>CM046667.1:1837945-1865765 GCA_025594165.1 Tamias sibiricus | reverse complement strand
TATGCTCCGGTTTATTGGGCTGCATTCTTTTATTCTATTTATGTACCATCAGATAAAATTATATAGCCTATAGGATTACTCCCTTTCAAAAGTTTTGATAAAGAAATAAAAGGAGGGGGGAATGGTTAAACCAGGCTAATTTCATCTTAAGACTGGGAAGCCTTCCTGTCATAAAGCATATGAAAAAGCCCACTTCAGTTTTCTATGAAATGGAAAGGGCCTGTCAAGGGGGAGACAGCGCCATAAGGTAGGGATGTGCAAGGGGCGTGTTCTATAGTGAGGGGGATGAACATGCTCTAGGAAGGACTAGGGGGTGGCTTAGAGTAGAGCACCAAGAAGCTGACACCAGGTGAACCAAAGTGCTCAGGAGTGGACTAGAAATAACTTAGGAGGAGAAGGGATGGTGCCCGGGTGCAGGGGCAGTCCCTAGTTTTGAAGGGACCTCAGTGCTGGGGGGAGGGGAGAGAGGGGCTTAGAAGCTGGGACAGCAGTGGCTTAGAATGTCCCTGGGACTTACCAGCACCATGAGGGAGGGGGTGAGGGGCGTGCTTGGGGATTCAAACTGGGCACCTGGTCGGACAGGGTACTTTACAGGAAGTGTAGGCCATGAGAAGGCCATATGGGGAGGGTAAAGGATAAGAGTCTCAGCAGAGGGTTACGACCATGTTGGGGCAGGACAGTGATGGAAGGGTTAATCCTGACAGTGCTAGTGAAGAGAGTCAGAGAGCGGCAGAAGGAAATCCACACGTGTCAGGCTGCAGAAATCCTCTTTTCTTTTTTTGCAAGTATATAAGCACATTTCAAGGCAGCACATATTCTTTCTTGTGGTTACATAGAGTCACAAGACCCAGGGAAGCAGTAACATTTTTATCTTTTACCCAACATCTCAAGGTTTTACACAAACAGGGATCACATACATGCTGTTTTTGAACTTCCTACAATCTTGTTAAGTTTATCTGCAGTAGTCTGGACTTGATTCATCTTCTTAAGAATTCCTTGCAGCCATTCCTCTGCACACCTACACAACTGCCTGGATTTCAAAGCACTAATCTATCATTGTCTTATTTACAACCTAGGGGTAGAAAAAGGGCAGGCATAGCCAGATGCTAGTCCTGAAGGACTTTAAGCTAATGAACTTCTCTGTAACTATTTTAAACTACTCTGAAAACAAAGTCTTTTTCAATTACAAAAGAGGCTCTAACAGCTTTTTTTCTTGGTGCATAATGATTTTTACACAAGGGTTTAAAACAGTAGGCATTCACTAAGCTGTTTTTCTACTAGGAACTAATCACAAGTAATTATAAAATAATGTTATGTTTTCTAGCTTAGATTCCACAAGATTCATTCTATTGAAATAGCGACACCTGGTGGCCACATTTATAAACAGCAAACAGAATAGTAAAGACAGGGGACAGTGAGAACACACACACAGGATTAACTCTACAAGCTCTGTATTTAAGTGGTATTAATTCCGTAAAGGCGTGACTGTTGCCACACGTCCTTTCGCGAGAGGAACTTCCGTCCAAAGAACTTTAGCTGTCTCCATCGCGTGGAAGACACCACAGCCTCTTCCCCAGGGGCCTGCATTGGTCCCCTCACCCATCCTGACTGGGGCCACGAACTGGAATCCTTCGCACCTGGCTTTGGGCGAGATGCCTCATGTGGTCCTGAGTGCACCCCACTGAGCTGTGGATCCAGTGGCTGAGCACTGGCCTGGCAACAGGAACTAGACCCCCAGCCTGGGCTCCAGATCCAGCCCAGGACAGAGTCTCCACCCACTGAGCTGAGGGGCCTGTGGCCTAGACCCTGCAGCATAATTAGATTAACCTCCAAACTCTGGGCCTCAAGGGTGGCACCTGGAAACAGGTTTTTACAGGTTCCTGCTACCCAGGGAGGATGGGACTTTGGGAGTTTTTAACCCAAGTTGTATTCTAGCACTGTGAGCCCCCAGGCAGCCAGGGTGGCAAAGGGGCCCCATTTCTTCATCCCACCAAGGGTTTTGGGACATCCAACCCCCTCATTGGATCCATTCAAGTTCAGCTCCTCCAGGCTCTGCATTTGGAGTCTGTAGGGTGCTGGACTCTGGATCCATGGTTGCTCCCTCAGCCTGGGGTATCTGCGTGTTAATCTAAGGGGACCCTGAGGCCATGGGTCTTATTTACTGGGGACATGCGTGATGGTGGTCTTGCTGGACCCTGGTTCTTCCACTGCAACAGATATTTTTTTTTTTTCACTCTTCCAAATCAGTTCTGTATTTTACAAACAAAACCAGAGCTTCCAGAAGATCTGGGCTGCCCTAAATTTTGGAGTGAAAAATACAGGCAGGAGGCTCACCTGCCTCAACTCAGAGTTGGAATCTGGAGAGGTGGTCCTGGAGTTGAGAAAAGGTCTTTGTTTTTAATTTCAAATTTAAGGTTTTTCATTTCAATATGTAGCCCTGACTTACAGATGGGGTTACAGCCAGAAACCCCAAACACAGTCCTGCTTTAGCCCAATGCCTTCCCTTTTAAACCATGGGCAGAGACCTGGTTGTCCCCTCTTTTCCAAGAAGGGAAATTTCTTTTCTACCACAGCTCCCGCACCAATCTGATATACTTTGGAGGCTCATGGACAGAGCCCTAGAATGCAGAATGTCATTAAAGGTTGGCTTGGATGGCCTTGAGAGACATGTTCTTTACTACCACAGCTTCCAGCACCCATCTGATTTACTTTGGAGGCTCATGGACAGAGCCCAGAATGCAGAGGTCATTAAGGTGGCTTGATGGCCTTGTGTCCCTATATCTATAAAATCCAGTCATCCAGTGTACTGGCATCACTGCTGCTCTGTGTTCCTTATTTAGTCCCTCCCAGATCAATTCCTTGGCTAGGGCTTCCCTAGCTCCTTCATGAGACAGTTTCCCTTGCACTGCCTTGTTTACTGTATCAATAACCTTTGGCAAATTTTCAGTGGCTTTCTGCCTTAGGCCCTGTATAGAAACTGTACCTCCTTCAGCTAGGAACTTCCTCCAGGATCTTAAAGCACAGAGCCATACCTAATGAAAATACTTTGGTGAAAAGTATAGCTTGCACCATAGAGGAACCCTAGATTCCCTCTTTCTGCAAGTACCCATTTGAGAGGTTAACAATTTTGTTGTGGTAGTGATCCCCCTGCTGTTCACATTCATCATAGAAAAATGTTTTCCACTTCACAAATTTGCAGTCTCAAGAGCTGCTCTGGCTAGTTTTTTCCAGTCCTTAGGACAATTAAGTTTAACAATGAGTGGTTCAAGTATTTGCTCTTTGAATGGCTTCAGGGAGGGATTCTTGGAACCTGTGGACATGTGGTATGATTGGATTCTGTAGGGGTTTGAAGAGTGGGCTATGTGTACCCTCATAGAGAGGGTAGGCCAAAAGGGTAGAGGTGGGAATGCAAGAGTGGAGAAATCCTGCCATCCACATGAAGGACAGGACTTCCTCTTTGTAGTGGGAGATGGTAGGGAAGAAATTAAATTCTTTCTATCAGTGTGATTGCCTTGTGGGTTGGCATAATGAGAAGACTCAGATAGGTGACTGTGGGGGTAATAGCTGAACTTTTGAGGGGGAGACCAAATATCCATGGTGAGCAAGAAAGTTGAGGAGGATGTTGTTGTTAGTGAGACTGATATATAAAGAGGGGCTGCAGAGGAGAACGTCATCTACCTATTGAATAAGTTGAGATTGAGGAAGTGAAAGGGAAGGCAGATCTGTACAAAAGGCATGGCCAAATAGAAGGGGACTATTTCCAAATCTTTGGGGTAGGACAGTTCAAGTTATGTGAAGGTATGAGTGTCTGGGTCTGTTCAGGTGAAGGCAAAAATGTCCTGGGATTGGGGGCATAAAAGAATGGAAAAGAAGACATCTTTCTAGTCCAAAACTGGAAAATGAGTTTTGTGTGAGAATATGGTAGAGAGGGGGGTATACCGGTCAGGAACTACTGGGTGAAAGGGGACTATGCCCACACTGATGAGGTGAAGATTCTGGACAAACCTGTAGGATCCATTTGGTTTCTTGGCTGCTAGGATGGGTGTGTTAAAAAGGGAGTTTGGTGCAGGATGCCCCTTTGGAGAACATCAGAGATTAAAGGTTTTTTTTTTTTTTTTTTTTTTTTTTTGTGGTAGGGATTGAACTCAGGGCACTCGACCACTGGGTCACATCCCCAGCCCTTTTTTGTATTTTATTAGAGACAGGGTCTCACTGAGTTGCTAAGTGCCTCGCCATTGCTGAGGCTGGCTTTGAACTCGTGATCCTCCTGCCTCAGCCTCCCAAAGTGCTGGGATTACAGGCATGCGCCACCGCGCCTGGCCAGAGATAAAAGTTTTGAGACCCCTGAGGTTCTGGAAGGAAAGTGGGTATTGAGTTCATGCTGGGATTTAAATGGGGTTCTTGAGATTTATTATCAAGTGAGGGTGGTCGGCAGCTCTGGAGGAGTTTTGGAGGTACCAGATTGAGGGATCAACCTCTGACGCAGGTAAGGGGTAAGAGGGGTCCACAGAATTTGTCTGAATACCTAGTAGGAAGAGGACTGAAGGTGAGCTGCAGTTTAGGCAAGACTCAGGAGCGATGGTAATGGAAGCTCCAACTTTGGCTATGAGATTCCTGCCTAAGAGAGGAACTGGGCAGCAGGAAATCACCAGGAAGGAATTGGAAAGGGTAATGCCCTGGAATATGCTGTGAAGAAAAGGGGCTTGTAAAGGCTGGGAAGGTGTTCCTTCTTGCCCAGCAAAAACAGGAATGAGAAACAGAAGTGTGTTCCCAAAACTCCTTTAGGACAAGTATGTGGCTCCAGTGTCCAAAAGGAAAGATATGGGCCTACCTGCTACCACAATAACTACCATGGGCTGCCGAGAATTGTTGGTGGAGTTTGGGTAAGGGGATCCAGGGATTCTTTTCAGGCATCCTTTGCCAGACCTAGAATATCCACTTGAAAAGTATCAGAGCCAGATGGCCTTGCACCTCTTGGTGTGTGAGGACTGTCGACGGCCCAGAGTCCCTTCTGATGGCATTTGGGACATGCACCAGGAGGCTTCCAGGGATTTGGGCATGGTCTAACCCAATGACCTGTCGGACCACATTTGAAGACGGGGCCGGGGGGCCCTTGGCTCCTTCCTGGAGATCAGGGATGCCTGAGTGCCAGTGGTTGGAGCAGGTTGAAAGCCTTGGCCACCATCTGGTAGTTTTGTTTATGGTCCTCTCATCTCTCCCATTATACACCTTAAAAGCCACTGCCAAAACTTCTGCTTTAAAAGGTAGGGGTCCCTTCACTTAGTGTTTGAGTTTAGCCTTAATGTCAGGGAATTTCTGGGAAAAGAAGTAGGTCATAAGTAGTTGATGCCCAGGGTCTAGATTGGTGTACAGTAAAAAGGGCCTTTGTAAGGCTGTCCAAGAACATGGACAGGTTTTCATTTTTGTTCTGAAGCACCTCTTGGAGTTTCTCATAGCCTTAGGGGCTGATTTTCTTAGGCCTGCCATGAGAAAAAAAAATTGGTTCCTACTGGTGATCCCTCCAGTTGAATTATAACCCAGTTGGGGGGGTCACATTCAGGAACTGCCTCACTGCCAAATGGGTGAGCTGGGGAAGGTTTGATGGACCTCATCAGCATAATTTCTGGCCTGCTTCAAAATTGCATTTGTTCCTTAGGTAGGAGGGTGTTGGATAGGATCATATATAGACATCATAGAAAGTTAGATCATATGATTGGGTTATGTATTGGAATTTTATAATGTAGCCTGAAGGATTGGAGGTGAAGGACCATAGCCTCTTTTCAATATAGGAGAGGTCACTAAGGGAGAAATGTATGAGTACTCAAAGAACTCCCTCTGACCCTGCTACTTCAGGAAGGGGAAGCAGAGGTGCAGGCTGAGTAGAAGAACCCAAGTGAAAGTGAGTAGCAGGTGGACTGAAAGTAAAAGATGGAGGTTCTGGAGGAGATGGAGCAGAAGGTGGAGAACATTAGGAAGGGTTTTCAGCAGCGGAGTCAAAGTCTGGGGTTTCATACTCCAAAAGATGAACTGATTAGATATAGGGAATACCATATACAGCTGACCCTTGAACACCACAGGTTTGAACTACAAGGTACATTCATACAATTTTTTTTTTTTTTTTTTTTTTTTGTAAATGAAACATGCTTGGAGATGTACAAGCATCAAAAACAAAACATGTGACTAAATATTCAAATCTTTAATAAAAATTTAGGATGTCATGAATACATGACATCCATGCTCTTATTATGACATTTTATCATTTACACAATAAAATATCATATAACATACACAAATCTTATATAAAATTAATTTTAAGGGAATGCACATGAAGTGTATTTACGTATAACCCACTCTTCGCAGCAAAGACTAATTAATTCACCTAGTCAAAATTTTTGGCAGGGGTACTGACTTTCTTCCAGGCCCAGTAAACAGCAAAAATGATTAAGTGGCTTTGCAGAAGAGGCAATTTGAATGTGTCAGTCGCCCTTAACAGGAGAAACTTAAAATTGCCAGTATGTTGGTTCAGGAACAACGTCAGTTGGTTCTATAGAACCTACTCTTATTTTCCTGGAATACACCAATTTTTGTAATTAAGAAAAAGTCTGTTAAATAAAGATTGTTGCAAGATCTCAGGGCAGTTAATTGTGTTATTCAGCCCGTGAAAGTTTTACAACCAGGGCTTCCTTGTGCTATAGCCATTCCTTCGGATTATCATTTAATGGTGATCATATGTAAGATTGTTTATTCACAATAAATTTGCATTCTGATGACTGTAAAAAAATTTTGTTTTTATTGTTTCAGCAATAATTTTTTTTTTTTTTTGTACCCGGATTGAACTCAGGGGCACTCGACCACTGGGCCACTTCCCCAGCCCTTTTTTGTATTTTATTAGAGACAGGGTCTCACTGAGTTGCTAAGTGCCTTGCCATTGCTGAGGCTGGCTTTGAACTCACTATCCTCCTGCCTCAGCCTCCCAAAGTGCTGGGATTACAGGCATGTGCCACTGTGCCCGGCTTCAGCAATAAATTTTAAGGAACCAGTTAAGAGATATTGCTGGAAAATGTTACCTCGCAGTATGTGTAATAGTCCAACTCTTTGTCAGAATTTTTTTGGCACAGGCTATCATGTCTGTGAGAGAGGAGTTTCCTGATTATTCATTTTATGGATGATATACTTTTAGTTCATGCTAGTCCACATGTACTTTTAAAAATCTTTGCTCAATTAGAAAATTTACTTATTGCAATGGGCTTGTGCAGAGTGCCTAAAAATGTGCAAAAATACATCTCCTTTTTGATATTAGGTAATGTAATAGAAGAACATACAATTAATCCTCAAAACATACAAATAAATAGCACAAAAGTACTTACAAAAATTGTGTTTGATGTGACAGTTTTATATGCAACATCAAAAACATGATCTGTTGGGGCTGAGGTTGTGGCTCAGCGGTAGAGCGCTTGCCTAGTATGTGCACAGCCCGAGTTCGACCCTCAGCATCACATAAATATAAAAGGCATTGTGTACAACTTAAATAAATAAATAAATATTTTAAAAAGAGCACCTGTCTAAAAAAAAAAAAAAAAAAAAACATGATCTGTGAGTGCAAAACTTGTAAATAGAACTTTATTGAAATGAAGTTTCTCTTTTTCAAAAGATACACTTAGAAGAATTAGAAGACCTGTGGAGAACTGGATAAAATATTTTCACCACACAAAATGACTCTGGATCAGTATTCAAAATTTATGAAGTACACTCAGCAAGAGAGCAAGCAACCAACTTGGAAGAGGACAAAAGATCTGGAAAGACACTCATCCAAGAAATAGAGATAGTGAATATATGTGTGAGAAGAGGCTTACCAGCACATAATTAGGAAACTTTAAATTAAACAGTGTTGTCCCAGGAGATACCCACGGAAAGGCCAAAAGCCAAGCACAGACAACACCAAAAGAAAGTGAAAATATGAATCAGCAAGAACACTTCCCTTGCACAGTGAATGAAAAAAAGAACAGAATCTCTATGAGACAGTTATGTTCCTACAAAATAAAGATTGTGCACTCTACAATTAAGTCATCACACTCCCAGGTGTCTACACAAATAAGATGAAGCTTATTTGCAAAGAAAACCTCCAGCAGTAACTACAGCATCCACATCCAGAATTGGCCAAAGCTAGAAGCAAAAAAAGATGTATTTTATAATGCTAAATGGACAAACTGTGGCTTAACCACAACAAAGAACCTCTCACAGAAAATGAGCTCTCCAGCCTGGAAAGATTCAGCACCCTTAAATGCAGACTGGCAAGTGAAAGAAGCCAGTCTGAAATGGCCAAGTGCAGGAAGATTCCAAGTCAACAACATTCTGGAAAAGACAAAATTATAGATGCAGTAGCAGAACTCATGAGTGCCAGGGACATAGGGAGCCGAGAGGGTGGAAGGGATGGGGAGGAGTGATGAACAGGTGGAACAAAGGATTTACAGGGCAGTGAAACACTTCTGTGTGATATTAAAATGTAGAATACATGACATACACAATTAAACCACTCAGAGAAGTAACCATAAGGTAAATTATGGACTTTGGTTGATGACAATGTGTTGCTTCATTCACCGTATTCATCAAAAATAGGACCATTCATCAAATGGGTCAGTAACTAACAAACATAGTACAACAATGCAAAATGTTGAAAAAAGTGGAGTCTACAAGCTGGAGAGAAGGGGTGTTTTATACTGTGTGTAATCGTTTATTTGAGTTGTCAACCTCATTGGATTAAGAAATACCAAAGGGCTGGGATTGTGGCCAGCGGTCAGCGGTAGAGCGCTCGCCTAGCAAAATGAGCACGTGCGCGTCCCGGGTTCGATCCTCAGCACCACGTACCAATAAACACATTGTGTACAACTAAAGCAAATAAATAAATATTAAAAAATAAGAAAATTAATTTAAAAAAAAAGAAATACCAAGATTAAAAGGATCCTGGGTGTGTCCATGAGAGTGTGTCTAGAAATGATTGGCATGTTGGATAGCAAAATGAATTGGAGAACCTCCTTATTCATAAGCAGCAAATCCAAAAAGATGGTGACTTGGATGGAATAAAAGTTGGAAGAACAAGAAAGCAGCAGCAGATGCATGCGCCTCTCTTCTCAAATGAGTTCTAGATTGCAGATGCAATGGCCTGAGAATGTCAGACGCTCCCTTCTTTACTTTTTTAAAGTGCACTCTGCCAGTGATTCTCCTAGGAGTTTCAAGAAGATGAAAAATTATTTAATAAAGACGTGAATATGCTATCATACCATGAATTTTTCGATACATATACTTAACAAACAATATTACATACTGAATATCTTTTCTATACAAATGGAAAACATTAATAAAAGAGGAAGAGTTATAGTTACAAACTTCAAAATTATGGAGAAGAGCAAGGAAACTTCTTTTCAATACTGTTTCCACCTGGAGAGAAATGGGATGATAAGTCTTTAAAAGTCATCCAACTGCTGGGGTGGTGGTGTACACCTGTAATTTCAGCATTTATAGAGGTCAAGACAAGAAAACAGCAAGTTTGAGACTAGTCTCAGCAACTTAGCAAGGCACTCAGAAATTTAGTAAGACTTTGCTTCAAAAATAAAATGGGGCAAATGGTACTTTAGCTGAGTGGCAGAGCAATTGCTAGCATATGCGAGGCACTGGGTGTATTTCTTAGCACCTCATATAAATAAACAAAATAAAGGTATTCTGCCCACCTACAACTATACAAAAAATAAGTAAATATAAATACATAAATACATAAGAAATAAGAAAGGCTGAGGATGTGCTCAGGGATAAAGCCCCTCTAGGTTTAATCCCCAATAAATTACTTGACCACCACAAAAAAGCTGTTCACAAAGTGGAAATTCATTTCTGGAGGACAACATAAGCATGAGCAAATATCTGGCTTCAATCCTCAGCATTTAATAAATAAGAAAATAAGTAAACAACTACCTATGAAACTAAATTTCTTGGGCTAGAGATTAGCTCATATTAATAAACTTGCCAAGCATGCATGAAGCACTCATTTCAATCTCTAGCAGTCCACACACACACACACACACACACACACACAAAAAAAAAAAAACAGACAAATAGAATTGAAACTACATGTAATGAGTGATAAAAATGATTGTAATATTAAAGGTATAAAATAAGAGGCATAAAATACAACAAAATCAATGGAAACACAAAACTTTTTCTCACAAAGGAGACTGATCTTTCCCACGGTCTACACGCTCTGAAAAAAATCAATGAGTACTTCAGTAAATTTTGTAAAATTCAGAGCATGCTTTCCTACATTTAACAATGGAAATAGAAGACTATATCTAAGATCAGCCTTACTCTTATTTAGACACATGTATCTATGATTTCCAATAAATCAGTGCCTTTTACTATGTCACTGATAACATAATAAATGATGAAATGATCACAGTTGGGTATTTCAGGTATTGCCAAAACTGTCCTTAAGATTTACAATGAAGATTGATGCAAAGGTTTACATCTGTAACCCCAGTGGTTCAGGGGTTGGAGGGCCTCAGCAATGCAGCAAGACGCTGTTACAAAACAAAGAATCTAAAAGGGGCTGGGTATGTGGCTCAGTGGTTAAACATCTCTGGGTTTTATTCCTGATACAAAAAGAAAAAAAAAAAGATGATTGAAAAAGAAAAAGAAAAAGAAAAACATATCATTAACATGAACCAGATAAGTCCAGACAAATGCATCAACAAATTGTCATACCTTATCAAATTCTCCATCCGTAAAGTACAGAAACTAATGGTTTCATGAAATCACATTCGTAAATTTATCCAACATTGTATTCATAGAAATGGATTTATATTTTGCAGCAATAATGCAAGACAGAGTTTCTCTGTATCTTAAATGGTATTATGGAATCTAGGACCTGGATTTAAATTTGAAATCATTGAAAAGACAAAATCACATCTTAGAAATTTTCTATACATATTCAGGCATAGCAAAGGTAAATTAGGTGATTTTTTTTGTTTTGGTAAAAGGGATTAAACCCAGAGTCACTTTATCAGTGAGCAACATCCCCAGCCATTTTATATTTTATTTTGAGACACAGTCTAAATAAGTTGCATAAGGCCAGAATAAGTTGCTAAGGCTGTACTCAAGTTTCCAATTTTCCTGTATCAGCCTCTGGAGCAGTGAGGATCACAGGTGTGGACCACTGCACCTGGTTGTAAATTAAGATTTTTTTTAACAATGGTAATGTGACTAGACATTTTAAAATCCACTTCTTTCTTGCCTCTTAAATAATATTTTCTCCTAAGTGGCTCTGAATAAATAAAACTGGATCTCAAGAAAGAGAGCAGATTATTTCAGAGTGATACACAGAATCCACTGGTGATGAGGGAGCACAGATCTGTCAGGTTCAAAGGAATGGTAAGGTCCCTGACAGCTGAGAAATTTTCCCTCTGGGTCTTGCTCACTTAAAGCCTCCTGGATCACACTCCCAGGAGACCTGGACCATGTCTCGAGTCTATGACACTTTCAGATTTGCACAGCTCTGCACTGGGGTGGGTGGTTCTCATGCATGGGAAGAGGGTTTTGCTCCTTCACAAATGTGAGAGATGCAAGGGGCAGGAATCACTTCTGACCTGGCTCCTTAGCACCAGCATCCACAGGCTGACTGTGCACATCTCTCCAAAAATAGGAACAGAGCATGGGGGAAACAATGTCCCACGATAGTAACTAGAGGTGAGGCTTGTTCCAGAAGATTCCTTAGAGAGGCTTCACTCCACATTTTAGGCTGGACAGTAAGGAGTTGACCAAGGACCTCAAATTCTTTGCATCATGATGGGCACAGTGTAGCTATGGGCACCTTGTTGTAGCCCTAGGAAGAGATTGTGGTTGAGGTTATAAAATCAAGTGAAAAGCATTAAGGGAACCTATGCCCCCAAAATTCTGATATGTTATCTAAACCTAGGAAAAATAAAAGGAGAAGCACAGGATTATTGCAGGTGTGAAATAAAGTTCTCTGAAGTTGCTCTACATCAAAGAACCTTCAGATCACTTGACTTTAACTAGATGAACATAAAAATGGAATGACAGGGTTTTGTATGGAGATAAAAAATATATTTGGCTATATTAAGCCCTGTAATAGCTAATTAATATCTGCATTAGAAATTTATTCTCACATTTAATAAACTTTGAAGAATATATTACTAACCTTACAAATTGTATAACCAACATCTTCAAAAGATAAAAATGTAAAAACAGACATACAGAAGAAATTTCCCCTTATTTGTGTAGCCCATCAATCTGATGATCCTACCAATACAATTGGTTAATGTATTGATATATAACTTTCTCTTATAAAAGTTCATGTAGGAAAGGCATAGTGGTGCACAAATATAATTGCAGCAGCTTGAGAGACTGAGACAGGAGGATTGCTAAATTCAAAGCCAGTCTCAGCAACTGAGTGAGGTCCTAAGGAACTTAGTGAGATCATGTCTCAACATAAAATATAAAAAGGGGAGGATGTGGATGGTGGCACAGTGGTTAAGTATTCTATGCCCCTGGTTCAATCCGTGATATTAAAAAATATATATATATATGTTCTCTTCCTTGGTGTGACACATACATTATTTAAAGATAATTTGAACCTATGCTCTTGAGTATGGACATTAATATTTGGATCAAAATAAACTACTTTATTCAGGTATAGTGGCCAGTGCATTTAATCCCAACCACTTGAGATGCTTAGACAGGAGAATCATAAGTTCCAGGCTAGGTTGGGGCAACATATCCAGACACTGTCTGAAATTAATAAATAAAAGGGCTTGGGATGAAGGATGGAATACTGAATCAGACATTATTATCTTTTTTGCATATATGACTACATGACCAGTGTGAATGTATATCATGTAAAATGACAAAATGGAGAAGTTACAATCCATTTATATATGATGTGTCAAAACTCTATTTACTGTCATGCATAACTAATCAAACCCAAGTACAATAAATCAATAATTTCAACCAAAAACAAAGAAACAAACAAACAAACACTAAAAGGCTGAGAATGTAGCCCAAGATTCAATACCTCAAATCAAATATCTAATCCAATATCTTTAATAAATCCAACTGCCTTATTTCATTGAAAATAGTTATTTTACCAAAACATAGGATGAGTCAAGTAATTATTCTTTCCCCTCAAATATGATGTTCAGAAGCAGAAAACAAATGCTTTCAAAAGTGTTATTCATGCCAGGGATAGTGGCACAGGCCTCTAATACCAGGAACTCAGGAGGCTGAGGTAGGAGGATCACAAGTTGGAAGACAGCATCCATAACAAACTGGGGTAAGATCTCAATTTTTATTTATTTAAATAAGGTGTTGGGGATGTCACTGATAAAACAGCCCTAGTTTTGATCCCAATACAGAAAGAAAATATTCTTTGCAATATTTCAATATAGAAAAAGTGAAAATTGATAGACCGTGTCCATTTGAAACATAGTATGAAGAATAAATATTGACAATGCTGTGAATTGGAGAAGCCTCTGCATAAACACTGACAGCTAAGATTATCAAATCACTACCTAAAATTGGCTAGAGTGACAGATTCTTGGCCCCTGACCTTTTAAGGCAGAGATTTTTTTTTTTTCCTGGCTGGGAAACTAATCCAGGTAAGAAGCATTATCTTGGAACTTGATACAGATGATAATGTCTGGGATTGAGCTATGGCTCAAGAGGGAGTGCTGTTCTTGCATGGGTAATGCTCTGGCTTTAAACCTCCCTACAGAAACAAAAATTTGAAAAAAGGTACTTGAGGAGGAAGACGCAGGAGCATCCCAAGTTTAAAATCAGCATCGACAAAGAGAGAGACCTAGATTAAACTAAAATAAAAAGGGTTAGGGATCTAGCTCAGAGGTGAATCACCAGCGGAATTACTCCACAGTACTTCAAAGAAAAACAAAAAAAAGGAACCAGACGTGGTGGCACACACTTGTAATCCCAGCACTTGGGAGGCAGAGGCAGGAGGATTAAACTCACAATCCTCAGCAAGCAAGGCACTTAGCAATTCATTGAGACCCTGTCTCTAATAAAACACAAAAAGGGCTGGGGATATGGCCCAGTTGTTGAGTGCTCCTGAGTTCAATCCCGAGATCCAGCCTCCAGTTTGCCTGGCCTGCAGGGCCCAGAGTGGCAGCTCCCTGCTGCTGAACACAGGGCTCATCCTGAGGATAAGCCCCCTCCACTCTTCCTCTGTGCCATTCTTCAAAGGGTCAAAGGTGCAGCCTCCACTCCACTAACAGGATTGCTGACTGGATATGTTCCGGGTCAATATTGGCTTAATCTGGAAGGGAAATAAGAAGGGTTTCCAAGGGTCCATTTGGCTTGAGGACTTATTCCTGGTTTCAAACGTTTTTGTTTGTTTGTTTTTTTTTGTTTGTTTTGTTGTTTCTTGGGGGGGGGTTGTTTGTTAGTTTCTGGTTTTTTTGTTTTGTTTTGTTTTGATTGACAGTGTGTTTGTTTGCTTCTGCTCCTCTTCGCTTTCTTTTCTTTTCTTCCTTCTTACTTTAGTATTTTTTCTTCTTCCTTCTTCTTCCCTATTTACACCCTGCCATTGCATACTCAACAAAGGCAAAAAAAAAGTTATACGCAGAAATTGGGGGTTTTTTTGAACGAGCACAATTGAAATATATAGCAAAGTGTGTGTTATATATAGTGTATTCTCTATTTTCTTTACTCACTCTCTCCTCATACTAATTTCTACTCCTTGGTCACTTTTTTCTTTTTCTTCCTTTTTTTTCTTTTTCCTTTTTCTCCCATCTTTCTTTATTTCTTCTCCTCAACCGCTGCATAAATTAGGTTTATTATATAAGTTGGTCTTTCCACCTAATCATTCACTATTTCCGTCTCTCATCTGCTGATACTAAACCTCTTCCATAAAATCTCTTTTCATACTTTCTAAGAAAGAACAAGTCAGCTCACACTTCTCTCTTACTAAACATATCACCTCTGTGTCCATTTCTTGAATCTATAAAGCGCCCCATTAGAAGCTTACAGACTAAATTGGAAACACTATCTAGGTTAACTAAATCTGTACATTGTGATCAAACTGGGATTCTCTGAATAGAAAGTGTCTGATTTTAAAGTGTAAAGGAACTATAAGGGGATCTGATAGCATTGTACTACCAGAGCAACGTAAGGTTTCTAAGGGTAAAATCAAAATAGTCAAGGTCCCATAGTGCAAGAAGAATAGACATAAAAGCAAGATGAAGAAACAAGGAAGGAAAGTGGGCACAAACAAATCAATATACCTCCTCAGTAGATTTCCATGGCATGCACAGTTGGTGTGAAATGAAAGAGATGGGAATTTAGAAATTACACATTTGCCAAATGCTTGCGGAACTTCAGAATGAACTAAAGAATGAGATGAGGGAGCGAGTACAGATGGCAAAAGATTATTTTGTGCAAAAGAACTCCCCATAAACAAATACAGGAAGTAAAAGATTACTTCAATAGGGAGATAGAGGCTCTAAAGAGAATCCAAACAGAAATTCCGGAAAATGAAAGAAGCAATAAACCAAAATAAAAGCTCAATCGAAAGTATCACCAACAGAGTAGATCACTTGGAATGAAAGAACCTCAGACAATGGAGGACAAAATATACACCCTACAGAAAAATTCTAGATTACACAGCAAGAAACCAAGAACAGAACATCCAAGAATTATGGGAACAACATAAAAAGACCAAACATAAGAGTGATTGGGGTTAGAGGAGGGGGCAGAGTTTCAAGCCAAAGGAATGAACAATTTATTTAATGAACATAATTACAGAAAATTTTTCCAAACTTGAGGAAATGAATGGCGAAAACCAAGTTCAAGAGGCTTACGAACACCAAACATACAAAATCACAAACAGATCCACACCAAGACACATTATAAAATGAAAATGCGGCCTAATATACTGAGCAAGGAGAGAATAGTTAAAAGCCACAAGAGAAAGGAAGCAGATTACATATGGGGGGAAAAACCAATCAGACTATGTTCAGATTTTTCTACCAGGAACTTAAACGCTAAGAAGATCCTGGAATAGCACATTTCAAGCTATGAAAGAAAAGGGATGTCAACCAAGAATCTATATCCAGCAATATGAGTTTAGATTCGAAGTGAAATAAAACCTTCCACGACAAGGAAATGTTTAAAAGGGATTTCGCATCTCGAAAAGCGCATTTTCTGAACATCCTGGGCAAAATTTTTCATGGAAGAAGAAGCGAGAAGAAAAATAACAATGAAAATCATAATCCAAAGGGAGATATAAAACTAAGGAAAATGAACCAACCTGAAGAGAAACCCAAATCAAGCTAAAGACCATTATACAAATAAAAAAGGAATGGGAAATAAAAATCACATCTCAATTTTCTTACCCATGAATGTTAAACATCCTAAACTTGCCATTCACAGATAGACACAGATTTTCTGAATGGATATAAAAGAATTGATCGCCAACCAATATTGCTGTCTCCAAGAAACCCACCTCAGAGAAAAAGGATATTTCTTACTACTTAAGGGAACCATTCAACAGGATATAACAATCATAAATCTATATGCCCCAAATAATGGAGCACCTACATTCATCAAACAAACTCTTCTCAAGTTCAAGAGTAAAATTGACCACAACACAGTTATTCTAGGGGATTTCAACACACCTCTCTCACCAATAGATAGATCATCCAAACAAAAGCTAAACAAAGAGAACTTAGGCCTCCTTAAAACAATTAATAACTTGGACTTAACGGACATATATAGAATATTTCATCCCGCAGTAAAAGAATACACTTTTTTCTCAGCAGCAAATGGCTCCTTCTCCAAAATAGACCATATATTATGTCACAAGGCAACTCTCAGCAAATATAAAAAAATAGAGATACTACCCTGCATGTTATCGGACCATAAAGGGATGAAATTGGAAATCAACAACAAAACAAGGAATAAGAAAAACTACTCCATCAACTGGAAGCTAAACAACATGCTACTGAATGAACAAGGGGTTGAAGAAGACATCAAAGAGGAGATCAAAAAATTCCTAGAGGTAAATGAGAACACAGATACATCGTATATAAATCTCTGGGACACTAGGAAGGCAGTAATAAGAGGAAAATTCATTGCACTGAGTTCATTCCTTAAAAGGAAAAAAACCCAACAAATAAATGACTTAACATCACACCTCAAAGCACTAGAAAAATAAGAACAGATTAACACCAAGAGCAGCAGAAGACAGGAAATAATTAAAATCAGAGCAGAAATTAATGAAATTGAGACTAAGGAAACAATTCAAAGAATTGACAAAACTAAAAGTTGGTTCTTTGAAAAAATAAACAAAATTGACAGACCCTTAGCGATGCTAACAAAAAGAAGAGAAAAAACTCAAATTACTAACATTCGTGATGAAAAAGGGAATATCACAACAAACATCTCAGATATACAGAATATAATTAGAAATTACTTTGAAAACTTGTACTCTAATAAAATAGAAAATACTGAATGCATTGACAGATTTCTAGAGTCATATGATTTGCCTCAACTGGATCTGGAGGCTATACACAATTTAAACAGATCAATTACAAGCGAAGAAATAGAAGATGTCATCAAAAAGCTACCAACAAGGAAAAGTCCAGGACCAGATGGGTTTACAGGCGAGTTCTACAAGACTTTCAAAGAAGAAGTAATACCAATGCTCTTCAAACTATTTCAAGAAATAGAAAAAGAGGGAGCTCTTCCAGACTCTTTCTATGAGGCCAATATTACATTAATTCCAAAGCCAAGCAAAGACGCATCCAAAAAAGAAAACTTCAGGCCAATATCTTTAATGAACATAGATGCAAAAATCCTCAACAAAATTCTGGCAAATCGGATACAAAAACATATCAAAAAGATAGTGCACCACGATCAAGTGGGTTTTATTCCAGGGATGCAAGGCTGGTTCAACATTCGGAAATCAATAAACATAATACATCACATCAATAGACTTAAAGATAAAAATCATACGATTGTCTCAATAGATGCAGAAAAAGCATTCGACAAAATACAGCACCCCTTTATGTTCAAAACACTAGAAAAACTAGGAATATCAGGAACATATCTCAACATTATAAAAGCTATTTATGCAAGGCCCAGAGCTAACATTATCTTAAATGGAGAAAAACTGAAAGCATTTCCTCTAAAAACTGGAACAAGACAGGGATGCCCCCTTTCACCACTGCTATTTAACATAGTATTGGAAACTCTGGCCAGAGCAATTAGACAGACGAAAGAAATTAAAGGGATCCAGATAGGAAAAGAAGAGCTCAAATTAGCACTATTTGCTGGTGACATGATAATATACCTAGAAGACCCTAAAAACTCTACCAGAAAACTTTTACAACTAGTTAATGAATTCGGCAAAGTAGCAGGATACAAAATCAATACCCATAAGTCAAAGGCATTTTTATACATCAGTGACAAAGCCTCTGAAAGGGAAATGATGAAAACGACCCCATTTACAATAGCATCAAAAATAAAATAAAATACCTGGGAATCAACTTAACAAAAGAGGTGAAAGACCTCTATAAAGAAAATTATAGAACACTAAAGAAAGAAACCATAGAAGAACTCAGAAGATGGAAAGATCTACCTTGCTCTTGGATAGGTAGAGTCAATATTGTCAAAATGTCCATACTACCAAAGGCATTATACAGATTTAATGCAATTCCAATCAAAATTCCAAAGTCATTTTTCAAAGAAATAGAAAAAGCAATCATGAAATTCATCTGGAAAAATAAGAGACCCAGAATAGCCAAAGCAATCCTGAGCAAGAAAAGTGAAGCAGGGGGCATCACCATACCAGACTTTAAATTATACTATAGAGCAATAGTAACTAAAACAGCATGGTATTGGCACCAAAACAGACAGGTGGACCAATGGTACAGAATTGAGGATACAGAGACTAATACATATAATTTCAGTTATCTCATATTAGACAAAGGTGCCAAAAATGTACAGTGGAGAAAGGATAGCCTCTTCAACAAATGGTGCTGGGAAAACTGGAAATCCATATGCAACAAAATGAAATTAAACTTGTATCTCTCACCATGCACAAAACTCAATTCAAAGTGGATCAAGGACCTAGGAATTAGATCTGAGACAATACGCCTAATAGAAAAAGTAAGCTCCAATTTCCAACATGTTGGATTAGGCCCCAAGTTCCTTAATAAGAATCCTGTAGCACAAGAACTATTACCAAGAATTAATGAATGGGATAGATTTAAGCTAAAAAGCTTCTTCTCAGCAAAAGAAACAATCAGTGAGGTGAATAGAGAGCCAACTAATTGGGAACAAATATTTAATACATGCACATCAGATAGAGCTAATTTCTAGAATATATAAAGAACTCAAAAAACTTTACACCAAAAAAGCAAATAACCCAATCAATAAATGGGCTAAGGAACTGAAAAGACACTTCTCAGAAGAAGATATACAATCAATCAACAAATACATGAAAAAATGCTCAACCTCTCTGGCAATTAGAGAAATGCAAATAAAAACTACTCTAAGATTTCATTTCACTCCAGTCAGAATGGCAGCTATCAAGAACACAAACAACAATAAATGTTGGAGAGGATGTGGGGAAAAAGGCACACTCATACATTGCTGGTGGGACCGCAAAATGGTGCAACCGCTATGGAAAGCAGTATGGAGATTTCTTGGGAAAATGGGAATGGAACCACCCTATGACCCAGCCATCCCACTCCTGGGTCTGTTCCCAAAAGACTTAAAAACAGCATATTACAGTGACACAGCCACTTCAATGTTCATAGCAGCACAATTCATAATAGCTAGGTTGTGGAACCAACCTGGATGTCCCTCAGTAGATGAGTGGATAAAGAAAATGTGGTATATATACAAAATGGAATTTTACTCAGCAATAAGAGAGAATAAAATAATGGCATTTGCAGGTAAATGGATGAAGTTGGAGAATATAATGCTAAGTGAAATTAGTCAATCTCAAAAATCCAAATACCGAATGTTTTCTCTGATATAAGGAGGTTAGTTCACAGTGTGATTGGATGGGGGTACATAGGATTAGAGGAACACTAGAATGGTCAAAGGAAAGGGAGGGTAAGAGAGGGAGCAGGGGGGGAGAAGGGGGGAAAAATGGTGGTTGAATGAGATGGATATCACTATCCTAAATGCATGATTAAAGATCTGAATGGTACTTATATACTTTGTATATAAGCAGTTGTATGTAAAAAGATGATATACTTGTGCATTATGAATAAGTAAATAAATAATCTTAAAAAAAATTTTAAATTATATAAAAGTAAAAAAAAGATATCAAATATACCACACATATGTTATTTTCGTAATTCTCATCAACCTCCTGGCCTCTTCTCTGTTTTTAGGAGGGAAGCTCCTGAGTATGAAAGGAGAGCAATTGCTGTTGGTGTTTGACTCAGTTGTTCCATCCCCAGCAGAATGAGGAAAAAAAAAATGAGGAAGCGATGGCAATCCCCTAAGGCAGCAATGTGCAGTGGAAAAATAAAAATGGGCACCTTGTGTCTTAAGGGATAGATATTCCACAGTTCCTACTACTAGGGGAGTTCGTGGCAGACACATGACAGGTCATCTGTGTACCGAAAAACCCAAACAGAAAAGGTCATGATGAAAAGCAGAAAAGGAACTTTCTTCAGTAAACCTGTTATACCCAATTTGCAGGAAAAAAAATTTTTTTTTTTTCATGAGCCACTCATGTAACAGCCAAAGAAGTCTTATTCTGGCCGGTACCACCAACTCCCACCCACAGAAGGCAGGGTGGTAAAAGATGGCAACCAGCTCATAGAAAAAGCACTGTTATAATAGCCAAAGCTAATTTACCTCATTTGGAGACTTGTTTAAAGGGAAGTTAAGAGGCCCTCAGGTGGAGAATGGGTTTAAGGGTGGGGGTGGTCCTCGCTCCACCCTAGAATTCTATGCAGGGGTTTGTGTAACCCATTCTTTGTTCCCGGGTGTCTTCTCCAGAAACAGGGCAAATTTCGGACAATTAAATGGCAGATAATCTAGAGTGGAGTCACCTCTGCAACCTCACACCAGCTAACCATGCATGACAGGAAACAATGTTCTTAGCCTGTTTTAAAAGCCTTAGAAAGGTTTTCATAGGTTTTATGAAAGAGTAATCATAGGCATGTAATGTATAGGAAAAAACCTGTATGTAGTGTCTGGTGTTATCTGTAGCTTCAGTGTCCAAGGGGTCATAAAAATGTCCTGTGAACTCATGACTTACATGTCCCCCTTGACACACATCACTCCATTGCACAGCCTGACCTAAAAGTATGTTTTTTTTTCCCCATGTCAATGGTTCAGAGGCACCAACATTTTCAAGGAAACCACAAGCCCTTCTGCTCCTTTCTGAAAAGCAACATATCCCTAGATGTTGACCTAGTGCTCTTAGCTTCCTGGGTTTCAACTGACAGTTAAACCAGAAAGAAATAATATCCCTCCTCACCTCTGACCCATTAAAGCAGCATATAAAAACCCACTTGGGGTAGACATGGCCTGTGGTATCTACCCCAGGCTGGAAAGTAAATAAAATTTACTCCTACCTTGGACTTGTGAAGTCTTTCACATCCTGCACATTTGCCCAAATTCATTTTACCTGAAAATATCCCACATTAGACTAGGGTACGGGGGTGTTTAATATATGAAGACTCATATTCCCATGAGTGTGGAATAGTGGTTATATACCTGTGGTGGACTGAGACATGAATTCCAATTTCTTTTATTTATTTATATTTTGGGTACCAGGAAATTGAACTCAGGGGCACACAACCACTGGGGCCATAATCCCCCCAGCCCCTTTTTTGTATTTTTATTTAGAATCACGGTCTCACTGCGTGCGAAGTGTCTCATAATTGCCCAGGCTGGCTTTGAACTTCGTGATCCTTCTGGCCTGAGCCGCCCAAGTACTGGGATTCACAGGCATATGCCACCATTGCCAGCTCATTTTGCCTTAATATTTTTTCCCACCCTTCTGTGTTGAGGAATAAATCCATGGTAGTGTAACTGTACCACTTAGCTACATTCCACAGACTTATTTTTTTAATTTGTGATACAAAACAGATTTGTGAGAGCATAAATGTAATGGGTTATTTGAGAATATAACTACAGGATCATGACTCCCAATCTATTATAGACCCAGTCTTGAAGAACATGGACAAATAAATAAAAATTAGGCCTGGACATGGATGAGCCTCATCATGTGTAATCCCGTTGGCAACAGAATCTCAGGAACGTGGATTGCATAATTTTAAAGCCAACAAGCAGGAAAATGTGAGGCCACTAAGCCACTTTAGTGAGAACATGTTCTCTTAATAAAATACAAAATAAAGCCAGGTGCACGTTGGCATCACACCTTGTAAACCCAGCTCATGGGAACTGAGCAGGAGAATTAGGAGTTCAAGTACAGCCTCAGCAATGGCAAGAGCATTTATCGAACTCAGTGGAGACCCAGTTTTCTAAATGGAAATACAAAAAAAAAAAAAAAAGTGCCCGGGCCGCTGGTGGCAGCACACCTGTAATCCCAGCAACTTTTTGGAGGCTAAGGCAGAGTATCGTGAGTTCAAAGCCAGCCTTCAGCAATGACGAGGCACTTAGTAACTCAGTGAAACACGGTCTCTAAAATAAAATACCAAAAAAGAAGCTGGGGATGTGACTCAGTGGTTGAGTGCCCCTGAGTTCAATCCCCCAGTTACCAAAAAAAAAAAAAAAAAAAAATGGCTGGGGATGTTACCCAGTTGTCGAGTGCCCCTGAGAAGTTCATCTCCCCATATTACCAAAATAAATAAATACAATACATACATAAATAAACATAAATACAAAATAGAGCTGGCGGATGTGGGGCTCAGTGGACCCCATTGTGCACATGAGTTTAATATTCACTAGCAAAAAAAAAAAAATCTAAATTATATTTTTAGTCCCCCTCCTTTAACTTTCCTCAAAAGACATAGGACTACATAATGCACCACTATTCCCTGCCATTTATTGTTTTATTGTAATTTTACAGACATGGCATACAAAAGATATAATATACGCAAAAATGAAATGTCAAAATGCTTTTATTGCTATATGTGTAGGAAGATAATAGGAGCAATGTAGGATAAATGTTTTCTTCATCTGAGTGGTTAGTAAGAATGAGGGATGTTTTGAGAGTATACTCATGGATGAGAAATAAAAAGAGTCACTGATTCATTTTTCCAAAACATAGTATTTAGTCTTAAATGTAAAATTGAGATGAGTAACAAAGGCAGTCTGAGGGTAAATAGAGTAGAATGGAAAGTTGCAAACACAGCACCACAGCGTGTGTATTTGGCAGATTTAGAGTGCATGCACCTGGACCACCTTGGCACACCAAGCTGTAGGGGAAGTTGTCGGCCCTGACCAAGACAGATGAGAAAATATCTGTGAGATTTAGGTAAAGTAAAACCTGTCTATATGCCAAGATGTACTCAATCCAAGAAGGATTTCCTGCCACAAGAGAAACAAAGGGAAGTTGGAGGGAAAAAATAATGTATTACATTATATACAAATATGTAATTATTTTTGAAAGTAGGGATAAAACTGTGGTCTGCCTAAACACACAGCCATATTTCCAGCACTTTTACTTTCTTTCTTTCCTTTTTTCTTTACTTCTTTCTTTATTTTATTTATTTATTTATTTATTTATTTATTTTTATTTATTTTATTTATTTATTATTTAGAGACGGGGTCTTCCTAAGTCATTTAGGGGCCCTCACTAAGTTGTTGAGGGCTGGTTTAGAACTTTCAAATATTCTGCCTTAGCCTCCCAAGAAACTGGGATTATTGGCATGTGCCACTCCTCGCCCGGCAGCAAATTTGTCTTAAAGAGCTTAATGGAAGACTGTAAAACACCCAGGTGATGATCCAGAATGTGGTACATCCCCATCCTACCCAGGAATGGAGGTGAGTAGAAGGACCTTGTGCACTAGAGTATAAAATGCTGACCATATGGTTCTCTGTATGCCTGCATGCCCCAGATGTTTCTTCATCTTGTAAGACCATCAGTAAAAAGCTGTGCTTTCTCTGTACCTTTGTCTCTCAGTCTTTTTATAGGGTTAGACAGATGACAATGGTGGGTATACAAAGGTTAAGGTTAATAATCTTATAAAATGGGATTACTGTGCTGATCCACATATGCATTCCCTGTCCCCCAAAGCAATCATTTGGCAACCCTGAGCCTTACCTTAGTAGACAGGTTATTTCTCCTCAGGAAAACGGGACCTGTTTTCTGCATGGAGAAATACAAGCAGAAAACACCCTAAGAGGAACTTGAGTTACTTTGCAGGGAGAGATTTTTGTGACCCTTTTCACAGGCCAGATTTTGGAAAATAAGGATAATCCTTTGGATGAATATCCAATTAGAAGTGATCAGCATGGGCCAAGGTGGCACAGATTTGCCATGACTCTGAGGATCTAAAAAGTCTGATGTCATCCTGTTGTCAGTCAAAAGTCAAGTGGTGAATCTGGGCAAGGGACTCTTCAGAGGAAACTTCTTTGGAAACCCAAAATAAACTGGAGTGAAGGAGCGAAACATTGCGCCTCTTCTCAGAGATGACCCACACTCTCCCTTCAGAATGTTCATGTGAAGGAGCCCTAATTAGGAAGGGCTGTTTGCAGCTAGCTGGAAGCCATAAGTTCCCACCTGATATGTATGTGACGCAATGCACCTGTAGGCACCCGCAAAGCTGAAGGTTATAACGGGGTGAAAGGCGGTCCAAGTTAGGGAGAACGGAGAATTCAGTCAGCCGGCGGGCAGTCACTCGGTCGGTTCAGAAGAATGATCAGCGGTCAGAAATGTAGGCAGAGCGGTTACAGAAGAGAAAACCAGGAATTAAGCTGAAGCAGAGTAGTAGCCGGCGAAAAGCCATAAAAAATATAGAGAAAAAGCCTTGGCTTTAGTATAAAGAAAAAAGCCATGAGCTTAAAAAGAAAATAGAGAATTAAAAGAGCATGGTAAAAACCATGCAGATAAAAAAAGCCATTGAGCTTTGGCAAGAAAAGCCATAAAAATAGAGAAATTTAAATAGCATGGTAAAAACCATGTCAGAAAAAAAAAGCCATTGAGCTTTGGCAAGAAAGCCATAAAAAAAAGAAAAAATAAAGAAGAGGAAAAAAAAAAAAGTCAAATGCCGCCTTATGCAATTGTGCTTAAACTAAGTGCGTTAGCTGCTCCTCAGCAGTAGGCTTGTCTTAAAAGCCGCAGCACCTTCTCAAAAAGGGCTCAATATATCCACCCTTTTTAAAATCAAAAGGTGTGAAAAGCTAGGTAGGGAAATAGAATTAAAGCACCTTTTTAAACTAAAGGGAAGGAATATGAAGGAGCCCTAATTAGGAAGGGCTGTTGCAGCTAGCTGGAAGCCATAAGTTCCACCTGGATATGTATGTGACGCACCTGTAGGCACCCGCAAAGCTGAAGGTATATAACCGGGTGAAAGCGGTCCGAGTTAGGAGGATGAACGGAGAATTCAGTCAGCCGGGCAGTCACTATCGGTCGGTCAGAAGAATGCAGAGCGGCCATGAACGTAGGCAGTAGCGGTTACAGAAGAGAAACCGATAGAAGACAGAAGAGAAACCAGATAGAAGAAGTAATGAGCTGGTCAGAGTAGGCCGAAGGACTCCTGAGGAAGACAGAAGACAGAAGAAAGAAGAAGGAACGAATGAAGAGAGAAGAAAGAGGGAGCTCTAATCTTTCTCTAGCTAGAGCTCTATCATTCTTTCTCTCTACAGACACTAAGGCTAAGAAGAAGCTCTATCTTCTTACCTCTAATCTAACGAAGACAAGAAGAAAAGCTCGAGATCTTTCTCTCTAAAAATTCTTTCTTTTCCCACTCTAAGCTTCTAAGAAAAGAAGAAGGGAAGAAAGAAGAGAGAAGAAAGAAGCTCTAAAATTTTTCTCTAAGCTAAGCACTTATCTTTTCTTTCTCTCTAAGGACTCTAAGGCTAAGAAGAAGCGCCTCTGATCTTTCTTTCGTCTGCTAGGGACTCTAAGCTAAGAAGACATAGAAGAAAAGCCTCGCTTACAACTCTTTCTCTCTAAAAATCTTTTTTTTGCCCTCTCTAAGCACTAAGAAAGCTAGAATGTACAAAGTAGTTAAAAGCTTAACTCTAGCCTCCGAGAGTATTTTCCTCCTCGTTTTTCGGTACCAGGCAGCTTACATTCCTGTCTCCTGGTTTTTCCATATTCCCATCTCAATAAGATTTATGCCTACTTACTCCGGGTCAATTCATATCTGAAAAGATTTTTCTGACCATGGATTCCAATAATTGAAATATTGAAGAAAGTCTTCACACTAAACATAATTTTACATAAGGTGCCAGATGTCTCTAACAAGGCAATTTTAAAATTTGGACAAGCCGGGTGACGGTGGTGCACGCCAGTAATGCCCAAGCCACTTGGAGAGCCGAGGCAGGAGGATCGCGCGAGTTCCAAAGCCAGCCTCCTGCACCATGGGTTGATGGCACTATAGCAACTCAGTGGAGGACTCTGTCTCTAATAAGAATACAAAAAAAGGGCTCGGGGGATGTTGGTCCACAGTGGTCAAGTGCCCCAGAGTTCAATCTCCGACACACCCGCTGAAAAAAAAAAAAAAAAAAAAAAATTGGACAAGGTGGAAGCATATTTTTCACACATGATGACACACCTCTAGGCCCAATATATATATTAACTGGAAAAAAGCCGGGCGCAGTGTGGGCACTCGCCTGTAATCCCACACGTTGGTGAGGCTGAGGGCAAGGAGGATACACCGAGTTTCAGAAGCCAGCCTCAGCAATGGCGAGGCAACTTAGCAACTCAGTGAGACCCTGGTCTCCTATATACAAATCCCAAAAAGGTCTGGGGATGTGTGACCCAGTGGTCGAGTACCCCTGAGTTCAATCCCCAGTACCAACAAAAAAAAAAAAAAAAAAAATAGACTGGAAAAAATAAAACATTTGATGAATTTAATTTTGTTAGAAAAGAAAAAACAAAACAAAACAAGAATAGGTGCAGTAAAGCCCTGGTATGCTGGTTTGCAAACCTGTGTCAGGAAGATAAAAAAGTTTTAGGCCAGCTTCAGCCATCTTAGCCTCACCCTCTCTCAAAATAAAACTTTAAAAGGGGAAAGGGGATGTAATCCAGAATTAGAGCAACCCCCCCAGGCTCAATTTCCAGTAAAAACAAATACAAAACAAAAACACAACATGAAGATATATAAAGGAATAAAACAGACATACGAAAATAAAAGAATGTAAAAGGGAAGACATAAATCTACCGCAATTACCAACAAAAACATTAGAATGAGAATTGTACTGACAAAATTCCGGTCCAAAGAGAGACAACATCAGAATGCAAAACAAGGGTCCAATTCCCTATGCTAGGTTCAACAGGATTCCCAATTGCATTTGAAATGCAAATGTATAAAGAGTTTGAAAATCCTAAGGATATAAAAACCTACCACTATGCTAACAGCAAGAGTAAGCTTTTACTTTAGTTCCCTGCTTCTAAGCAATAGACAAAAATATTTAAAAAAAAACAAAAAATTTATTGAGAACATAACAGCTGAGAGACCTGGAAACATTATAATAAGGTGTTGCTGAATGCAACATCATCTTTCTCAATGCCAATCCCAACAAATCAAGGGCACAGCTTGGAGATGAAAAATATATATAGTATATATTAGTATATATATTATTATGAGTTTACTAGCAAAGGTGGCAGCAAGGAACGACTCCTTATTCCAAAGAGGCGGTG
>CM046667.1:1819214-1837845 GCA_025594165.1 Tamias sibiricus | reverse complement strand
CACTCTGGGGCCCCACAGAAGGTGCTGACCGCGGACCTTCAGCCCTAGTCGCAAACTCACCATTTTTTGTCTTCCCTGGTGACCCGGCGTCCTCTCCGGGAACCTCCGGTTGCCCGAGATCGTGGGGACACAGGCTGCCCAGAGTCACCTGGGGCCTGAAACTGAGAACACGTAGCACGGAAATGGAGAAGCAATTTGGAGAGGAAAAAAAAGCCCGCGGATGCCCGCTCTTCCTGTCGGCCTGCGCACTGATTGGACAATTCCAACCCAGCATCCTTGATTGATGGTTCCAAGGCCCACCTCTGCATCTTGACTGACAGCTAAAATTAACCATTCGCTGGCTGCCATTTGCTAGAGTGACAAATTCTTGGCCCCAGCCCTTTTTAGGCAGAGCTTCCTGGCTGTGCTGGCAACTAATCCAATAAACAGAAATTCAGCCAGCTGACAGGAATGCCCATGTGCTGGAGAGCCTGATGAGGACCTGGACTGACCTCCAAACTCTTCTCATCTGCCTGAACCTCTTTGTCATCCTCACCACTCTCAAACTCTACAGCAGCCTCTTGACTAGTGAGAAAAGGACTTTTCCTTACAACCATCTCCTCAGCCAGCTAAAAGCTCCACATGAGGAGAGGCCTGCTTTAGTGCCTGATCAGATCACCACTGTCTGAGTGAGTGTGTATCTGCTGGAATTGAGACCTAAGACTTAAGACTTTATAGCACTTAAGCTTGGCATGCAGAGGGAATATCTATTATGAGTCTGCCCTAATTAAGTGTGCTTGCAGTGCTTAGAATTAACTTAGAATTTTTGGTGTGGATTGATACATCTATTGCAGTGCCTAGCATTAAATATTGTCATTTTCTTGATTAAGAACCTATAGTGTAGAATTTTATTTAGTGATTTGAGTAAATAAACCATTGAAAAGGGCAGAAGCACGTGGACATTCTTCATTTTCTCCCACTGGACCGCATAAGTCACACCTTTGTCCATCATGACAGTTGGCATAGTCAGCAGTTTAGAAAATACACCTAATGTCTAGGAGAAATGTCTTGGCCTGCCTGTGTGAAAACCACATATGGAATTCAGAAGATTTTTCTAAACACACTGAAACTTTTTATACTATTTACATCTGCAATCATAGCAATTAAACAAAGAGGACATTACACCTTCTGCAAAGACATATATCGAATTGGTAAGAACACCACACAGATACACCATCATATAGCAAATCACACAATCTGCTTCCTAGGCAGATATATCCAATAACACATGAACTGGATAGAGAAGCTCTAACGCAGATACCAAGAAATTCAAATTGCAAAAGCACTACAGCATAGAGACACAGATACATCTTTTGTGTGCTATTGTAGGAGAAAAGTATATTACACTAGTCTATAGTATATTAGCAAAATGAGAAAATTAAAGAACATTTTTAACAAGAAAGAAAGTAACCAAGAACTGAGTTCTGCTCTTCCCTGGAGAGAACTAGCAATAACAGTGCAAGGGAAAGTGCCAGGATTTAATAAGGGAACTAAAGGAATTGATATCCCTGTATCTCACCCAGAAATAGTTCAGACAATTATTGCTAGAGCCACTCCAAAAGAAATCCCGGATTGCTAGTCAAAACTATTAATGAAATAGATGAACATAGACCTAGAGATAAAACCTGAGTAAGAAAGAACCTGGATAGGCAGAAAAATCACCCAGATAATCATGAAGATTTACTGGTAACTACACTAAAAATATAGAATGAAGTTGCAGCAGTTAAGAAATTAATTTGACCAAAACATGGGGGCAAGATGTAGAGTTTCTATTAAGAGTGTGGGAGCATGAAGCCCATGCAATTAGAGTTAACAGAGATGAAATGCATACAGTTACCTCTATAGTAGAAAATGAATCTATATATGAGGATTTATTGGTAGAAAATAATGAGAAAAAATTTCAAGAACACACTATCCCAGAATGGGTAGCAATAGTATAGGTGAGAGCATTTTCTGTGATGGATGTAGACAGTTATGTAGACAGTTTTGAATCACAGATACAGTGGACTACACACCAACCCGGGCTATTAAAAACGGGCTATTAACTAGGAAACTAGGAATATACTTAATGATATACAATATACACTTATGTAACACACCATTACAGACAGAGCTTTTACCTCAGATGAAAAGACTAATAATTAGAGGAGGTCCAGAGCACCCTGGTTTCTTGGGATATCAACATACCAGCAATGGCCCCCTTCTCCCTACCAGGAAAAGTCTATTTTACCTCTTTTAAATAAACCCTGATTTATATGCTTGCTTTGGCCTGCTTCTCTAATGTTCAAACTTCAACATTTGGGGGAGCAGGACTCATCACCAGCAACCAGTGGTATAACTGTGTCTATTTGAAACAGTAGAAAGAATGAATGTTTGATGATGCCATGAATGAAGTAAAGAGGAAGGGGGCATTTTAGGACCCAGGATACAACTGCAATTTTAAGAACCTACAGAGCCTTCAAAGTAGCTCAATTGGGAGAAGGAAAAGTGCATTTGTGACCCTGATTCCTACACAATTGGAAGAGTGGGTGAAGGCAAATAGCAGGGAGGGAAGGTAACACCAGGTACCTGAGCTGTCCATGCAACCCCTGGGACCCAGGAGACAATGCCCAGGGTCACCCGCCAGCAGGGATTCGGCCACTCTCCAGAGATCACCAGAACACCAAAGCCCCACTGCAAGTGCTGACTGAGTACCTTCATCCCTGGTCGCACACTCACTATTTTTGTCTTCCCTGGTGACCTGGCGTCCTCTAGAGGTACCTCTGGTCACCCGAGATCATGGGGACACAGGCTGCACAGACTCACCTGAAACCCAGAATCGGAGATGGTGAGGCCTGGAAATAGAGAAGCCTAGTTGGTGAGAAAGAAAAGCCCACAGAAGCTCGCCCTTCCTGTCTGCACACGGATTGGACCATTCCACCCCAGTGGCCATGATTGACGGTTTCAAGGCCCGCCTCTGCATCTTGAGTAAGAGAAAGATTATCCAATCACTGCCAGATATTTGCTAGAGTGGCAAATTCTTGGCCCCAGCCCTTTTCATGCAGAGCTTCTGGGCTGTGCTGGTAACAAACCCATGTAGGTAGCATTTGCTTTGCTTCTGGTACAGAAGGCGACCTCTGGGACTGAGCTATGCTTCAGCGACAGAGTGCTTTCAAAGCACGGGTGAGGCCCTGAGTTTTAAACTCAACACAAAAACAAACAACAGTAACTCTGAGATGCTGAGGCAGTGTAAAGATGGCCTTAGGCCTCAGCCTAAGCAACACGATTTTAAAACTTTACTTTGAACTTGCAGTCCCCACCAGGCCCACTTACAGAGCACTCCACTATATTCATCAGGCATAGCTTGATAAATTAAGTCACTCCTTACAACCCTGGCTTAAACCCAAAGGGAAGTCTCTGTGATGTTACCCTCGACCTGATAAGTCCCTGATAAGCAAGAGGTGAGAAAATCAGGGTGGGGACCACCACACCAGAGGCTCTACCATCAGAGCAATGATGTCACTGAGAAAGACAGTAACAACTGATAGAGGTTAAAAGGGCAGTCAAAAGCCCCAAAATTAAATATAAATGATGAAGCCAAAGAACAGATATTCAGCCACCCGATACTGATGTCCACAGGTTGGAGAGCCTGATGAGGACCTGAATGACCTCCAAACTCTTCTCATCTGCTTAAACCTCTGTGTCACCTCACCACTCTCAAACTCTACATCAGCCTCTTGACTGATTAGAAAAGGACATCTCCTTACAACCATTTCTTCAGCCAGCTATCAGCTGCACACCAGGAGAAACCTGCCTTGGTTCCTGATCTGATCACCCTGGTGTGAGTGAGTGTGCATCTGCTGGACTTGAGAACTAAGACTTAAGACTTTGAATCTAGCATGTAAGCTTAGCATGCAGAGTGAATGGCTGTCATGATTAATTAATTATGGATTCAGTCATGAGTAAGTGTGTTTGCAGTGCTTAGAATTAACTTAGAATTGTTTGCTGTGGTTTGATTACATCTACTGCAGTTCCCACCATTAAGTATTGCCATTTTCTTTATTAAGAACCTATAAAGAATTACTTAAGAGTCTGCAACTAGAAATATATGTGTATTCAATTCATTTTTCTGTACAAATTAAACTGATACCAAATTTTACATATGCTTCTCTTTTTAATAATGATTTGTAAAGGGGAATACATATTAAAACAAATATATTTTAATGACAAGAGCTTTTTGTTATACAAAGTGTGAATGACTTTAAATAGTAATTAAAGCTTGTATTTAATAAATGCCTTTTAAGTTTAAAAAAAAAAAGAACCTATAAAGTAAAATTGTATTGAGTGATTTGAGTGAATAAATGTAAGAGCCCTAATTGAGGAGATAGGTAAGATGGTGGCTAGCTGAGAATGTCCTCAAATCCAGATGATTCCTCGTCACAATCCCTCCTACTCATTAACTCCCTTGTCAGAGGGACAAGAGGAAGTGCAGGACTAGACCTCTGTTCCACCGCCCGAATAGTGCTAACACCTGAAATGGGGGTTCAACTGATTCCCACGGGAGTCAGAGGACCTCTTCCCTCAGGGATTGTAGGACTTATCCTCAGGCGAAGTTCTAAAAGCTTATTAGGCTTTCAAGTAACACCAGGTGTTATGACTCTGATTACCAAGGAGAAATAAAAATAATGCTTAGTTCACCTACAGGCATTAGCTCTGTTAACCAAGGAGATAGAATTGCTCAGCTGCTTCTGCTTCCCAGTTTCCACAACTCATTCAAGAGTATACCACAGAATAGGAACAATAGAGGATTTGGTTCTACTGGCTCGGGACCTATGGCTTGCTGGGTTCAGGATTGTTCACGGAGGCCTATGTGCAAAATATAAATTCAAGGTATAGAGATGGAGGAGCTGATTGATACTGGGGCTGACTCTTCCATCATTAATCTACAACAATGGCCCAAGCACTGGCCTCTGCAGAAGGCCACAACTAGTTTAAGAGGCTTGGGATAAACTAACAACCAAGCACAAAGTGCAGTAGTCTTAAATTGGGAAGATAATGAAGGGCATAAAGGAACATTCCAGCCTTATGTTTTGACCAGCTTGCCAGTTACCCTATGGGGAAGAGATATTCTACAGCAAATGGGGGTACACCTCACAACCAAGCCCGCAGGTGTTAAAAATGAAAATCTAAATCATCATCAAAAAAGTAAAAGCTATTTTTTCTAGGAGCCACTGAGAAAACAATTTTGAAAATACCATGGCTTTCTGATGAGCCCTTTTAGGTCCCTCAGTGGCCCCTAGCTAGAGAAAAATTACAAGTGGCCCACCTATTAATCCAAGAACAACTAGAAGCAGGATACATAGAGTCTTCCACCTCTCCATGGAATTCCCCCATATTCGTAATCAAGAAAAAAATCAGGAAAATGAAGATTGTTACATGACCTTAGGGAAATCAATAAAACCATGCAAATTATGGGCCCTACCCAACCTGGACTTCCTAAAACTGTAGCTATTCCTAAAAATTTCCATCTTATAACTCTATTGATATAAAGGATTTTTTTTTTTTTTTTTTCATTCCTCTACATCCTCTGGATGCCCCCAGGATTGCTTTTTCAGTTCCTTCTATCAATAATAATGGCCCTGATAAAAGATATCAATGGAAAGTGCTACCACAGGGAATGGCTAATAGCCCCATTATGTCAAATATATGTGGACAAAGCTCTCCAGCCTATTAAGAACAAATACCCAAACCGTATGTGCCTCCATTATATGGATGATGTTTTGCTTGCTCACACTAATCAAGAAATCTTATTTACCATATTCAGTGATATGACAGAAAATTTAAAAAGGTATGGTCTAAACATTGCTGAAGAAAAGGTTCAAACTAGATCTCCCATATTATATAGAGTGTAGAAAAGCACTTACAACTGTATGTGTAGAAGGATGGAGAGCTATGTAGGTTAATGTATGTATATTGACCTGGAGTGGTTAGTGTGAATGTGTAGCTGATTCTGATAAGATGCACATTGGGTGAGATGTAAAAAGTCCACTGATCCATATTCAGAATATAGTATGTAGCCTTAAGTGTAAAATTGGAATGTAAGAAAGGCAGCCAGAAAGGAACAAGAGTAGAATGGAAAATTGTACACACAGCATCACAGCCTGAGCATGTATCAGATTCAGAGTCCATTCACCTGAACCATCCTTGACACACAGGAGGTAGTGAGGGGTCACCCTGACCAACAGAGGTAGAAACACTGTTAATTTAGGTAAAGTAAAAACTGTCTGTGTCTAGGATCCACTCAATCCAAGAAAGCTTTCGTGGCACAAATGAAGAAAGGGTTTTTTTTTTTTTTTTTTTTTTTTGTTTGTTTGTTTTTTTAATACAAGGGATGTAACTGAGGGTTGCCTTACTACTGAGCCAAATTGCCAGCTCTTTTTATTTTTTGCTTTCAAAACGGGACTGGCTAAGTTGCTTATGGCCTCACAAAGTTGCAGAGGCTGCCATCAAACTTGCAACTTTCCTGCTTAACCTCCCAAACCACTGGCATTAAAGGCATGAGCCACTGTGGCCAATAGCGTATGTTTTTAAAAGGCAAGATCAGCTGGGTGTGGTGGTGCACGCCTGTAATCCCAGCACTTGGGAGGCTGAGGAAGGCAGATCCAGAGTTCAAAGCCAGCCTCAGCAATTGCAAGGCACTTAGCATCTCGGTGAGACCCTGTCTCTAATAAAACACAAAAAAAGGGGATGGGATGTGGCCCAGTGGTCCAGTGCCCATGAGTTCAATCCCCGGTACTAAAAAAAAAAAAAAAAAAAAAAAAAAAAAAAAAAAAAAAAAAAAAAAAAATCATCACAAGTTGGCAGCCAGCCTCAGAAATGTAGCAAGATTCTGTCTCAAAATAAAACAGAAAAAGGGCTGGGGATGTGGATCAGTGCTTTAGTTCCCTTGGTTTCAACACACAGTACCAACTTGCTCCCCAAAAGAAAAATATAATAAAAAAAAGGAAGTAAGAATAGAAAAGAGAGGGAGGGAGACAGGGATTTTGACATCTCCACTAATGACCAATGACCTCAATAATCCTACAAGAGTCCTAAATCCCTCATGTGGGTTTTCAGTTTCAATAACTCCAGAGGAGCCATTGCTACAATGCTACAACCTCTCCATCATTGTTTGAACATTTCAGAAAGAATCTTTCTTTTTAAACTTATGTGGTTTTGCAAAGCTTGAATACAACTTGTTTAATTCTGACTTTTGTGTGTGGGGTCTCTGATGGAAAAAGCCAATGTTATCTGGAAGACAATGCCATAATTGAAAGGTGTATTGTCTGGAATCTCAAAGTAAATGTAATGTAGAGGAAATGGATACCAGGAAAATTACAAAAGATGACTGTAAGTTGGTGAGATTTAGCTTCCTGAAGCTATTGCCATGGAAACCTACATCGGGACTTTTTGGGTGCCCATGTTAGCTGCATTCCTGGGAATTCCTCAGCCTGCTGAGCCACAACGTGATTGATAATGAGAGTCCTTTGGAAGCCTCCAGGTTGCCAATATCAAAACGAACACACATGACTTTAACAGCTGCTCACTGTGTCCCTCTGAGGGCTTTAGCGCCTCTGTCTCCATAGCAGCACTGCATCTGTAAGAATCATGAATGTCCCAAGAGTCCCCACCCATCCATTCAATCTGCCCACTGCATCCCAGAGGGAAAAAGAAAAGCTACCTTCTCTATGACTCCTTTTCTCTTATCCAACCACATAGAAGTCCCCTCACACTCCTGAATCTGCCATCTGCACGTGCGTTAGGTGCTACTTGCAGAGAGTTCCACTTCCTGTGGGCCCAGCCTAATCAGGGAATCACAACTAAGTATTTTTGTATGTATGTAGGTGTAGTTATATAGATGGACAAATGGAAAGAGAGACACCTTGATACGTTAATGAGTGGATGGTTTGATAGATGATGGATGTGTGGATGGGTGGGTGGGTAGATAATTGGGTGGATGATTGGGTGGATGGGTGGATGGATGAGTGGATAGGTATTTGGGTGGATGGATGGGTGAATGGATGGGTGGATGGGTGGGTAGATAGTTGTGTGGATGTATGTGTGGATGGGTGGATGTATGGGTGGGTGGGTAGATAATTGTGTGGATGTATGTGTGGATGGGTGGATATATGGGTGGGTGGGTATTTGAGAAGATGGATGAGTGGGTAGATAGTTGGGTAAATAAATGGGTGTAGGATGGATGGATGGGTGGGTGGGTATTTGGGTGGATGGATGGGTGGATGGACTAAACCCAACAGTGGCATTCCTGACTTATATTGTGATTCAATATTAAGCCTTTGAGGGCCTGCCATGTTGTTCTGCCAAGTGTTTCCTGGAGCCCCAAGACCTAGAAGAGGCAGGGAAAAGGCCCCCTGGTGCTGTGGAGGGAGATGGCCACCATTGTAAAAGGTGGGTCCTCTTCACATCTTGATCTCAGAAACTGTGAGTGGGACCTTGTTGGGAAACTGTGTTTCTGCAGATGTGGTTAGTGAAGGATCCAGAGATAAGCTCCTCCTGGTCAGGGTGGCCCTAATGAAATGGCAGTGTTTATTAGATATGGAAAATGACAAACTACAAAAGGAGTGAGACCTGGGGAAAGTAAGGTGAGAACAAAATCCATACATTGAGTGCTTGATCTTTTCCCAATACAATTCTTTCCCAGTGATAAAACAAACTCTGAGGAGGAGGTTCCCATCAAACATGGAAAGGCATTCTCTAGGAAGAGGTTGAAGCATTAACCCTTCTGTAAACAAATCTTTCCCAAGTACCAACCACTGACCCCAGGCCCTCCATCAGGTCCAGACAATAAATTCCAAAAATTGACCATTGACCATAGACTCCCTCCTATTTTACCCCGTAAAACAAACCCTAAATTTTTTAAGCACTAAAATTGACTCCTTCACTGATTGAAAAACAAACTCCAAATACCTGGGTACCCCCCAAAATTTATGTGCTCACAAGACCACCTCTCAGAATAACCTATATAAGCCCAGACCCTTTGTTTGTTTGGGGGCTCATTTTCCATCAGGAAACTGGGTCCCACCATGGCATCATTTTGTTCCTGCATCCCCTGCTCCTGTGTAAAACTTCATTTTTAAATAAAGCACTCAGATGATTTGTGAAGTTTGCGTTCATCCCAGTCCTTTTTTCACTGTCAGTGTCCTCACAAGAGACAGAAGAGGTGACACAGACTAGTGGAGGAGCCACATGGAGTAGGATGAAGAGACTGGAGTGATAGGGCCACCAGCTAAGTGGCACTTGGAGCCCCAGGAGCTGGGAGAGAAAGGAAGTAGCCTCGCTGAAGCCTATCGAGGTTGCTCAGCCTTGTGACCCTAGTCTCAACCTTCTGCTCTGCAGGGTGGGGGTGGGGGGGGGAGGGCTTCATGGATTCCTGTTGATTTAACTCTCTTTGTTTTTGGTTATTTATTACAGTAGCCCCAGGAATATTCTCAAGTACTCAACACAATCTCAAGTTGTTTGACAGTGCTAAGACCCCATTTTTACTGTTGGAAAATATATTTTGGGGGGACCTGAGTTCTGCAACACTACAAAATGTCACTTGCACAGGCAGATTTTAAATGAATTATTCCACTAACTACACACAGCACCATCCCACCACCAACACCGCACTCTACCTCAGTACATCTTCCCATAGCAACCAACATCCCTGAAGCCCAGATCATCCACCAAGATCAGTAGGATATTTGGCCTGGAGGCTTTGGTGATTTTGGCTCACAGGTCTGCAGAAGCAAACATACAAAAAGGAGAAGTAGCATGGAGTTCCTGCAGAGGAAAACATAAGGCAAAAAATAAATGTGTAGGATTTGACATGCAAAAGTAGATACTGCAGAGCAGCTCCCTAAAGTGAAGTATAAACAGCAAAACACATCTAGATGTCAGAGGTCATGGTGAGGGCTTCATCCTGGCATCCAGCCTGTGGAAGGCAGGGACACTGCTGAGCTCCTATGATGCCTACTGAGCCCTGTGAGGATTATCCAGCTTGTGGGAAGCCTCTGGTTTTGCACAGGGTCCAACAGCCCAAAGCAAACCAGAATTCAGTCACTACTGCTGTCACACAATCAAGAGAAACTCTGATAGAGGCCCATTTCTCCCCTGCCCCTAAAATGGACGTACTCAACTATAAATTGGAACCTGAGACCTCAAAATAAGAAACTTTCCTCCTCTTTAACCCCACAAAAACTCCACAGAGGTGCCCTGTTTGTTCTTCTAGGACACATTTCAAAACTCTAAGGATGCTTGAAATTTCACATAGTACTTAACCCTATATAGGCTCTACTTTCCCATCATACATACATGCCTATGATAACATATAGATAACATTAGATTATAAATTATAATCTAGACACAGCAAGAGATTAACAACATCAATTCAAGTTATAACACATAGATTCAGGAGGCCCCCATGCATGCAGAGCAGAGGCCACACTGCTGGTTAGGTTGTTTGATGCTTGAGCAGCAGGGATGCTTGCGGCTACCGCGGTCCCTGCAGTTGTAGCAGCAGCCATCTTTTTTATGTTTAGACATTTCCACCGGCAAATCTTCAGGGCCCGCTACCTAAAAACTCAAGCATCCATTATTAAGGGAAAGGCAGTGCTATTCCAGCACTGAGATCAAAAGGTGAGCTGTCAAACTAAAAAAAATAATTATTAGAGTAGAAAATAAAAGTTGATCTCTGCTCACACACATTGCTGCTTAAGCTCCCACAAACATAAGCTGGCAAAATATCACATTCAGAAATAATCAAAGAGAAACTGAGGGTGTTTACTGCATTAAAGATAAAGAAAAGCTAAAGGCACTTTGGAAAAATAATTTGTTAGCTGGAATCCTCGAGTCTCTATATACACAGCAATCCTATACCTGTTGAAATAATTCAAATTAATCAGCTATTAAACAAATGAAGTTAATAACAAATAAACGATCCTCTGTCGGAACACCAAAATATCAGGTTATACAACATTAAACATATTCACAGCTGAAGAGAAGTCCCGGAGACAACTATAAATCAAAATTGATTATCATTATAATTGATTATCTAATTAGAATATTCTGAACTTATATGAATATCTATCTATCTATCTATTGATTATCTAATTAGAATATTTTAAGCTTAAATGAATTAACATTATTTGGATCTATATCTATCTACCTATTTTTTTTATAAGTGCTTAATTATTTGTGCCATCACACTAGACAGATGCACATATAAACATATATTTGTGACATCACATTAACATGAAATTTAGACAAATGCATAGACATAAAGACATATATAAAAGAAAAAACATACAATTGTGTATACACTAAAGAGAGATCTTTTTGTCCCGGCAGGGAAGATGAAATTTAAGTTGTAAATTTAATGGAGGACTCTTAAGGGAATCACTCCATACCTTCATTTTGGTCCTCTTGATTTTGTACTTGTTTATTCAATCTAGACTCCTCAATAACTTCGTCTTGATCCTTTTGACTTTGTACCTGCTTTATCAATCTAGATGGTATCCATATTGGAGAGGATTCATGCTTTGGAAAAACACAAACAGATCCTCTCCACCAAATTAATACTATGTCTGGACCCTTCCATGTACATGAGAGAACATCCTTCCAGTAAACCAAAGGTTTATGTTGTTGGTGTGGGTTCCAGTGTTGGTCTCCAGCCGAATGTCCATTAGAATCTAAAGTTAAGAAATTTAGGGTAAACAGGGCAACTGCCAATCTGTCCTTAGGATTTTTCCAGTTTCCATCTTTTTGCTTTAGTAACATATTTTTAAGTGTCCGATTTGCTCTTTCAATTATTCCTTGTCCCTGAGGATTATAAATGATACCTGTTTTGTGGATAATATTGAACTTTGTACAAAATTGTTTGAAGGATGTGGATGTATATGCAGGGCCATTATCTGTTTTAAGCATTTTGGGGATGCCCAATGCAGCAAAAGCTTGCAGACAATGAGATATAGTATCTTTAACTTTTTCTCCGGAATGTAAAGAAGCAAAAATCATGCCTGAGCATGTATCTATGGTGACATGAATAAATCGTAATTTCCCAAAACTTGGCTCATGTGTGACATCCATCTGCCACAAATGATTGGGCATCAAACCTCGTGGGTTAACCCCATAATGTGGATTGGGCAAAAGTGTTACACAAGATGGACATTCTTTTACAATTCTACGAGCTTGTTCTTTTGTGATTTTAAATTTTTGTCTTAAGGTAGTGCTGTTAACGTGGAACTGGGAATGAAATAAAGTAGCTTGTTGTACTGTAGTAAATATAAATATTGTTTTAGTAAGGGCATCAGCTTTTTGATTACCTTCATGGAGAAGACCAGGCAGATTAGTGTGAGCTCTTATGTGACCTATAAATAAAGGTTCTTTTTGTTGCCATAGGAGATTTTGGATTTGAGAAAACAATTTAAAAGCTGGAGTATGTGGTGCTATTGGACCTGCTAGCTCCAATTTAGGGACAGCTTGTACAATATAGTGGCTGTCTGAAAAAATATTCATAGGCTGTTCTTTAAAATTTTCCAGAGCTATTATTATAGCTTCGAGTTCCACTAATTGAGCTGATTTCTGATTAGTGATATGAATAATTTTTTCATTTTGAGTGACTACTGCAGTAGTACCATTAGAGGATCCATCTGTAAATACATTAAATGCTTTAGGAATGGGTTGATTTTTTATTACCTGTGGGAATATGATAGGATGATTGATACAAAAGGATAGTATAGGAGATCTAGGAATGTGATTGTCAAAATTTGCAGAAGTAGAGCATCTAGCTATAGCCCAATCATTATCATTGAAGCACAAATATTCAACCTGTGACGATGAATAAGGAGTAATAATAGTAGCGCGATGAATTCCAAATATTTTAGTAGAGGTTTTAAGTCCTTGAAGAATAAGTTTAGCCACCATGGAGGTATAAGACTCAATTGTACTTTTAGGAGAGACAGGCAAATGTATCCATAATATAGGTCCCTGTTGCCAAAATACTCCTGTTGGTGTATATTGTGAAGGAATAATAATCAATATTAGTGGTTGTGCAAAATCAAATCTATCACAATGGGATCTTTCAATGGCCTGTTCTACTAATTTTAGAGCTCTCCTGGCCTCAGGAGTTAATGTTCGCGGTGAGGATGGATCAGGGATCCCGCGAAGGATGTCAAATAAAGGTTTTAATTGTCCAGTAGTGAGGCTTAGTGGAGGGCAAAGTCAATTAATGTCTCCCAATAATTTTTGGAAATCATTGAGGGTGGTCAAATATTCTTTACTTATTAGAATTTTTGGGGGTTTAACAAAAGTATCCATGATTTTAAAGCCTAAATATAGTATAGGTGATCTGCTTTGAACTTTTTCTTCTGCTATATATAATCCATATTTTTAAAAATTTTTTGTTATTTCACTAAATATATTAAATAAGATTTGTTGATTAGGGTGAGCTAATAAAACATCGTCCATGTAGTGTAGACACATGAGGTCTTGATATTTGTTTTTAATGGGCTGTATAGCTCTGTCCACATATACTTGGCACATTGTAGGGCTATTTGCCATTCCCTGTGGCCATACTTTCCATTGATATCTTTTATCAGGGCCATTATTATTGATAGAAGGAATTGAAAAAGCAAACCTGGGGGCATCCAGAGGATGTAGGGGAATGGAAAAGAAACAGTCCTTTATATCAAGAGTTATAAGGTAATAGTTTTTTGGAATAGCTACAGGATTAGAAAGTCCAGGTTGAGCAGGGCCCATAATTTGCATTGTTTTATTAATTTGAGGTCTTGTAATAGTCTCCATTTTCCCAATTTTTTCTTAATTACAAATATGGGAGAATTCCAGGGAGAGGTGGAAGGCTCTGTGTCCTGCTTCTAATTGTTCTTTAATTAATTGATGGGCCGCATGCAATTTTTCTTTGGATAGGGGCCACTGAGGGACCCAAACTGGCTTATTAGAGAGCCATGGTATTTTTAAAATTGTTTTCTCAGTGGCCCCTAGAAAAAATTTCCTTTGCCTTTTTTATTATGATTAGGATTTTTATTCTTAACACCTGCAGGCTTGGTTGCTAGGTGTAGCCCCATTTGATGTAAGATATCTCTTCCCCATAGGGTTACTGGCAAGCTGTTTAAAACATAAGGTTGGAATGTTCCTGTATGGCCTTCATTGTATTGCCAATTTAAGATTACAGCACTTTAGGGCTGGGGTTGTGGCTCAGCGGCAGAGCGCTCGCCTCGCACGTGCGCGGCCCGGGTTCGATCCTCAGCACCACGTACAAATAAACCCATTGTGTACAGCTAAAGCAAATAAATAAATATTAAAAAAAAAAAAAGATTACAGCACTTTGTGCTGGGTTATTACTATATCCCAAGCCTCTTAAACTGGTTGAGGCTTTCTGTAGAGGGCAGTGCTTAGGCCATTGTTGTAGATTTATGATGGAAGAGTCACTCCTGGTATCAAGCACCCCCTCCAATCTCTATACCTTTGAATTTTTAATTTGCACATCTGGCCTACAGTTGAACAATCCTGAACCAGACAAGCCACTTATGGTCCTGACCCAGTGGAACCGATTACTCTGCTATTTCTATTTTGTGGCTAGCTTTTAAAAGGAAAACTATGGAGAACTGGGAATGCGGAGCAGCTGGTGCGATTCTGTCTCTCTTGAATTTTACGGAGATGTTGCCCCTGTTTGTACTTAGCTACCTTTTTTTAATCTCTTCCATTATAATTTGAATCCAATAAACCCCTTGTATGAACATTAAAAGCATATTAAACTCTTGGAATCTTTGCCCACAGGATTTTAGTCAAAACAGTTTCTGAAGGGTGAGGTACCCTGATTCCTGTTAGGAATCTGCTGAAACCCCCAGTTCAGGTGTCAGGAACCCATCCGGGAAGTAGAACAGAATCTAATCCTTGCACTTCCTCTTTGTCCCTCTGATAAGGGGAGGTTAAATGGATAGGTGGGGGATTGTGACGAGGAATCATTTGGAACTGAGGGCATTCCTCCTCTAGTGCGCAATTCACTCCTCTAGTGCCTCGTATCATTTGTGGGCCCCGGGGCATTGGGCCCCGTTTTGCCCACCCCCCCCGTTTTTTGGAATTCTGGAATAATATCATTTCCATATATATACATATCTGGAATGGCTTTGATTTGGGCCCAAGGGATACCCTTTGTTGCACCTGGGGGCATCGGCCTGGAGCGCTGTATGAATTTGATCTTATTACCATTGGGGGATATTGCTTAGCAATTATCTTGGTTGCTTATAATACTTTTGTCTGGAATATACTGTTCTAGGTTGAATCCTTTGGGAACTTGAGGAGAGGAATTTTTCATCACTGCAGGCAATTACGTTGCCTGTGATAATAGCCTCGTTAATGTCTTTGCACAGTCTGATATAAATTGATAAGTCTTTTTTACTTCTCCACAGCCTTTATTGCATCCTGGCAATATTTATTAGCATTCTCGTACGCTAATTGGATAACTAGAGGCATAGCTTGCTCGACTTCGCCGAAAACTCTAGATGTTGTTTTTAAGAGTCTATCTACAAAAATCAGCGTAAGGTTCGTTAGGCCCCTGTTTAAACTTTTGATAGGCTGCCCTTGCAGATCCCCTGTGCCTGATATTGTCTTCCAGGCTTTTCACAGCTGCCAGTGTGTATCTAGGCATATACACCAGGATCGTATTGTAGCTGATTTTGTAGTTCGGCGAACTGACCTTCCCCTGTGAGCATATCTATATTGCGTTGAGGTAAACCTGCTGCAGCATTTCTCTTTGATATTTCTGAACAAAAGTTCCTGGAATTGAGTTTTCCAGATTAGGTATTGTCCCCCACTGAGTACTGCTCTGCATAGACTTTTCTAATCTGAGGGGGCTAAGATATGAGGGTTGTTGTTATGTGGACTATCCATACTTAATGTGAACGGAGCTTGAGGCCCTTTGGTAATTACCACCTCTTTAAAATTCTTTATTGTTTTAAAGGTATAGGGACTCGTGTTATCTTTGTTCCTCTTCATTTGAAATACTGGCAGTTTCTAGGTGCTCCTGCCGGGGGTCTATGTTGTTTGGGAGTATATAAGCGCTCAGAAAGGGCCGCCAATTTCTACATCAAGGGCACGTACATTCTGAATCAATACTCCTTATTGTTTTCTGTTAGGTATTCTATCCATGAAGGAGCAGAGGGCACTAGTGGATACCTCTATTTTGATTGTTCTTTTCTTCTTTTTTAATTTCTTTGTGTTCTTTTTTATTGGAGGACTGTGCTCCCCTAATTCGCTTTTTGATTCCATCCCTCACTACTAGCTTCATTAATTCATAAACTGGCTCAGTGGAGGACAATCGTACTCTCTATGGTTTGGCTCCTTGTTACTATTATCACTTTCACTAGTATCCTGAGGTTTTAGATTTCTAAGGAGAGTTACATACTCCTCAAGCTTAATTTTGTTAAGCTTCTGATGGCATTTGCAGTTATTACTTTTGAATTTTACCTTTTATCCTTACTTCTCCTTTCTGGTCTCAACTGAGTCAGATGATATGCTTTCTTGGTTCACTTTTCTCACTATCCTCTGAGTTCTCGTTATCAAGAAATTTTTCTTTCATGGCTTGTATAAACCAACTTTTTGTTATATTTCACTCCCATATATTTTAAATTTTCTTTTTTTCTTACCTTGCCGCCAAATTTCCAAGTAACTGGCCACCCACTTGTTGCTGCCTGAGCGGAAACAGCTTGGAAGCATCGAACGCTGCAGGAAAATTCGGAGGCAGGATGAAAATGAAAAAAAAGGTCTTTTATTCTTCTTCTATCTCCCGGGCTCCAGCAATCACTCAAAAACGCTTAACTCACCACCACCTTCTTCTTCTTCCCAACCCTCTAACCTAACTCTCCAAGTTATATACATATAGCTTTTAACAAGATCACGTGCTTTACAGCTCGTGCTTACAGGTGTGTCACGCTGTGTCACGGGCAAATAAAGATTCTTTGAATATGTATTACTTTCAGGGGAAACTAGATCATCTTTTAGGGCTCTCTGCTTAAACACCAATCTTTAGCTATCTCCTTGATTATGGCTCTTCAATTCATAATTAAAATGAAAGAGTTTATTACAATGGTGCTGTAACAAGTGCCTTGACTAACATGTCTTTAACTTCTGTTATTTTCCAATTTATTTTTGGGGGGACTTCGGAGGAACTAAATCCTGGGAGATTTTATCCCACTACATTAAGAACCAATTACTGAGTGCATCTCTCTGTGGACCCTTTTTTGCTACAGCAAGGGCCTCACAAAACTCACCAGGTGACCTGGGAAATAACCTTTCTTGTTTTTGCCAACGTCAATGGACTGAGTATGGTTTTGTCGCCAGGGACCTGCCCAAGCTCCTTCTCCTGTCCAAGCTTTTTTTTTTTCTCCTGTATTTAGGTCATTTGATCTCAATTTCAGTAAAATTGGCAGGCCAACATGGGCAAACGATAGATGTTGGGGTTCAGATCCCAGTGCCTGCCTTTTCTGGTCCTCCTGGGGCCAGGAAAGCACAATGGTGCCCCAAAGTGTGCAGAGAGCATCAAGACGTTGCCAAGAATGCAGGCGATGGCAGAGGGAGGATCTGGCCCATCAGGACTCTTTGGTGGAATTTTTAAACCACCAGATGGGAGATTCAAAGCAACCCAGAGATGCAGTTTAGCCAGGCAGGACACAGATTTCCTGGGAGAATTCTGAACAGGGGGTGAGGCTCTCCACAGCCTGGAGCAACAAGAGTGGTGACTCTTAAAAGGGACTGGGAGCATCCGAAGGCAGGTTCTGGGCTTACCATCCCCAGGATCCTGATAACTTTGCAGTCCAAGGAAGATTCTGGTGTAGGGCAACCAGAGAGGGTGGGAGGGCAAGAGTTCACTGTGACTTTACAGTGTGTGGGGGAGGCCGACAAATCTCTCCTGGGGAAGACGAATAATGGGAGGGACGGGGCTGGGATGTGCCTTCCATAGGTGTGCAGGGAAGGTGAGGGACAGGCAGCACAGTGAAGGTGGAGGAAAGGAGGCCAGTCTCCCTATTGGAGGGACAAGGGATGCACAGAGTCACAGTGAGTGACCTGGAGGACCAGGAGCAGATCCTGCGTGTCCTAATGATGGGAGGAGGACACAAACATGGTGGTGGGCATGGAAAGGAGAAAAGTCAGGGGTCACCACGTGATGTTTTTTAGTGTGAAGGAGGGGTAAGGCCATGCTGTGGAGGTGTTGGCAGGCACAAATTTGCTGGGGCAGGATGGGGGACTCTGAGGCAAAGAAGTAGGACGGGGTGTGTTTCAGAGTGGGGGTGGATGTGCTGAGGATGGGACAGGGGCGTGCCTTAGTATTGGGCACAGCAGAGCTGGGCTGGAGGGGTCGAGCCCAGGAGCTGGAAAAGGCCTGTCTAGGGGGAGACAGTGCCATAAGGTGGGATTGGGCAAGGGGCGTATCCTATAGTGAGGGGGATGGACATGCTCTGGGAGGGACAGGGACATGGCTTAGAGTAGAGCACCAAGAAGCTGACACCAGGTGAACCAAAGCACTCAGGAGTGGACTGGGCATAATTTAGGAGGGGAA
>CM046667.1:1802567-1819114 GCA_025594165.1 Tamias sibiricus | reverse complement strand
CTGATAATGTTTTGCTTCATTCATTATCTTCATTAAATATACAACACTGGCTCAGTAACAAAGAAACATAATACAACAATGCAAAATGTTGGAAAAAGTGGAAACTATAAGCTGTTAAGAAGGGGTGTTAGATAAAATGTTTAATGCTTTATTTGAATTATCAACTTGATTGGATTAAAAGATATAGATGTTGGGCTGGGATTGTGGCTCAGCGGTAGAGTGCTCGCCTCACGCGTGTGCGGCCCGGGTTCGATCCTCAGCACCACATAAACATAAATACATTGCATTGTGTACAACTACAGCAAATAAATAAATATATTTTAAAAAAAAATATAGATGTTAAAGAGGCTTCTGGTTGTGTCTAGAATGACTGTCATGTGGGATAGCAAACTGAAGTGAATAACCTCCATCCAATAGGCTTGGATAGAATAAAAGTTGGAAGAACAAGAAAGTAGCAGCATATAAAACCGCCTGTCTTCTAAAATGGGATCTTGATTGCTGCTGCAATGGCCTGAGGATATCAGACTCTCCCTCTCTCTCACAAAGTATCCTCTCCAAGTGATTCTCCAGAAGCCTTAGGTCTAGACTAGGGTAGGACCATTAATCCCTTTTTTCTGAGGCTTCAGCCTCTTGGACTGTGCAGATACTACTTCTCAAGCTCTCCAGGCTGAAGATGGCCATTGTGAACTATCCAGCTTCTGGTCAAGCAAGCCAATCTAATAAATCCTTTTTTTTTTTTTTAATAATCATACTTCCTGTTGTGTTCTGTTCTCCTAGAGAACACTGACTAATACACTATGTAAGACTAAAATTGCTCTGCAAAACAAACTTTATTTAATAAAGGAGTGAATAAGCAACCATGCCATTAAGTTTTACAAATATATACACAAGAAACAATATTACATACTGAATACCTTTTCCATAATAATGTAAAACTAATGGAAAAAGGAAGAGTCATAATTACACATTTCAAAACTATGGAGAAAAGCAAGGATACTGATTTTCAATAATGTTTCCATCTGAAGAGAAATGAGATAATAAGTCTTTAAACGCCATTCCAACTGCTGGTGTGGTGGTGTGTGCCTGTAATTTCAGCAACTAGGAAGGTCAATGGAAAAAAAAAAAAAAAAAAAACAAAAGCAAGTTTGAGGCCCGTCCCAGCAACTTAGAAAGAGACTGAGAAATTTTATTTTATTTATTTATTTTTACTTACTTACTTACTTACTTACTTAATTTATTTATTTAGGTACCAGGGATTCAACTCAGAAAACACTCAACCACTGGGCCACATCCCCAGCCCTTTTATGTATTTTTTTTAGAGGCTGGGTCTCACCAAGTTGCTAAGTGCATCACCATTACTGAGGCTGGCTTTGAACTTACCATTCCCCCTGCCTCAGCCCCCAAGGCCCGGGATTACAGGCTTGTACCACCACACCTAACTGACACTCAGAAATTTAGTGTGACTGGGTCTTCATCTAAAATATAAATGGAGTACTAGGACTACAGCTGATTGGAAGCGCACTTGTTAGCATGTGTGAACAACTGGGTATGATCCTTAGCACCACATTAAATTAAATAAACTAAAGGTATTCTGTCCATGTAAAACTATACAAAAAATTAAATTTTAAATAAATAAATAATAAGAAGTACTGAAGATGTGCTCAATAGTCAAGTGCCACTAGGTTTAATACCCAGGAGTAAACCTGCCCAGCTCCAAAAAACTGCTTACAAATAGAAATGTATTTTTAGAGTATTACATAACCATGAGCATGTCCTGGCTTCTCTCACCAGAACTCAATAAATAAGAAAATAAATAAATAATAGTTTATATAGTAATTTTATTGGGCTGGAGAATTGCTCAAGAGTAGAGACCTTGCTAAGAATGTATGTGGCCATGCCATTTATCCCCAGAAAGTCCACACACATAAACAAAAACAAGCAAACAACAAAAAAACTAAAATACACCTGGGTGCAGTGGCACACACCTGTAATCTAAGCACTTGGAAGGCTAAGGCAGGGTTATTGTGAATTCAAAGCCAGTATCAGCAATGGTGAGGCACTTAGCAACTCAGTGAAACCCTGTCTCTAATAAAATATAGAAAGGGGCTGAGGATGTGGCCCAGTGGTCAAGTGCCCCTGAGTTCAATCCCCTTCCAAAAAATAAAAAATAAAAACCTAAAATACATGTAATGAGTGATAAAAAAAATGATTATAATACAAAAGGTACACAATGAAGAGGAATAAATTACAACACATCAATGTAAAGACAACACTTTTTCTTACAAATTAGTCTGAGCTTTTGCATGATCTAAACTCTCTAAAATAACACTGAGCATTTCAGTAAATCCTGTGAAAGTCAGGGCATGGTTTTCTGTGGTTTCTTTGGTGAACTTAAAAAAGTTCATACATCAGCAATAAAAAATGTGAGACCCTGAAACAATAAACTATATATGAGACCAGCAAAAAAAACATAAAAATTGAAACAATAAACTATACAGAACATACAGAACAGAGTGAATAGAGAGAGCATTTACATTACTCCTAAATTTTTTAAGCTAAAGGAGAAGAGCTCCCAATGAGGTGGCCCTAGAAAGAGGCAGATAGGAGGGAACAGGAATTAGGTCACATGGTACGAGTGCTCCTGAAGGAATTTATCACCCTTATTTAGACACATGTATCTATCCTTTCCAGAAAAGAGGTGCCATTTACTATGTCACTGATAAATTATTCAGTGATTAAAGAACATAGTTGGGTATTTCAGGTATTCCCAAAATTGCCCTTTAAAATGTACAATGTTACAATGGTAATCCCAGCAGTCCAGGGGTATGTGTAGGCAATGCAGCAAGACATTGTCTCAGTGCTTACCTGTAATCCAGCAGTCCAGGGGTATGAGGCCCAACTCAGGCAATGTCTCTAAATAAAAAAATAGCAAAAAAGGCTGGGGATGACCTTGTCTCAAAGCAAAAAGAATCTAAAGAGGATTGGGATGTGGCTCAATGCTTAAGCCCCTCTGTGTTCATTCCTGACACCAAAAAATCATACAGTTAACATCAACCTACCAAGTCCAGACAACAAAAACAAAAGTATTTTCTGTCAAATTCTCCACATATAAAGGACAGAAACTGAAGTTTTCATGAAATTACATGCATAAATTTATCCACCACTATTTTTTTAGAAATGGGTTTGTATTCTGCAGCAATAATGCAAGACAGACTTTCTCTGTATCCTAACTGGCATTCTGGAATCTAGGACCTGAATGTCAATTTGAAATCATTGAAAAAACAAGATCTAATCCCACAAATTTTCTATACTTTCCTAGGGGTAGAAAAAGGTAAGTAAGGATTTGTTAGTTTGTTTTTGATTTGGAACCACGGATTAAACCTAGACACATTTTACTACTGAGCCACATCCCCAGCCATTTTTATATTATATTTTGAGACAAAGTCTCACAAAGCATAATAAAGATGAGATACATTGCTAAGGCTGTCCTCAAATTTGCAATCCATCTGTCTCAGTTTCTGGATTAGCGAGGATCACAGGTGTACACAACTACATGTGGTTGTACATTAGGATTCTTAACAATGGAAATGTAATTAGACTTTTTAAATTCACTTTTTTCTCTCCTTTTTAATAACATTTTTATCCTATTTGACTCTGAAAACATAAAACTAAGCTTCAAAAAATGAGCAGATTATTTCAAAGTGATACACAGAAACCACTGGTGCTGAGGGAGCACAGATGTGTCATGCTCAAGGGGCAGGCAAGGGACATTCTCCCTCTTGCTCACTGAAAGCCTCCTGGATCACCCTCCCAGGAGAGCTGGAGCATGACTCCAGTCTATGAGGCTTTTCAGGTGTGCAGAGCACTGCACTGGGGTGGGTGGTCCTTATGCCCTGGGAGAGTTTTTGCTCCTTCAGTAATGTGAGAGGATGCAAGGCCAGGAAGCACTGCTGACCTGGCCCCTTAGCATCAGCTACCACAGGCTGACCGTCCACCCCTCTGCAAGGAATGAGAACAGAGCTTGGGGGGAACGATGTCAAAAAAAAAGTAGCTGTCTACTGAGGCTTTTTCCAGGAGACTCCTCACCTCCATAGACCCCAGCTGCACCCCTGAGAGGCTGCATCCCACACCTCAGGCTGTCTCTAGAAGGAGCTCACCGAGGGCCTGAAATTCTTTTAATTGTGCAGGGCACAGGGCAGCTGTGGGTACCTTGTGGCAGCTCCAGGAGAGGATTGTGGCTGAGGACATGAGACCCTGTGAGGTGTCCAAAGAAACCTCTGCCTGAAAAATTCTGACATGGTGTCTAACCTGAGGAAGATAAAAGGGGAAGCACAAGATTTTCAGAGGTGTGAACTGAAGGTCTCTATGAAGTTGCATCTACATCAAAGAACCTTCCCAACACTTGACTTTGGCTAACTACACCACCATGAGGGTAGAAAGACAGGGTTCTGTGAAAACAGCCAAAATTATCTTGAGTGGCTGGGGTTGTGGCTCAGTGATAGAGCACTCGCCTAGCACGTGTGCAGCCCGGGTTCGATCCTCAGCACCATGTGAAAAAAAATACATTGTGTACAACTAAATCAAAAAATATAAAAAAATTATCTTGAGCTTTAAGCCCTTTAATAGCTAATTGTCTTAATTTCTGTAATCAGACCACAATTTTAAAAACCAATAAACTTCTCAGAATATATCACTAATCTTACCAGATGTCTAGTCTCCACCATGTTCCAAAACTAGGAATGTATAAACACAGACCTACAGAAGAAAAAAAAAATTTTTTTTTCTGTAGCTCAGCAATCTGATGATCCTACCATTGCAATTGGGTAATGTATTGATAAAAACTTTCTTTAATAAAAGTTCAGGTAGGCCAGGCACAGCAGTGTACCACTGTAATCCCAGCAGCTTGAGAGGCTAAGGCAGGAGGACTATTCAATTCAAAGCTAGACTCAGCAACTTTTTGAGGGCATAAGGTACTTAGCAAGATAATGTCTCAAAATAGAATATAAAAAGAGCTGGAATGTGGGTCAGTGTCTAAGTGTCCCTGGGTTTATTCCCTGGTATAAAAAAAAAAAGATGTAATCTCTTCTGAGGTGGGACACATACAGCATTCTGGGTAACTTAAATCCATGTTCCTGAGTATGGTCACTAATATTTGTATCAAAATAAAGTATTTTCTGTAGCTGGGTTTGTCAAATAATTTAATCCCAACAGCTGTAGAAGCTGAGGCAGGAGGATCACAACTTTCAAGCAAGGCTTGGCAACCTAGCAAGACCCTATCTAAAAATCAAATTGAAAAGGGCTGGGGATGAAGGACAGCAGAGTGAATGAGACATTATTAGGCTATGTGCACATATGATTACAAGACTGCTGTGAATCTATATCATGTACAATCAGAAAAAGGAGGTGTTATACTCTATTTATGGCAACTTATTCTAGATTACCTGCCATTTTAAGATCAGGTCCACCCTCTTTGCCCCCCCCCCCCCATGAACCAGGAACAAAGAACCAGTTACACAACACCTGCAATATAGTCTCAGAGTGGAGAGAAGCTACCCCACCCTTAAATGTCTCCACCTGAGGGCTTATTAACCCACAATTAAACAGTCTTCCCCTAAAAGTTTATAAACCCTGTGCTTTTCAAACCTTGCTCTTGCTACAAACAGGCACCATGTTCTACCACCCTTCCTCCTACTGGGTGAAGTTGGTGGCCCTGGCCAGATTAAAGCCTTGTTTGGCTGATACATGAGTGGTTGTGAGACTTTTTGCCCGCGAATTAGTACAACAATGTATGGTGGGTCAAAATGCATTCTACTGTCATGTATCACTAAGGAAACAAATTGACATAAATAAATAACTTATGTCAAAAATAAAAAAAAAAAAAAGGATGGGTGTGTAGCCCCGGATTCAATATCCCTAGGATCTAAACAATTGCCTTATTTTCTTTAAAGTGGTTATTTTGACCAAACACAGGGACGACGTGTTAAGTGATTTTTTTTCCTCCAAGTATAGCATTAACAAATAGAAAACAAATGCTTTCAAAAGTGTTATTCTTGCCAAGGATAGTGGCATAGCCTGTAATCTCAGGAACTTGGGCAGCTGAAGCTGGAGGATCAGAAGTTGGAGGCCAGCTTCCAAAACAAGTGGGACCAGATCTCAAAACTTAATAAAAGGAACGGGGTGGAGGGATGGAAATGTCGCTGATAAGTCTCCCCTAATTTTGATTTTCCGACACAAAAATAAAAAAAAAGTGAACAATGAAAATTAATACACTGTGTTCAGTTGAAACATAGTAGGAAGAACGAATGTTTGATGATGCTGTGAAGTGGAGAGGAAGGAGGCATTTTAGGACCCAGGAGGCAACTGCAATTTAAGGACTTAGAGCAGCCTTCGGAGAAGCTCAGCTGGGAGCAGGAAAGTGCATTTGTGACCCTGCTTCCTACACATTTGGGAAAGTGGGTGCAGGCAAGCAGCAGGGAACAAAGGGGACACCGGGGAGATGAGCCGATATGCAACCCTGGGGAACCAGGGGACAGTGCCCATGCCCATGGCTACCCCCCAGTGGGGACTCCGCCACTCTCCGCAGCTCACCCAAATGCCGGGGACCCATGGCAGGTGCTGACCGCGGACCTTTAGCCCTGGTCGCAAACTCACCATTTTTGTCTTCCCTGGTGACCTGGCGTCCTCTCCAGGAACCACCTTTACCTGAGATCGCAAGGACACAGGCTGTGCAGAGTCACCTGGGGCCTGGAGCAGAAAACGCGGGACCCGGAAATGGAGAAGGGAGTTGGAGAGAAAGAAGAGCCCGCGGAAGCCCGCCCTTCCTGTCGGCCTGCACGCTGAATGGACAGTTCTAACCCGGCATCCCTGATTGATGTTTCCAAGGCCCGCCTCTGCATCTTGACTGACAGCTAAAATTAACCAATCGCTGGCTGACATTTATTAGAGTGACAAATTCTTGGCCCCAGCCCTTTTTAGGCAGAGCTTCCTGGCTGTGCTGGCAACTAATCCAGGTAGGAAGCATTTGCTCTGCAACTCACACAGAAGGTAACATCTGGGACTTAGCAATGCTTCAGCCACAAGGTGCTTTCCTGGCATGGGTGAGGCCCTGGGTTTTTACCTCAGCACAGAAGCAAACAACAGTTACTCTGGGAGGCTGAGGCAGTGTAAGGATGGCCTTATTCCTTAGCCCAAGCAACACCATTTTAAAACTTCACTTTGAACCTGCAGTCCCCACCAGGCCCGCTTACAGAGCACTCCACTCTAGTCATCAGGCGTAGATTGATAAATTAAGTCACTCCTAATATCCCTGGCTTAAGTCCAGAGGTACATCTCTGTTATGTTTCCCTCACTCTGATAAGTCCCTGCCAAAGGCAATAGGCACAAAAATCAGGGTGGGGACCACCAGACCAGAAGCTCTAGTCTCAGGATGAATGGAATCACTGAGAAGCTCAGTAGCAACTGGGTAGGGATTAAAAGGGCTGTCAGAAGCCCCAAAATCAAGTATGAATGATGCAGCCAATGAACAGACATTCAGCCAGCCGACACTGATGCCCACATGCTGGAGAATCTGATGAGGACCTGGACTGACCTCCAAACTCTTTTCCTCTGCCTGACCCTCTGTGTCATTCTCACCACTCTCAAACTCTACAGCAGCCTCTTGACTGGTGAGAAAAGGCCTTCTCCTTACAACCATCTCCTCAGCCAGCTATCAGCTCCACACCAGCAGAGGCCTGCCTTAGTGCCTGATCTGATCACAGCTGTCTGAGTGAGTGTGCATCTGCTGGAATTGAGACCTAAGACTTAAGACTTCATAGCACTTAAGCTTGGCAGGCAGAGGGAATGCCTGGTATGAGTCTGTCATAATTAAGTGTGTTTCCAGTGCTTAGAATTAACTTATAATTGTTTGGTGTGGATTGGTATATCTATTGCAGTGCCTTACATTAAATATTTCATTTTCTTGATTAAGAACCTATAGTGTAGCCAGGCGCGGTGGCGTCTGCCTGTAATCCCAGCACTTTGGGAGTCTGAGGCAGGAGGATCGCGAGTTCAAAGCCAGCCTCAGCAATGGCAGGCACTTAGCAACTCAGTGAGATCCTGTCTCTAAATAAAATACAAAAAAGGGCTGGGGATGTGACCCAGTGGTCGAGTGCCCCTGAGTTCAATACCTAGTACCACAAAAAAAAAAAAAAAAAAAAAAAAAAAAAAAAAAAAAGAACTTATAGTGTAAAATTGTATTGAGTGATTTGAGTAAATAAAGCATTGAAAAGGGCAGAAGCATGTGGATATTCTTTATTTTTTTTGCACCTGACCGCATAAGTCACACCTTTGTCCATCATGACAGTTGGCATAGTCAGCAGTTCAGGAAATACACCTAATGTCTAGGAGAAATGTCTTGTCCTGCCTGTGTGAAAACCACATATGGAATTCAGAAGATTTTTCTAAACACACTGAAACTTTTTATCTATTTACATCTGCTATTATGGCAATTAAAAAAATAGGACATTACACCTTCTGCAAAGGCATATATCAAATTGGTAAGAACACCACACTGATACACCATCATATAGCAAATCACACAATCTGCTTCCTAGACAGATACATCCACTAACACATGAACTGGATAGAGAAGCTCTAACACAGACACCTAGAAATTCAAATTGCAAAATCACTACAGCATATACATACAGATACATCTTTTGTGTGCTAATGTAGGAGAAAGTATATTACACTAGTCTATAGTATATTGGCAAAATGAGGAAATTAAAGAACATTTTTAACAAGAAAGAAAGTAACCAGGAACTGAGTTCTGCTCTTCCCTGGAGAGAACTAGCAAGAACAGTGCAAGGGAAAGAGCCAGGATTTAATAAGGGAACTAAAGATATTGATATCATTGTATCTCACCCAAAAATAGTTCAGCAAATTATTGTTAGAGCAACTCCAAAACAAATCCCAGGATTGCTAGTCAAAACTATTAAAGAAATAGATGAACATAAGCCTAGAGATAAAACCTGAGTAAGAAAGACCCTGGATAGGCAGAAAAGTTACCCAGATAATCATGAACATTTACTGGTAACTACACTAAAAGTATAGAATAGAGTTGCAGCAGTTAATAAATGAATTTGACCAAAACATGGGGGGCAATTGGTAGAGTTTCTATTAAGACTGTGGGAGCATGAAGCCCATGCAATTAGAGTTAACAGAGATGAAATGCATACAATTACCTCTATAGTAGAAAATGAATCTATATATGAGGATTTATTGGCAGAAAATAGTGAGAAAAGATGGCAGGAACACACTATCCCGGAATGGGTAGCAATAGTATGGGTGAGAGCATTTTCTGTGATGGATGTAGGCAGTTTTGAATCACAGATACAGTGGACTACACACCAACAGGCTATTAATATTAACTAGGAAACTAGGAATATACTTAATGATATATAATATACACATATGCAACACACCATTACAGATAGAACTTTTACCTCAGATGAAAAGACTAATAATCAGAGGAGGTCCAGAACACTTCAGACTAACTTTAACATCAGCATTGCATGACATGCATACATTACAAGATGTAGTACTTATTTTTTTAAGGAAGCCAAAGAGCTGGATGGTGCTAGACGTTTTTCTTTCCCAGCTCAGCCCTCACCACAGCAGTTCAGTTTTTCTGCTCAGTCCTCAAAAAAAGAGATTAGATTTCCTAATTATAACAACAGACAGCAAATGCAGCTTTGGGCAAACAAGGAGCCTCCCAGATGAAGGGCCTCATCAGGGAGGAGTTTCACACCAAGGAGGCACAAGAGCAGTACACCATTCAGAGGTCAAGGACAGAGATTCCCTTCAAACACACTACCCACCTCAAAAAACAAAGGACACAAAACAGCAACTTCCCCAAACACAACAACAACATCAGACACACAAACACACCAATTTACAACAGGAACATGACATTCAGCAGACAACAAAACCCAGGAGTCAGATAGCATTTTCAATATTAGAACAGCCTGGGGATAATAGAATATATATACATCTACCCTTAAATCTCTTTAAAAAAAAAAAAAAAAAAAAAAGCACAGGAAAAATAGAAACACATAAATTCCTAATTGATACAGGAAGCCAAGTAACTATTTTTGGGGTAACATATAATGTTATGCAAGGTGATCATAATATAGTAGAAATAGGGAATATAAAAATTAATGCAAAATGAAAAAATGTAACTCTCCCTTTATGAAACAGAGAAGTCATTAAAAACAAGATACTATTAGTTGAAACACCTTTTAAGGTTCTAGTTATGGATCTTATACCTAGAATTTTTCCATCATGAGCAACTTCCAAAAAGTTTAAAAATAATATGACTAAGTCTCAGGCACATCAACCTTCTTTAGTGATGGACCCCACAGTACTGCCTAAAATTAAACATAGCTTTACAAATCAATACCCAATAAAAGGTGAACACACAGAAATAACAAATAAATAAATAATAAATGTTGAAGGAAGACATTATAGAAAAAAAAAAAATCTCATTTGCCTGTAATAGCCCAATTTCACCTATCTTAAAACCTAATGGTAAATGGAGATTTACAGTAGATTATAGAGCAGTCAATGCACTAATACCACAGATGCCAGGAGAATTTCCAGAAAGAAAACCACATTCACATGAAATTCAGAGCAATATAACTCTAAAAGATTACCACAAGTCTATAAAAATTGCCCCCTGATGTAAGAGCCTTTGATGAGGAAGTAGCTCTAAGATGGCGGCTGGCTGAGAGCCAAGAGGTGGCGTTTACTTGTTTGTCAGAAGCAAGGCTTTGTTCACTACAACTTACACCTGACTTTTATAAAAGCTCGTGGGCACTGCGTGCTGCACCTGTAAGTCAAGCTTGTGTGACGTGTATGCCTATGAAGAGAACTAATGCACCTGTGATGAATGAAAGAGTATTTAAAGAGACTGTGGGGGCAGAAGAGAGAGAGAGATATTGATAAGAAGTTAGAGAAGAGACTATGAAGAAGAAAAGAACATGTGGTATATATACTCAAGAGTGGGCTTTGAGTCCTTGCCCTTCCTGATTCTGGGAATACTTGCTTCTCACGGGAATTTGCCCCAGGGCGGGCTCTCCCTTTCTGAGCCAATCCAGACCATATAAGTCACACTCCTGCCCCTCTGTATTTAAGCCCTGGCCAGTCCAGAACATGGCCCCCTTTTCCCCTCTCTCCCCCTTGTTCTTTCTTCCCCTTGTTCTTTCCTTCCCTGGTCCCTTCCTTGCCCTTCCATGCTTCCCTTTCTCTACGCCCCTGCCCTTTCACATGGCCTTTAATAAACTTTCCCTTTTCTACAAGGAGGTCCCGGCATGGCTTTTTCCAATATTTGGCACCCACCATGGGGCTCCTCTCTAACCAGAGGATGAAGCTACCCTGGAAACAGCTTTTCACCCGCCTTCCAACTGCCAACTTTTTGCCGCACACACCTCCAGGTCTCCAGTTGGGTAAGCCCTTTCCATCTCGGGAGCTCTTAACCCATGGGACCTTCCACAGTGGGAATTGGCCTCCCTTTCCCTTTCCAGGAAACAGTTGAATTTACAATCACCCTGTCAATTTCTATTTCTGCAGCGCGTCTGTGCGCCAACCCCCTTCCCTACCCCACCACCAAACTGCACACCAAGTGTCCACCATTCGCCCAGCCCAGTGCCATATTCTCTTCTGGCCTTTGGGTCTCTCTTCCATTTACATGGGACACAACGCAAAGTGGCCCTTTGCCCTCCGGTCTTCTTCGGACCCCATGTCTGCCTGGCTCCAGTGTACAAAGTCACAGACTTAAATCTCGCTTTATCCGTGTGTTCTCAGTTCGTCAGTCTGTTCCCACTCAGAATGGGAAATCAGTCAGTCTGCGCTCCTGTGCAAGGCTCACCCTTCTCCGCCTCCTCTGCCATCTTCCCTGCCCACTCAGCTTCCATCACTTTGTCCAATGCCATACCCTGCGATGCCTTCTCCGCCAGCCATGCCACTTCCAATCCTGGATTTTTCTTCAGCTCCCTCCTCTGCGGATTCAGTGCTAACTCCACCGCCCAATTTTATTTCTCCAGTTTCTTCTCTGGTGGCTTCCACAAAGACTATCCTGGACTCGCAGAAATTCTGCCACCTAACTCACAGGCTCTACCCCCCCCGATCCCACATTGAGTCCTCCCATTACCTGAGAAAGCAGGCAGGACAGTTCACCCAGATTATTGCGCCCTTGAGGGAGGTGGCAGGGGCAGAGGGAGTAATTAAAGTTCATGTTCCATTTTCCATGGCAGATCTATCCCAGACTGAGAAGCGATTGGGTTCATTCTCTACTGACCCCACAACCTATTTGAAAGAATTCCAAAGGGTCACCCAAGCATATGGTCTCACGTTTCATGATGTGTGCGTGATCTTGACGAATACTCTCCTTCCAGAGGAGCGCAGATGAGTGTAGGAACAGGCAAGAGCCTATGCAGATGAGACTAACAGAACTAATCCAAATTTTCCCATTGGCCCCGAGGCTGTGCCAGACGCAGATCCAAATTGGGGCTATAACACATCAGGGAGCATGGCCTTGAGAGACCAGTTTATCACTTGCATCGTGGCTGGTATTAGACGCGCAGCTCAGAAACCTGTTAATTTTGATAAGCTGCAGGAAATTATACAAAAAAGCGTAGAGACTCCCTCCAAATTTCTTGATTGGCTGACAAAGGCGCTTAAGCAGTACATGAATCTAGACCTCGAGTCCCCAAGAGGCCTCCAGGTCCTTATGACTTATTTTGTATCCCAAAGCTACCCTGACATATGGGCTAAATTAAGAAAGTTGAGGCAAGGGCCTGCAACACCTCAGACCAAGATTTTGGCAACAGCCTTTAAGGCATAGCATAAAAGAGAAGAGGAGGTGGAGCGTCGCAGGTTTCAGAAATATGAATGACCAAAGTTTCAAATGCTTGCTCAAGCCCTTTGGGGCCTCAATGCTCAGGCCTCAAAAACTGGGGTTCATAAGTCCACACAGAGGGAGCCTTCAGGGCCCTGTTATAGGTGTGGGAATGAAGGACATTGGGCTTCGGCCTGCCCTAGTCCCAGGGTTCCTAAGTGTCTGTGCCCTAAATGTTCCAAGGTGGGACACTGGGATGTTGACTGCCCTAACACCTGCAAGGGGGCTGGACCAGTCACAAACCCCAACCTGCTTGCACTGACTATGGAGGTGTGATGGGGGCCATGGGCTCCTTCCCTGACCATTGACATCGCCTTGCATGAACCCAGGGTTACCCTCCTTGTTGATGGCAACCCCTTAAATTTCTGGCTGGACACAGGAGCCCCTTCCTCAGTTGTGAAGGAGTTCTGGGGCCCCCTATACCATAGCACTATACCCTATTGTCAGGGTAGAAGGAAATGCTATTCACCCCCACAAGACTCCTATGCTGTCTTGCTGGCTACACCACCACCTCTTCACCCATCCATTCCTAGTAATGCCTCAATGTCCTGTGCCTTTTTTGGGCTGAGACATACTGGCCAAATTTCAGGCCTCAGTTGTGTTCTCTGATCTGCCTCGCTCAGTTGTGCTCCCTAGCTCATCTCACACTGTCTCCCCCTCTATCTTTCTTCTTTCAGTTTTAGAGGCCTCCAGTGCCTCTGAAGAAACCCCCCAACCTCTCACCCATGCAGGAACCCTCCCAACCATCTACTCATACAGAAAACCCTCAGCTCTCGACTGATGCAGAAACCTCCCAGTACTCTGCCCCCACCAATCTGGTAGACCCCAAAGTTTGGGATATCTAGACTCCCTCCCTTTGTCATTGTGACAGATCCACCTTAAAGATCCCCGGTGTTTCCCCAACAGAGCCTAGTACCCACTTCCAGCCATGAGCCTTAGGGGTCTCCAACACATTACCTGAGCTCTTCTGTGCAAACTTTTTCTCAGACCCACCCATTCCCCTTATAATACTCCTATATTGGTGGTTCAGAAGTCCAATATGTCATATTGGCTAGTCCAAGAGCTTCGTCTCATCAACGAGGCTGTCAGGCCTATACACCCGCTGTTCCCTGAAGAAGCCCTAATCAGGGAGATGGCTATTGTGGTTAGCTAGGACCTAAGCAACCCAGTGAGACCATGTCTCAAAATTTAAAAAAATAAATAAAACTAAAAAGGACTGGGATGCGGCTCAGTGGTTAAACATCTCTGGATTGAATCCCTGGTACCAAAATAATAAAATAAAAATTTTAAAAAATTTACTCAATACTGAACAAGTCTAATTGAGTCTGAAAAAGTGAAGGTTCTTACCACATTTCTACACATAAGGCTTTTCTCCACTGTGAGTTATTCCATGCTGTTCAAATAAACCTGAAAATTTGAAAGTTTTACCACATTTTTTAAAAAGCAGAAGGGTTCTCCCTGATGTGAAATCTTTAAAGTCTTTCAAGAAAAATGTAAAAGTTGAATACTGCCCCACATAGCTTATGCACAGGATTTTGTACAGTATGAGTCCTTTCATACAACTGAACAAAACTAGAACATCAGAAACCTTTGTATTTCTTACTTGCATAGGATGCATTCATTTTGGCATGAAACTTTCAAAAACAGTATTCCCGGTGGTTAGAAGATTTTAAACACTTCTCACATTCAAAGGGCTTCTCTCCATGAGAATTTCATATATGAGAAGGAAAATAGGGCTTGGTTGTGAATCTGAGAGAATGTAGCAAGTCCCCCACATTCAGAGGGCTTGTTTACCAGTGTGAGTAAAATGGCTTTGAAGGCAACAGGGAAAATGAAAAGATAGCCGTATTTTTGCACATTTAAAAAGTTATTCAGTGAGATGTGGTGGTGTATGCCTTTAATCACAGAGACTCGGGAGGCTGAGCCTGATGGATCAGAAGCTTGAGGTGACCTCAGCACCTTTGCAAGACCCTAAGGGACTCAGCAAGTCCATATCTGAAAAAAATAAAATAAAAAGGAAGAGGGATGAGGCTCAGTGGTAGAGTGCCACCAGACTAAATCCCCAGTACTGTATATATATATATATATATATATATATATATATATATATATATGCCCTCTTTTGTCTTTGAATGTGACAAGAAATATTGGCTTACCACATTTCAAATTCAAATAATGTTTCTCCAGTAAAGTTCCTACATGTGTGTGAATGAAATAGTAATAACACAAGACTTTGCCAATTTTTCTTTGTGAATATCATTTCTCTGCTGTATGAGTTTGTTCCTGTATTTGAAGGGAAGAGGAAGTAGTGTGGACTTTTCCACATTGTTTACACTCATAGGGCTTCTATTCAGTATGCTTTTTTTTCATGTGAGTGAAGGATAAAGGACTGAGTAAAGGCTTTGCCACACTGCTTACATTCATAGGGATTCTCTCCAGTATGCATTCTTTGTTCACTGGATCTACCGAATGCTTTTCCACATGTTGACATTCATAGGGCTTCTCTCCAGAATGAGTTTTTTCATGTATATGAAAGAACAAAGCATAAATAAATAAATAAAAACATAGCATAAATAAATAAAAATAAACAACATGTATGTCTAATTGAATCACTTCATATAATTGTTGGTATGTTAAAACAAGGTATATGGCTGGGCACGGTGGTGCACGCCTGTAATCCCAGCACTTGGGAGGCTGAGGCAGGAGGATCACAAGTTCAAAGCCAGCCTCAGCAATGGTGAGGCACTTAGCAACTCAGTGAGACCCTGTCTCTAATTAAATTAAATTAAATTAAATTAAATTTTAAAAAAAGGCTGGGGATGTGTCCCAGTGGTCAAGTGCCCCTAAGTTCAATCCCTGGTACAAAAAAAAAAAAAAAAAAAAAAAAAAAAAAACAAGGTATATAGAAACTTAAAATTCACACAAAATTTGATGGGCTTCTCAGAACAATTAATAGACTAATATTTCCTAATTCATCAAATGTGGAAAAATGAAAGTTATGTCTGGGAAACCTGAAATGTTTAAACACAATACCATTGATAATCACATTAAAACAATGAAATACCAATTACAGAAACACTCATAGACCTCCCTTAACTCTTTCCTGGGGTAGATTACTGCTAATTTCATGATGTGGCCCCATCTATAAGTATTCATACCCAATACCAAATATAATTAAAGCAACTAATTTATCTAAATAACCACTGATAAAAATTTTTATCTCAGCTGTGTCTAATATTTTCTGTGTTTTGACATTTCAATAGCATTCTACTGCAAATTGTTCTTACCACTAAAAGGACAAAATGCTTTTTTCAGACTACTTAACAGCTTTTCACAAATGAACTTGATCAGAAATTCACATCATCTTAATTTCTCCAAGAACACAGGTGAGATCTTACATTGCTGATGTCCTCCACGGGTCCTTGATACACTCCTTAATGACAAGAAAATCTGACACATTTAAGGCTGCACTGGACCTAAAGGCAATATGTTCCTCACTTATAAGTCTCACGTGATCTCCCCAGTAAGGTTATCCATAAATCAGGGAGTTCCATATGAAATTCCTCCATCAAAAGCCTCTGAAACAACAAGCACTCTTAGCACCTTCAGAGAC
>CM046667.1:1773683-1802467 GCA_025594165.1 Tamias sibiricus | reverse complement strand
TAAATCCCCTTTCTGTAAACATTTTTCCTCTTGATTCTCTTTCTCTAGAGAACCCTGACTAATATACTATATAAGCCTACAATTGCTCTGAAAAGTAAACATAATTTAATAAAGAAGCAAATAAACTACCATATCATGGAAGATTCACAAATATATACACAAAAAACAATGTTACATACTAAAGACCATTTCCATAATAACACAAGAATAAATCAAAGAACAAGAGTTATGTATACAAATTTCAAAAACTATAGAGAAAAGCAAGGAAACTGATTCTCAAAACTTTTTTCTTTTAGACAGAAATGGGTAATTTATCTTGAAAAGTCAGTATAACTGTGGTTTGGTGGTGTGCACTTAAAATTTTATCAACTAGGGAGGTCAGAGCTGAAAGATGACAAGATTGAGGTCAGTCTCAGCAACGCAGCCAAACCTTCAGAAATTTAGTGAGACTTGGTGTTAATCAAAACTAAAAATGGGGGGTACTGGGGCTGTCACTCAATGGCAGATAACTTACATAGCATGTATGAGGTACTAGGCTTGATGATTAGATACACACACACACACAAAAAAAAATAAATCAACAAAATAAAGGTGTTCTGTCCTACTACAACTAAAAGACAATTAAAAATAATTTTTTTAAAAAATATTTATTTGCTTTAATTGCACACAATGTGTTTATTGTTATGTGGTGCTGAGGATCGAACCCGGGCCGCGCACGTGCTAGAATAGCGCTCTACCACTGAGCCACAACCCCAGCCCCCTAAAAATAAATTTTAAAAAATTCAAATAAAAAATGCCAGGGATGTGTTCAGTGGTCAAGTGCCTCTTTATTTAATACCTAGTAAAAAACCCAGCTACCTGGGTTATGTTTTCACAAACTTGAAAGTTTTTTTTTTGTTTGTTTTTGTTTTGTTTTGTTTTTAAATAATACAAAACATAAACAAGTCCATGGCTTAAATCCCCAAGACTCAATACATAAATAAAGAAATAAACAATAGTCTATAAAACTAATTTCTTGGGCTGGGGTTGTGGCTCAGTAGTGGAGTGCCCGCCTAACACTTTCGTGGCCCGGGATCGATCCTCAGCACCACATAAAAATAAAGGCATTGTGTACAACTAAAACAAATAAATAAATATTTTTAAAAAAACTAATTTTTTTGAGCTGGCAAGTAGGTCGATAGTAGATTAGTTGCCAAGCATGCATGAGTCCATGGGTTCAATCTGGAGCAGGCCACACACACACACACACACACACACACACACACACACAACACAAACACAAACACAAAATCTGAACTAATATACATCTAATGAATGACAAAAAAAATTATTATGATAGAAATTGTACAAAATGAGAGGCATAAAATAGAATGAAATCAACTGAAAGACAATACAATTTCTTACCAAGGAATTTAAGAAGACTGTACTTCCCCATGATTGACATTCTCTGAAAAAACACTGAGCATTTTAGTAAATTTTCTGAATTCCAGGGCCAGGTAAGCTGTGCTTGTTGGTGAACTTAAGAAAAACTAATTCTAAAAATGGAAAGGGTAGACCATATCTTTGATCAGCCAAAATTTTGAATAGATCACAGTGAGCGTAGACAGAAAATTTATGTAACACCCAAATTTGTTGACCCAATGATGAGGCAAAAATTTTTTTGACACCTGGCTTTGAACACAGAGGCACTTTACCACTGAGTCACATCCCCATGCTTTTGTATTTTACTTTAAGACAGAGTCTCTCCAAGTTGCATAGAATCTCACTAAATTTGTAAAACTTTCCTCAAATTTAAAATCTTCCAGTCTCAGTCTCTGAAGCAGCAAGAATTACATGTGTGCACCACTGCACCTTGCTGTAAATTAGAATATTTAAAACTGAAAATGTAAGTAGACTTTAAAAAATCTACTTCTTTCTTTCTTCTTACATAATATTTCATCATATTTGGTTCTGAATAAATAAACTTGGGCCTCAAATAAGTCAGCAGATAATTTTGCAGTGATAAACACAGAAATGCCTGGTGCTGAGGGAGCAAACCTGTCAGGCCCAAGGGGCAGATAAGATCTCTGCCAGCTGGGACATCCTCACACCTGGTCATGCTCACTAAAATTCTCCAGGATCACCCTACCAGGAGACCTGGACTATGTCTTCAGTTTATGAACTTTTCAGGTTTGCACAGCACTGCACTGGGGTGGATGGTTCTTATGCTCTACAAGAGTTTTTGCCATCACAACTGTGAGATAATAAAAAATGTAATCCTTTCCAGGGTGGAACTATACATCATTTAGAGTAAGTTGAATCCATGTTTCTGTTTATGGTCATTAATATTTAGATCAAAATGAACTATTTTCCATAGCTAAGATTGTCAATGCTTTTAATCACAACAGCTTGAGAAGCTGAGGCAGGAGGATCACAACATTCAGGCCAGGGTGGGCAACATAATCAGACACTATCTGAAATTAAAATATAAAAGGGCTGGCAATGAAGGACAGTGGAATAAATCAGACAATATTAACCTATGTGCATATATAACTTAATGACTGGTGTGAATCTACATCATGTACAATCAGAAAAATGAGCAGTTATACTCTGCTTATATACAATATGTCTGTAAGGTCTTTGCTTAGCATCTGGGTGGTCATCATTAGCTGCCATTTTAAGGCTCTCCTACCCAAGGGCCATTCTTTTGTTTCTTTTTTCTTTTTTTTTTCACTTTTTAAATTTGTTTTAATTTGTTATACATGACAGGAGAATGCATTTATGCACATTGTTGTATCAACATAGATGGAATGTAATTTCTCATTTTTTCTGAGTGTACATGTTGCAGAATTTTATTGGTCATGTAGTGACATATATACAGACAGTAATAATGTCTGTTTCATTCCACTATCTTTTCTATCTCCACACTCCCTCCCTCCCCTCTGTTCACTTTCCTCTACCCAATCTAAGGTAAAGCTATTTTTCCCTAGTGAACACCCAACCCCTGCCTTATTGTAAATTAGCATGTGCATATTAGAGAAAACATTTGACATTTGGTTTTGTGGGATTGGCTTATTCTGCTTAGTATAATATTCTCCAGCATGAACCATTCACTTGCAAGTGCCATAATTTCACTCTTCTTTTAGCTGAGTAATATTCCATTGACTATATATACCAATTTCATTTATTCATTCATCTATTGAAAGACACCAAGTTGATTCCATAGTCTAGCTATTGTGAATTGAGGTGCTATAAACATTGATGTGGCTACGTCACTGGAGTATGCTGATTTTAAGTCTTTTGGGTATGAACCAAAGCGTGGGATAGATGGGTCAAATGGTGATTCCTTGCCTAGTTTTATGTGAAATCTCTATACTGCTTCCCATAGTGGTTGCAACAATTTGTAGTCCCACCATCAACATATGGGTCTATCTTTTTTTCCCACATCCCTGCCAACATTTATTATTGCCTGTATTCTTTTTTTTTTTTTTTTTTGTACTGGGATTGAACTCAGGGGCACTCGACCACTGGGCCACATCCCAAGCCCTTTTTTGCATTTTATTTAGAGAAAAGTTCTCACTGAGTTGCTAAGTGCCTCATCATTGCTGAGGCTAGCTTTGAACTCACAATCCCCCTTTCTCAGCCTCCCAAGTGCTGGGATTACAGGGGTGTGCCACCACACACAGCTATTGCCTATATTCTTGATGTTTGCCATTCTGAAGAGAGTGTGATGAGATCTTAGAGTAGTTTTGACTTACACTTCTCTAATTGCTGGAGATGTGGAACACTTTTTCATAAATTTGTGTGCCACCACACACAGCTATTGCCTATATTCTTGATGTTTGCCATTCTGAAGAGAGTGTGATGAGATCTTAGAGTAGTTTTGACTTACACTTCTCTAATTGCTGGAGATGTGGAACACTTTTTCATAAATTTGTTGATCAATTTATTTATTCATCTGTGAACTGTTTGTTCAGTTCCTTAACGCATTATTAATTGTGTTTTATGTTCTTTTTGGTGTAAAGATTTTTGAGTTCTTGATATAGCCTAGAGATTAATGCTTTATCAGAGGTGCATATGGTCAAGATTTTTGCCCAATATGCAGGCTCTCTTTTCATGTTATTGTTTCCTTTGCTGAGAAGAAATTTTCTTGTTTTTTTTTTTTTCCACAGGGGTTTGAAATCAGGGACACTCCACAACTGGGCCACATCCCCATCCCTTTTTTGCATCTTATTTAGAGACAGGGTCTCACTGAGTTCCTAAGGGCCTTGCCATTGCTGAGGCTGGTTTTGGATTCACAATCCTCTTGCATCATCCTCCCAAGTGGTGTGATTATAGGCATGCACCACTGAGTCTGGTGGAGAAGAAGCTTTTTCAATTGAATCTATCATTTTTAGTGATTCTTGATTTTTCTTCTTATGCTTTAGCAGTCTAGTTAAGGAAGTCAGATCCTAGGCTGATGTGGTGAAGGTTTGAACCTATTTTCTTCTTTTATTAGATAACCTTATCATGGGTTTGTCTTTGTATCTTCTATTCTGTGCCATTTGTCTACAAGTCTATTTGGTGCCAAGAGCCTTTCTGAGAAAGGCTCACCACTCCCTAATACCAGCCTCACCTTTAACTGCCTTCATTCTTTCCCACCCTTGCATTTTTTTCCAGCCAGGGGAATTTCAAATCCATCATTAATTGCCCATATTAGAACCCTAGGGCTCTAATCACTGAGCTTCCTCCATAAAAATCTGAAACCCCAAAGCTCATGTCAGCCCCTCCCAAGGCTCCCAAATCTATGGAGGGATATTCGTTTATGGGTCAGCTTTGACAAATAAATTCTAGTTTGTATCTGTGCCTGGCCTATGTCTTTCATTTCTAGCTGGCCTGTCTCCTGGGTTCTTACTTTCCTTTCAATGTCAAAATGCAAGCAGCCGGGTGCGGTGGCACACGCCTTTAATCCCAGCACTTGGAAGGTTGAGGCAAGAGGATCGCGAGTTCAAAGGCAGCCTCAGCAACGGCAAGGCACTTAGCAACTCAGTGAGACCCTGTCTCTAATAAAATACAAAAAAGGGATGGGGATGTGGCCCAGTGGTTGAGTGCCCCTGAGTTCAATACCCAGTACCAAAAAAAAAAAAAAAGCATTGTTTCCTTTTATAACTAAAAAAAAACACATTTAAACAAATAATTATGTAATTTATGTCAAAAAAGAGTAGGAGCCGGGCGCGGTGGCGCATGCCTGTAATCCCAGCACTTTGGGAGGCTGAGGCAGGAGGATCGCGAGTTCAAAGCCAGCCTCAGCAATGGTGAGGCACTTAGCAACTCAGTGAGACCCTGTCTCTAAATAAAATACAAAAAAAAAGGTCTGGAGATGTGACCCAGTGGTCGAGTGCCCCTGAGTTCAATCCCCGGTACTACAAAAAAAAAAAAAAAAAAAAGAGTAGGGACTGGGTATGTAGCCCAAGATTCCATATCCCTAGGATCTATAAACAACATCCGAATTCCCTTTAAAGCACTTACTTTGACTAAACACAGGGAAGTGTTAAGTGATTATTCTTTACCCTCAAGAATAATATTCACAGCCGGGCGCGGTGGCGCACACCTGTAATCCCAGCACTTTGGGAGGCTGAGGCAGGAGGATCGCGAGTTCAAAGCCAGCCTCAGCAATGGCGAGGCACTTAGCAACTCAGTGAGACCCTGTCTCTAATAAAAAAAAAAAAAAAAACACAAAAAAGGGCTGGGGATGTGGCCCAGTGGTCAAGTGCCCCTGAGTTCAATCCCCGGCACCACACACACACACACACACACACACACAAAAGAATAATATTCACAAATAAAAAACAAATGCTTAGAAGAGTGTTATTCTTGACATGGATAGTGGCAGAAGCCTGTAATTTCAGAGACTTAGGAGTTTGAAGCAGAAGAATCAAATATTGGAGAACAGCTTCAAAAACAAGTGAGACCAGATGTGAAAATTAAATAAAAGGGGGGGTGGGGCGTTTTTGCTGATAAAGCTCTCATGGTTTTGATTCCCAATTTAAAAATATATATATTTTTTACAATATTGCACCAAACAGAAAATAAAAGTAAACAAACTGTGCATTTCAAACATAGTAGGAATCACAAATATTTGATCATGCTGTAAATTGGAGAGGAAGGCAGCCTTTTGGAATGCAGGAGGCAACTGTAATTTAAGGATCTACAGCAGCCTTTGGAGGAGCTCAACTGGGCTGCTTTGTCCTGCCCTTCCCCCTTCAAACCATCTGATTTTCAAATTTTGGAAATTTCACTGGGCCTGCTTATGTATGCAAGAAGGGGAGAGATAAGGGGGAAGAGAGCAGGAGAACTAAGGAAGCCCTGGCACATATTTAAAAGAAAAACCTGCCTGGTTTCTTGGAATATCAACATACCAGCAATGGCCCCCTTCTCCCTACCGGGAGAAGTCTATTTTACCCTTTTTAAATAAATCCTGCTTTATATGCTTGCTTTGGCATGCTTCTCTAATGTTCAAATTTCAACATTTTGGGGAGCAGAACTCATCACCAGCAACCAGTGGTATAACTGTGTCTATTTGAAACACAGTAGAGAGAATAAATGTTTGATGATGCTGTGAAGTGGAGAAGAAGGGGGCATTTTAAGACCCAGGATGCGACTGCAATTTTAAGATCCTACAGAACCTTCAGAGTAGCTCAATTGGGAGAAGGAAAAGTGCATTTGTCACCCTGATTTCTACACATTTGGAAGAGTGGGTTTGGGCAAATAGCAGGGAGAGAAGAAAACACTAGGTACCTGAGCCAACCATGCAACCAACCCCAGGGACCCAGGGAACAATGCCCAAGGCCACCCGCCAGCAGGGTCTCGGCCATGCTCCAGAGATCACCACAATGCTGGAGCCCACTGCAAGTGTGACCAAGTACCTTCAGCCCTGGTCGCAAACTCACCATTTTTGTCTTCCCTGGTGAACTGGCGTCCTCTTGAGGTACCTCTGGTCACCAGAGATCGCGGGGACCCAGGCTGAACAGACTCACCTGAAAAAAAAGATCAGAGAATGCAAGGCCTGGAAATGGAGAAGCCCAGTTGGTGAAAAAGAAAAGTACCCAGAAGCCCGCACTTCCTCTATGTCTGCGCACTGATTGGACAGTTCCACCCCAGTAGCCTTGATTGACGGTTTCGAGGCCCGCCTCTGCGTAATGAGTGAGAGAAAGATTATCCAATCACTGGCTGATATTTGCTAGAGTGACAAATTCTTGGCCCCAGCCCTTTTCATGCAGAACTTCTGGGCCGTGCTGGCAACAAATCCATGTAGGTAGCATTTGCTTTGCATCTGGTACAGAAGGTGACCTCTGGGACTGAGCTATGCTTCAGCCACAGAGTGCTTTCCTAGCACGGGTGAGGCCCTGAGTTTTAAACTCAACACAAAAACAAACAACAGTAACTCCGGGATGCTGAGGCAGTGTAAGGATGGCCTTAGGCCTCAGCCTAAGCAACACCATTTTAAAACTTTACTTTGAAGTCATGCACAGTGGCGCACGTCTGTAATCCCAGCACTTTCATAGGCTGAGACAGGAGGATCATGACTTCAAAGCCAGCCTCAGAAATGGCAAGGTACTTAGAAACTCAGTGAGACTCTGTCTCTAAATAAAATACAAAAACGGTCTGGGGATGTAGCCCAGTACAAAAAAAACAAAAACAAAAAACAAAAAAAACAACTTCACTTTGAACCTGCAGTCCCCACCAGGCCCACTTACAGAGCACTCCACTATATTCATCAGGCATAGCATAATAAATTAAGTCACTCCATACAACCCTGGCTTAAACCCAGAGGGAAGTCTCTGTGATGTTACACTCAACCTGATAAGTCCCTGATAAGCAAGAGGTGAGAAAAGCAGGGTGGAGACCACCAGATCAGAGGCTCTACCTTCAGAGCAATGATGTCACTTCGAAAGACAGTAACAACTGGTAGAGGTTGAAAGGGCAGTCAAAAGCCCAAAAATTAAATATAAATGATGGAGCTAATGAACAGATATTTAGCCAGCCAACACTGATGCCCACAGATTGGAGAGCCTGATTAAAACCTGGACTGACCTCCAAACTCTTCTCATCTGCTTGAACCTCTGTGTCATCTCACCACTCTCAACCTCTACCTCAGCCTCTTGACTGGTTAGAAAAAGACATCTCCTTACAACCATTTCCTCAGCCAGCTATCAGCTGCACACCAGGAGAAGCCTGCTTTGGTTTCTGATCTGATCACCATGTTGTGAGTGAGTGTGCATCTGCTGGACTTGAGAAATAAGACTTAAGACTTTAAATCTAGCATGTAAGCTTAGCATGCAGAGTGAATGGCTGTCATGATTAATTAATTACAGATTCAGTCATGAGTAAGTGTGTTTGCAGTGCTTAGAATTAACTTAGAATTGTTTGCTGTGGATTGATTATGTCTACAGCAGTTCCCACGATGAAGTATAGCCATTTTCTTGATTAAGGACCTATAAAGTAAAATTGTATTGAGTGATTTGAGTGAATAAAGCATTGACAATGGCAGAAGCACATGGGCATTCCTTATATTCTCCCCCTTGACTTCATAAATCACACATTTGTCCATCATGACAGTTGGCATACTCAGCAGTTAAAAAAATAGGCACTCCGCCGCTGCCTCTGAGAGCCTGAAAAAGAGGAAGTGAGAGCGAGTGAACGACTCAGTCCCCAGGCGGCGGTGGCGGCCAGGGCGGCTCAACTGCGCGGGCGGGGGCGCTGCTGCGGCGGGGTCAGGCGGCGGCGGCGGCGGCCCGCGCTAGCCATGCCGAATAAAACCAAGAAGGAGAAAGAATTACCAAAACCAGGGGGGAAAGTGGGAAAAGTTCAAAAGAAGGACAAGACACGGTAGAATCAGAGATTCCCAGCAGGAAGAACAGCCTTGTGGCTATCCAGTCTTCATCATCGTCTAAAATAAAGGTACCAGCCCCTCAGCCTGTTGTGAAAAAAGACAAGCGGCAGAATTCTTCACGGTTTAATGCCAGCAATAATAGAGAACTGCAAAAACTACCATCTTTAAAAGATGTTCCTCCTGCGGATCAAGAGAAGCTTTTTACCCAGAAGTTACGTCAGTGTTGTGTCCTCTTCGACTTTGTTTCCGACCCACTGAGTGACCTCAAGTGGAAGGAAGTAAAACGAGCTGCTCTAAGTGAAATGGTAGAATACATCACGCACAATCGGAATGTGATCACAGAGCCCATTTACCCAGAAGTGGTCCATATGTTTGCAGTTAACATGTTTCGAACATTGCCGCCTTCCTCCAATCCTACGGGAGCAGAGTTTGACCCAGAGGAAGACGAACCAACGTTAGAAGCAGCCTGGCCTCATCTGCAGCTTGTTTATGAATTTTTCTTAAGATTTTTAGAGTCTCCAGATTTCCAGCCTAATATAGCGAAGAAATATATTGATCAGAAATTTGTATTGCAGCTTTTAGAGCTCTTTGACAGTGAGGATCCTCGGGAGAGAGATTTTCTAAAAACCACCCTACACAGAATTTATGGAAAGTTCTTAGGCCTAAGAGCATACATCAGGAAACAGATAAATAATATATTTTATAGATTTATTTATGAAACAGAGCATCACAATGGCATAGCAGAATTGCTGGAAATATTGGAGAGTATAATTAATGGATTTGCCTTACCACTAAAAGAATAGCACAAGATTTTCCTGTTGAAGGTGTTGCTACCTTTGCACAAAGTGAAATCTCTGAGTGTGTATCATCCGCAGCTGGCGTACTGCGTTGTGCAGTTTTTAGAGAAGGACTGCACACTCACTGAACCAGTGGTAATGACACTTCTCAAATACTGGCCAAAGACTCACAGTCCAAAAGAAGTAATGTTCTTAAATGAATTAGAAGAAATTTTAGATGTCATTGAACCCTCAGAATTTGTGAAGATCATGGAGCCTCTCTTCCGGCAGTTAGCCAAGTGCGTTTCCAGCCCACACTTCCAGGTGGCGGAGCGAGCCCTGTATTACTGGAATAATGAATACATTATGCGTTTAATTAGTGACAATGCAGCGAAGATTCTGCCCATCATGTTTCCATCCTTGTACCGCAACTCCAAGCCCCATTGGAACAAGACAATACATGGCTTGATATACAATGCCCTGAAACTCTTCATGGAAATGAACCAAAAATTGTTTGATGACTGCACGCAACAGTTTAAAGCAGAGAAACTGAAAGAGAAGCTAAAAATGAAAGAGCGAGAAGAAGCATGGGTTAAAATAGAAAATCTAGCCAAAGCGAATCCCCAGTACACATTGTATAGTCACGCCAGCACTGTGAGCTTGCCAGTTGCCATGGAGACAGATGGGCCTCTGTTTGAAGATGTGCAGATGCTGAGAAAGACAGTGACCGAGGAGGCTCGTCAGGCACAGAAAGATCTGAAGAAGGACCATCCTCTTGCGCGCTGCAAGTCCGAGCTGCCTCAGGACCCCCACACCAAGAAAGCCTTGGACGCCCACTGCAGAGCTGACGAGCTGGTCTCCCAGGATGGACGCTAGCCAGGCCAGCAGCCGCCACGCCAGTGCACTTCTGGGTTCTGTAGAAAATCCACACTGTCTGTGCCATACCAATCAGTTACTCCAGGCAAAGCTTCCTCCACTCGTTCTGTAGGAAAAGGCCCTCGCCCGCCTCAGCTCAAGATTAGGAGTTCAAACAATGGTGGCTTCTCAGACCTGTCGGCCAGCTGGGCTGATGACGGTGTCCTCACGGTGTCATCACCGCCCCCGCGTAGCCTAGGTCAGACTGACAGAGTCCGAGCTGTAGGAAAGCACCCTGGTCATCATCTTCATGTTCTGCCCACATGGAATCAGGGAGCCTTTAAAATAGGCGCTCCTGTGATGTTGTTTTCAAATCAAAGGAACACTTCAAAAAGTATTACCTGTTTTTAAGACTTTAACCTCTGAAATTGTTTCCACGTGATCGTTAGGCCAGCGATTTTTGTTTGCTTAATCTCACAGAAATGGCTCTTGCTTTCACGTTCTGACAGCCTACTGGGAGAGTGACACGACAATCCTCCGCGCTGGCACCTGCTAGGCGTCCCTTTACTTTGGTTAACGGCATGTGCGCCATGTCCTCCTCTTATGTCTACCGAAAGCCATATTTCCAAGCCTGTGGTACAGCACCGGGATTCCAGGGGTAAGCTCGCACAAGAAGTTTATTTCAAAAGAGCTTTCTCGTGTCTACCTTGACTGGAATTGAAATTTTAAAATTATGTGTTCATATTTTTATTTGCAGAATCAATTTTTCACCTATTTACACATTGTTGCCCTTCAACAAGGCTCTCGAATTAATAGAGTCCTACTGTCTAGGAGTCCCGCATTCTGTAGTTAGGACGAGACCATGTGAGTTAAGCCCGCTCGTGGCCCAGTGCCCACGGCAGCGCCTATGGGCGTAAAGTAGCACACAGTGGTGAGTGCGGCTGCCCACTGCTGTGACATGGTCCTCAGAGCCCAGAGAAAGCACCAGTCAGGGTGGCGCTGGGCGAGCCTCTGCTGGGGAAGAGCGCACATCACCATCCCTTAAGGAAAGGACAGTGTCTTGAGTTTCCATGGGTCTTCAGGCTGCTCTGTCCCCCAGCCTTCCTGCATGGAGTCCGCCTTTGTCTAGCTGGAGTGGCAGAGGAAAGACCTTTAACGTAGTGCTTTGTCTGTTCTTTATTTCTCAGGGTGGCCAGTATTTTGATTTATTTATCCTGCTTGAAAGCTGCTTGAGATGTGTTCTTCTCTTCTGAACAGTGGCTCTGGTTTCTTTTGTCTCTGGCACATATGACTTAATGTTAACTGTCTTGACGCATAGGAGATAAGGTGTGGCTTCTTTTAGGATCTGTTTTTTAATCGTGGTCTCTGGTGTCCCTGGAGAGACTGTGGAAATCGGACGTGGGTCCTGCGCAGCTGCAGTGCCTGCTGCCCGGTTCCTCGACGCCCACTGACGACGCTGATTTCCTGGTGTCTCCAGGGAGAATCATCTGGGGGAGGGGATTCCTCGTGTTGAGAGCAAGCACAGCATGAAAGGAAAAGATGGCCCCAGCCAAGAGTGGACAGGTCAGTCCACGTGGTGAGAACACTTCCTGAGAAACTTGACAAGTATCTATCCATTTTATCATTATGAAATCTATAATTAAAAAAAAAAGTTTAGATGCCTTCTCCTTTTGAGGGAAAAAGGGTGCTTTTATTGTATAAAGCAGCGTCCTCCATATTTTGATATACCATTGTTTGAACTTCTGTCTTTAGCTGGTAGGTTCTCACACATCCCTGATCTTGGGTGTTCGGTATGTTTGAGAGAAACGTTTCCAGGAAGACTCTCCTTCTGCCCTAGGGAAAAAGCAAAATATCATTGTCTGGATGATTGTGTAAAGCTCAACTTGTAAGAACATCTTTTGGTCTAGGTTTTATTTTGGCTCTTTATTGAAGACAAACATTCACCAATAAGGGGGGGAGGGGTTGAGAGAAACTAATTTTATTTGACAAGAGTATTACTTAATATTTTGGCCTATGGAAGTTTCCCTAGTTAGTACTCGGATTCCCTGTGTTAATTGTTCGACTTATATATTATAAATTATATAGAGACACTGTTTATTCTGTACCAAACTGATTTCAGAAGTACTGCGTTAAAAATAAACTGGTGACTGTTTTTCTTCATAAAGCTCCGCGTGGCATCTTCACTCTCCACAACACACCTGTGCACCAGAAGTGTCCTGGTCCAAGTGTCTGTTCAGTGTGGCTGTAGTATGGCTTCCTTTTAATATTGTACATACATTGTATCTTTGTTTTATGGTAATAAGTAATAAAAATGTAGACTTCATATTTTGTACAAAATGTCCTATGTACAGAATAAAAAAGTTCATAGAAACAGCAAAAAAAAAAAAAAAAAAAAATAGGCACTCAATGTCAAGGAGAAATGTCTTAGAATTCAGAAAATTTTTTTTCCAAACACAGTGAAATTTGTTATAGTATTTATATTGGCACTCATAGCAATTAACCTAATAGGACATTACACCTTCTACCAACACATATAGCAAATTGATAAGAACACCACACAGATAAACCATCATATAGCAAATCACACAATCTGCTTTTTAGACAGATACATCCAATAACACATGATTGGACAAGAAGCTCTAACTCAGACACCTAGACAATCAAATTGCAAAAGCACTATGGGATATACACACAGATAGTTTTTTGTGTGGTATTGTAAGAAAAAGTATGTTAAACTAGTCTATAGTATGTTGGCAAAATGAAGAAATTAAAGAATATCTTTAAAAAGAAAGAAAGTAACCAGGTACTTAGCTCTGCTCTTCCCTGGAGACAACAAGAAAGAACAGTGCCAGGAAAACTGCCAGGATTTAATAAGGGAACTAGAGGAATTGATATCTCTCTATCTCATCCAGAAGTAGTTCAGCCAGTCATTGCTACAGCCACTTCAACAAAAAATCCTGCAATTGTAGTCAAAACTATTAATGAAATAAATGAAGATAGAACTAGAGATAAAAACTTAGTAAGAAAGGCCCTGGGTAGACAGAAAAGTCACCCAGATTATAATGAAGGTTTACTGGTAACTACATTAAAAGTGACCACAACATCAAGAAAAAAGGGGGTCAGAAGGCAGTGATAATAAACAGAATGTTGAAGTCATATAATATTTTTAAGGATATCACATCACTAAAAGAGGGCACAGACACTCTTGTGGAATTGGCTAAAACTATTTGAGCTCTTAAGGTTCTGGTCAGATTATCAAAGTTCCAAGTTCCATTAAGTAGCATACTAAGTTCTCTAGACAAATTAGTTGCCCTACTAAGGTTAAGAAAAGGAATACCCATAAGGCATTATCCTGTGTAATATCCTAAACATCCTATGGTAGAAAGATCTGCCAAAATGTCCACTTGCTCTTGGAGAAGATCAACACGTTCATTGAGAAGAACAATTCCAAAATGTAGATGCTGATTTAGGAGGCCTTGTGTATGTAGAGCAGAGGCCACATTGCTGGTGATGTTGTTTAATGCTTGAGCAGCAGGGATGCTTGTAGCGATTGTGACCCCTGCAGCTATAGCAGCAGCAGTCATCTCTTTTATGTCTAGACAATGCCACCGGCAAGTCTTCAGGGTCCACTAAGACTGGCATAGGTATGTACCTAGGAACTCAAGCAACAATCATTAGAGGAAAGGCAGTGCCATTCCAACACTGAGTCAAGAAACAAGTTGTAGGAGTGCAATTCAAACTATCATTAAAAATAAAACTATTAGATACTATGAATATGAACAGTGGGGCTATGCAAACGGGGGTAGGTTGGAAGGTATATTGATAGTTTGAACTATGGAGACATTGGTTTCAAATGTCAATGATGAAATGAATATATAAGATCCATTAGCCAAGAATTCTCCTAAAAGTATGGACATAGGCGCTATGTCCATACAAGCCCATTTTCCTTATAAAGACCAAATATCAAAAGGATCTGCCATTCAACAAATTCGGCATATGGCTTATTGGGTCCCTGAATTACTTTAGACAAGCTACCCTGTAAGTCACCAGTTCCTTTCAATGTTCTCCAAGCCTTAACAGCTGCAGCATATATTTGGGCATAACCTCCAGGATCATACTGAGTCTGAACCTGTAATTCAGCATATTGCCCTTCTCCAGTTAACATGTCTATGTTACAATCTGGAAATCCTGCAGCCGCATTTCTACGAGCGGTTTCAACACAGACCTCTTGGAATTGAGACCTCCAAACTAAGTATTGTCCCCTGCTCAATACTGCCTTACATAAGCCTTTCCAATCTGTAGGAGTTAAATTAAAAGTATTTAGAGATTCTAACATGCTTATGGTGAAAGGAGCTTGGGGCCCATATATCATTGTTGCTTCCTTAAAGTTTTTTTTTTCTTTTTCTTTTCTTTTTTTTTTTTTTTTAATAGTTTTTAAAGTCTAAATGTTGATGGTATCTTTGTTGATTTTGATATTCAAACACTGGCAGATCCCATAATTCCTGTAAACTTTGACACTTAAAGGCATGCAAGTGCTTAGAAAGACCCCTAATAATCTCTTCAATTGAGCTATCCCATGGAAGAGAAGAAGGCACAAGTGGTTTCTCCACTTGATGGTCCTCCATCTTGGTTCCTTTTAGTTCCATTTTGCTCATTCTATCGAAGACTGTGCTCTCAAGATTGCTTTCACTTAATTCTTCCTCAATAATATTACTCTCACTAGCCCTAACTGACTCCCTTTCTTGTACCCGTCTCAAACCTTTGGTACTTTCCTGAATCTTAGGTCTAGTTGAAAGCAGGCATTCCCTAACTAAATGCCACATTGGAAACGTCCCTTTTGGAAGGGGAAATCCTTTTTTTACTGCCACTATTAGATCTTGCTTATGAAGTTTCCATTGTGGTATGGCAAATAGCCCTATCACTATAAACCATAGACTTACTTTCATTATCGTTTGGACGTAATTCTGCGCAGAATTCAATTTTACTGCTGTTCCATTTTCTTCTTTATTTTATTCTTCCCTAACTATCTTTAACATATCTCTCATAACCTTAACCATCTGGTTCCTTGAAATTTTCCAACCCATTTTCCCTCGCCTTTAATCGCTCTGGCCAGAGACTCCTGCAAGGTTCCTCAGTACTTACCTGCCATGCCGATGAGTTCCCCGTATGGGCTACCACTTGTTGCCATCTGCAGCAACGAGACCACGAAAAAGAAATCAAAGGAAGACTGGGGATGAGTGCTTCCTTTATTTTTCCTTCTTCTTCCTCCTCCTTTCTTCTTCTCCTCTGATTCCTTCTCTATCTTCTCCCTGATTTCGCACAGCCCGTTTTTCTATACAGTCTGGTTAAATACTCTTTACCCATCACAAGTACATTAGTTCTCCTAATAAGCATACACATGTCTCACAAGCTCAACTTACAGGTGCAGCATGCAGTGCCCATGAGCACAGAAAAATCCTTAGTCAATAACTATAAAGGTCAGTTGTAAGTTGTAGTAAACAAAGTTTTGCTTCTGACAAAGAAGTAAGTGCCACCTCTTGGCTGTCATCCAGCACTTATCTTAGAGCTACTTCCTCATCAAAGGCTCTTACAGGGGACTTTCTCCTGAGAGACAATGTGAGGTCAGTCTGTGCAATAGAGTGGTATGTGTCAAGAGGGCAAGTGAGTGTGAACTCAATGATATGTTATGAGGCACACAGATGTTTGATGCCCAAATCCTAAAAATAATATTAAACCCTACATGGAGTTATTCCTATACATACATGCCTATGCTTACCCTTTCTATAAAACCTCAAAGTCCTTCTGACCACCTGAAGACAGGGATAAGGACAGGGTGACCTTGTTTCCTGGTGTAGCTGCACTGGTGATAGCTCTTTTCCTGCCTTTCATTATGAACTTTTCTGTTTGGATGATGGGTAAAATTGATGACCTGACCTGTGGGATCTCCAGAGTCAGTTCTCTGCATAAGAGTTTGTAATAGTAGAATGTAGAACATCTACATAAAGCACAGGGCATTTATTTTATTTCCACCACACATTCCTGCCTTCAAGGATATCCTTCCATTCTTTTCTCTTCTTTTTTTTTTTCTTTCCCTTTCTCCTGGCGATGGAACACAGGGATATAGAGTCAACTACAGTTGCTCCCTTTTATAGGTTAGATTGCCTTCTCAAAAGAGCAGAGGCCAGTAGGTTATGAGCATTACTAAAATAATTTTCAAATTCTTTTTATTTTTAGATATCATATATATGTGATATATATAATAACGCTAAACAGTGTTCCAAAAATTTGGAGACTGTGTCTTCTTGTTGCCACCACCTGCAGCAAGGAGACCATGGTATATGTGATATATATAATAACGCTAAACAGTGTTCCAAAAATTTGGAGACTGTGTCTTCTTGTTGCCACCACCTGCAGCAAGGAGACCATGGGAAAGAATTCGGAGGCAGACTGGGAATGAGAAGTTCCTTTATTGTTTCTTCTTCTTATTCTACTTCCTTCTCTATCTTCTCTCTCTTCTTCTTCTTACCCCTCTGATGCCCCTAGTCTGGTTAAGTACTTTTTACCCTTCACAGGTACATTAGTTCTCTTAACAAGCATACATGGGTCACAAGCTCGATTTACAGGTGTGGCACACAATGCCCACAAGCACAGAAAAAATCTTAGTCAATTACATTAAGGTCAGGTGTAAGTTGTAGTAAACAAGTAAACGCCTCCTCTTGGCTCTCCAGCCACCATCTTAGAGCTACTTCCTCATCGAAGGCTCTTACATTTCTTCCCTTCTGTTTTAAAAGAGGGATAGCTTAAATGGATGGGTGATGACCCTCACCACATCAGAATCTACTGTGTCTGTTTTAGGCATCTGCATGTGCAAGGGACATTCTTACCTGTCATCGGATAATCAAGGCCGTAGATAGAGTGCCCTTGACTCCTGTTTTAGGTTGACATGTTGGTCACATGAGACTTTCCCGTCTTTGACTACCAGCTGTTCAATTGAGCCAACCAGCCATGAGGAGATGCTCCAATTTCTAAGGCGGTAAGTGCATTTTTCTTTGCACTGACGAGCATGTATTTTACATAAGCAACAGAATGACAATTCAACAAGAAAAAGAAATAGTAAACAAAGTCCCAAAATACCTGCCATTTTTTGACCCCATGGTACAATATTTTTAAAGAAGGACATCACATCACTAAAGGAGGCACAGACACTCTTGTGGAAATTGACTAAATCTATTTGAGCTCTTAAGGTTACTAAGGTTAAGAAAAGAGATACCCGTAAGGCATTGTCCTGTGTAATGTCCTAAACATCCTATGGTAGAAAGATCTGCCAAAATATCCACTTGCTCTTGGAGAAGATCAACATGTTGTTTGAGAAGAACAATTCCAAAATGTAGATGCCGATTTAGGATATCTTGTGTATGTAGAGCAGAGGCCACATTGCTGGTGAGGTTGTTTAATGTTTGAGCAGTAGGGATGCTTGTAGTGATTGCGACCACTGCAGCTGTAGCAGCAGCAGCCATTTATATTATGTCTAGACAATGCCACCAGCAAGTCATCAGGGCCCACTAAGACTGGCATAGGGATGTACCTAGGAACTCGAGAAACAATCATTAGAAGTAAGGCAGTGCCATTCTAGCACTGAGTCAAGAAGCAAGTTGTAGGAGAGCAATCCAGACTATCATTAAAAATGATAGGCATCTCCATTTGCAAGGGATCTTAGGTCAGGTGTTTTAGTTCTAAAGTTGATCTCTGTTTACATATATTGCTGCTTGAGCTCCCATGAATATTAGCTGGCAAAATATCACATTTAGAACAAATTAAAGAAAGGCTGAGAGTTTTTAGCTGACAAAATATTGCATTTAGAACAGATTAAAGAAGGGCAAAAAGCATTTAACTTTTTGTATAAAAGTATAAAAATATTTCATTTACAGTACTCTTAATTGGAGCAGCTGGAAACTTTCGAGCCTCTGCATACACAGCAACCTTTTATGAACCCTTATGTAGAATCACACACACATCTGTTTATACCTGTTTAAACTTTAACATGTTTCACTGATGACAAAGACCAATTTATAAAAACAATCAATACTTGATGGCATATTTAACAGTGAGCAATTTAACCTTGTAAATTAATTAGCTGTTTAACAAACAAAGTTAATTACAAATAAATAATCCCATATCAAATACCAAAATATCAGGCTGAACAATATTAGTCATTTTCCTTGCTGAAGAGAAGTCCTAGAAATACTTGTGAATTCAGTTTGAAGGTACATTCAATTTTTATTTTTTTACCCAATTTGAATTGAACACTTTTGACTTAAATGAATTGAAGTTATTTGGATCCATTTTTTAAAAATTAATCTTCATGAGCGCTCAGTTTTTGTTATTTGTGACATCACAATTACATGAAATCTGGACAGATGCACAGACATAAAAACATAAAAAAAAAAAAAAAACCACAATTGTGCACACACTAGAGAGAGATCTTCTCATCCTGGATGAAAGAAATGAGACTAAAGTTGTGAGTTTATTGAAGGAAAAAGTGCGCAGCTTAAGGGAATTATTAAGAGAAGGATCCACAACAACTTCATCTTGGCCCTTTTGACTTGACACCTGTTTTATCAATCTTGATGGTATCCACACCAGCCAGTATGCATGCTGTGGAAAGATACAAACAGATCCTTGCCCCCAAATTAATACTGGGTCTGGGCCCTGCCATGTGCCTGAAAAAACATCTTTCCAGTAAGTCAAAGATTTATGTTGTTGATGTGGGTTACAGTGTCTGTCTCCAGCCCAATATCCTTCAGAATTAAAGACTGGAGTATGAGGTGCTATTGGACCTGCTAGCTCTAATTTAGGGATGGCATGTACAAAATAATGTCTGTCTGAGAAAATATGAGCTGTTCTCTAAAACTTTCAGGAGCTATAATAACAGTTTCTAACTCTACTAATTGATCTGATTTATGGGCAGTAATATGAATCATATTTTCCTGGTTGAGTGACTAGGGCAGAAGTACTGTTGGAGGACCCATCTGTAAATACATTTAGTGCCTTTGAAATAGGTTGATTTTTTATTGCCTGTGGAAATAAAATGTGATGATTGATACAAAAAGATAGTATAGGAGACTTTGGAAGATGGTTATCAAAATTTGCAGAAGTAGAGCATCTAGCTATAGCCCAATCATTATTATTGAAGCATAAATATTCAACCTGTGATGATGAGTAGGGAGTAATAATAGTAGCAGGGTGAATGCCAAACATTTTAATAGAAGACTTAAATCCTTGGAGAATGAGTTTAGCCACCATGGATGTGTAAGACTCAATTGTACTTTTAGGAGAGATGGGCAAATGTATCCATAATAAAGGCCCCTGTTGCCAAAATACTCCTGTGGGTGTATATAGTGAAGAAATAATGATCAATATCAGCGGTCAAATAAAATCAATTCTATCACAATGGGATCCTTCGATGGCCTTTTCTACCAATTTTAAAGCTTCCCTAGCTTCAGGAGTCAATGTTCGCGGTAAAGATGGATCAGGATTCCTGCGAAGGATATGAAATAAGGGTCTTAGTTGGCCAGTAGTGAGGCCTAGTGTAGGTTGAAGCCAATTAATGTCTCCTGGCAATTTTTGAAAACCATTCAGAGTAGCTAGATGTTCCTTATTTATTAAGGTTTTTTAAGGCCTAATAAAAGTATCCATAATTTGGAATCCTAGATATAATATTGGGGATCGAGTCTGAATCTTTTCTTCAGCAATGTTTAGTCCATATCATTTCAAGTTTTCTGATATATCGCTAAATATGGTGAATAAGACTTCTTGGTTAGGATGAGCAAGCAGAACATCATCCATATAATGGAAGCACATAAGCTCTGGGTATCTGTTTCTGATAGGCTGAATAACTTTATCTACATAGATTTGACACATAGTGGGGCTATTAGCCATACCCTGGGGTAAAACTTTCCACTGAAAACTTTGTTCAGGTTCTTCATTATTAATAGAGGGAACTGTAAAAGCAAACCTAGGGGCATCCAGGGGATGTAAAGAAATAGAAAATGCAATCTTTTATATCAATGGCTATGTGCTGAAAATTTTGAGGAATAGCTATAGGATTAAGAAGCCCAGGTTGGGTAGGACTTATAATTTGCATGGTTTTATTGATTTCACTAAGATCATGTAACAATCGCCATTTTCCTGATTTTTTTTAAATCACGAATATGGAGGAATTCCAGGGAGAGGTAGAAGGTTCTATACATCCTACATCTAGTTGTTCCTGGACTAGTAAGTGGGCCACTTGTTATTTCTCTGTAGATAGGGGCCACTGATGGACCCAAACTGGATTATCAGAAAGCCATGGTATTTTCAAAATTGTTTTCTCAGTTGCCTCTAAAAACGTATCCAATACCTGTTTGATGATGATTTCCTTTAAGGTCATTAGGCTTAGGATCACCTTGTAGATTTTTTCTTAGTCCTTTACCGGGACTATATCCCCGTTTTTCCGTGAGACTCCAGCTCTTACTTGTAACACATACTGGCTTGGTTGTGAGGTGTACTCCCATTTGTTTTAATATATCTCTTCCCCATAAAGTAACTGGCAAGCTGGACAGAACATAAGGATTAAATGTTCTTTGATGCCCTTCATCATCTTCCCACTTTGAAACTGTTGCACTTTGTTCTGGGCTATTAGAATATTCTAGGCATCTCAAACTTGTTGAAGCCTACTGTAAAGGCCAATGTTTGGGCCATTGTTGGAAGTTAATAATAGAAGAGTCAGCCCCAGTGTCAATTAACCCTTCCATTTCTATTCCCTGTATTTTAATTCTGCACAGAGGCCTCTGTGAACAATCCTGAACCCAGCAAGCCATAGATCCCGAGCCAGTGGAGCCAAATCCCCTATTCTTCCTATTTTGATGCATACACTTAAATGAGTCATGTAGACTGGGAAGAACAAATAACAGAGCCAATGCCTTGAGGTGAACTTAGCATAATATTGATTTCTCCTTGATAATCAGAATCCATCATGCTTGGAGTAACTTGAAGTCTGGATAAGCTAGTTGAACTTCACCCCAGGATAGGTCCCACAGTCCCTAAGGAAGAGGTCCCCTGACTCCCGTGGGAATCAGTTGAACCCCCATCTCAGGTGTTAGCACTATTTGGGCGGTGGAACAGAGATCCAGTCCTGCAATGACAAGTGAGTTAATGGGGAAAAGGGATTGTGTCGAGGAATCATCTGGAATGGTGTTTGAGAATACTCCTTCTCTAATGCCCCGTACATTTGTGGGCCCCAAGACATTGGGCCCTGTGCCCCGTTTTTTGAATTGCCAGACAAAATGTTACCATTAATATCAGTTTGGGATCTGCATTCATTAGCCCAATGGTTTTTATTTTTTACATTTCGGGCAGCATCCTGGAGCACGAGATGAGCCTGGTTTTATTTCTATTGTCTCTTGCCTTCATTGGGGAGATTTTTTTTTTTTTTTTTAATGACCTGGTTGACTACACTGACAATAACTTTTAGGTCGAGCCCCTCTTGCAAGATTAAGAGGAAAAGCACCTCTCATGTCTGCTGCGATTACACTCCCTGAAATAAATGCATCATTTATATCCCCGCAAAGCTTTATATAAACAGAAGGGTTCTTTTTAGATTTCCAAGGTCTGATAGCATCTTGACAATATTTGTTGGCATTTTCATATGCCAGCTGAACATCTAATGGCATGGCTTGATCTTAACAGAGCCAAAAACTCTACTTGCTGTCTGTAAAAGACAATCAATAAATTCAGCTTATTGGATCCCTGAATTACATTTTTTTTGTGTGTGTGTGGTACCGGGGATTGAACTCAGGGGCACTTGACCACTGGATCACATCCCCAGCCCTTTTTTGTGTTTTTATTAGAGACAGGGTCTCACTGAGTTGCTAAGTGCCTCGCCATTGCTGAGGCTGGCTTTGAACTCACGATCCTCCTGCCTCAGCCTCCCAAAGTGCTGGGATTACAGGTGTGTGCCACCGCACCCAGCTCCCTGAATTACTTTAGACAAGCTACTCTTTAAGTCGCCAGTTGCTTGCAATGTTTTCCAAGCTCCAACAGCTGCAGCGTATATTTGAGCGTAACCTCCAGGATCGAACTGAGTTTGAACCTGCAAATCAGCATATTTTCCTTCTCCAGTTAACATGTCTAGGTTATGACCTTGAAATTCTGCAGCCGCATTTCTATGAGCGGCTTCAACACAGAGCTCTTGGAATTGAAACCTCCAAACTAAGTATTGTCCCCCACTCAATACTGCCTTACATAAGCCTTTTCAACTTAATTCTTCCTCACTATTATTACCCTCACTAGCCCTAACTGACTCCCTTTCTTGTACCTTTCCCAAAGCTTCAGCACTTTCAGTAACACTTTCCTGAACCTTAGGTCTAGTTGAGAACAGGCATTTTCTTACTAAATGCCACATTGGAAAGAACAAATCTCTAATCCTTGAAATTTCTGAACCCATTTTTCCTGGCCCTTAACCTCTCTGGCCAGAGACTCCTGTGAGGTCCCTCAGTTTACCTGCCATTCCGTTGAATTCCCAGTACGGGCAACTAATTGTTGCCATCTGCAGCAATGAGACCACGGGAAAAAAAATCAGAGGCGGACTGGGAATGAGAGGTGTTTTTATTGTTTCTTCTTCTTCTACTTCCTTCTCTATCTTCTCTCTCTTCTTCTTCTTCCCGCTCTGATGCCCCTAGTCTGGTTAAATACTTTTTACCCTTCACAGGTACACTAGTTCTCTTAACAAGCATACACATGTCACAAGCTAGACTTACAGGTACGGCATGCAGTGCCCAGGAGCACAGAACAATTCTTAGTCAATTACATTAAGGTCAGGTGTAAGTTGTAGTAAACAATTAAACGCCTCCTCTTGGCTCTCAGCCAGCCTCCATCTTAGATCTACTTCCTCACTGAAGGCTCTAAGTTGCCTAAGGTCAAATTAGCTGAGCATACACACACACACACACACACACACACACACACACACACACACACACAATATCATTCTTTCCTTGAACTACTGGGAAATAAACTATGTGGGGCTTAACCTTGAACTCTGAGCTCGAACTCCAAACTTTTCATTTTATTTTAAGCTAGGGTCTCACTGTTTGCAGAAAATGGCCTGTCTTTGGGTTCCTCTTGCCTGTCACAATGGACAAAGTTGCAACTTATGCAGTGGAGGGAGAGAAAGTAAAGAATGTCCACACACTTCTGCCCTTTTCAATGCTTTATTCACTCAAATTACTGAATACAATGTCACTATATAGGTTTCTAATCAAGAAAATGACAATCCTTAATGCTAGGCACTGCAGTAGACAAAATCAATCCACACCAAAAAAGTCTAAGTTAATTCTAAGCACTGCAAACACACTTATTCATGACAGAGTCATAATACACATTTCCTTTGCATGCCAAGCTGAAATGCTAGATTAAAGTCTTAAGTCTTATGTCTCAAGTCCAGCAGATGTGCACTCCCTCAGACCATGGTGACTAGATCAGGAACTAAGGCTGGTTCTCCTGGTGTGGAGCTGATAGATGGCTGAGGAGATGGTTGTAAGGAAAAGGCATTTTATTCAGCAGAGTCAAGAGGCTGCTCTAGAATTTGAGAGTGGTGAGGCTGACACAGAGGTTCAGGCAGATGAGAAGAGTTTGGAGGTCAGTCCAGGTCCTCATCAGGCTCTCCAGCATGTGGGCATCAGTGTCAGCTGGCTGAATGTCTGTACATTGGCTCCACCATTTATACTTAATTTTGGGGCTTTTGACTGCCCTTTCAACCTCTATCAGTTGCTACTGTCTTTCTCAGTGACATCATTGCACTGAGGGTAGAACCTCGGTCTGGTGGTCCCCACCCTGCTTTTCTTGCCTATTCATTATCAGGGTCATATCAGGGTGAGGGTAACATCACAGAGACTTCCCCCTGGGTTTAAGCCAGGGTTGTAAGTAGTGGATGAATTTATCAAGTTATGTCTGATGACTAAAATGGAGTCCTCTGTAAGCGGGCCTGGTGGGGACTGCAGGTTCAAAGTGAAGTTTTAAAATGGTGTTGCTTAGGCTGAGGCCTAAGGCCCTCCTCACACTGCCTCAGCATCCAGGAGTAACTGTAAGGACCACATGCATGGTCAGCACATTCGCTAATACCGAGCTACTCTGCAGCCCATAAAAATTAGTATACAGCCTGTTTTTTATTTATTTCCTTATTTTTCAAGTGCTGGGGATTGAAGCCAGAACATGCTCATGCTTAAGTTATCCTCCATAAATAAATTTCAACTTTGTGATCAGCTTTTTGGAGGGGGGCATGTGTGTTCCTGGTCATTATACCTAGAGGCACTTGACCACGGAGCACATCCTCAGCCTTTCTTATTACTTATTTATTCATTTGTTTTTATTTTATGTATAGATATACATGGACAGAATACCTTTATTTTATTTACATTTATGTGGCTATAACGATCCTACCCAGTGCCTCACATATGCTAGCAAGTGCTCTGCCACTTAGCTATAGTCCCAGGCCTCATTTGTATTTTTGATGAAGACCAAGTGTCACTAAATTTTTGAGTGTCTTGCTAAGTTGCTGAGCCTGGCCTTTAACTTGCTATTTTCCTGCCTCAAACTCCCTAGTTGCTGAAATCACACTTGCACAACACCACACCAGCAGTTGGAATGACTTTTACAGACTTATCCCATTTCTCTGCAGACGGAAACATTATTGAAAAATCAGTTCCCTTGCTTTTCTCCATAGTTTTGAAATTTGTAATTATGAGTATTCCTATTTCCTTTAGTTTTGCATTATTATGAAAAAGGTATTCAGTATGTAATATTTTTTCTTACGTATATATTTGTAAAATTTCAGGGCATGGTTGCTTGTTCACTTTTTTATTAAATCAACTTTGTTTTTCAAAGCAATTTTAGGCTCACATAGTATATTTCTCAGTGTTCTCTAGAGGAACAGCATCAACAGGAAGTATGATTATAAATGGGGGATTTATTAGATTGACTTACTTCACTAGAAGCTGGATAGTCCACAATGGCTGTCTTCAGGCTGGAGAGCTTGAGAAGTTGTAGCTGCACAGTCCAAGAGGTTAAAACCTGAGAAAAAAAGGGATCAATGGTACTACCCTAGTCCAGACCTAAGGCTTCTGGAACCTACCTGGAGAATCACTTGCAGAGGCCACTTTGGGAGAGTTGGGAAGGGAGAATCTGATATCCTCAAGCCATTGCAGCAGTAATCAAGATCCCATCTTAGAAGAAAACCAATTACATCTGCTGCTACTCTTGTTCTTCCAACTTTTGTTCCATCCAAGCCACCATCCTATTGGATGGTGCTTTCCGTGCTTAAGAAGCATGGGCATGGACACACCCAGAAGCCTCTTAATCATCTATATCTCTTTTTTTTTTTTTTTTGTACCAGGGATTGAACTCAGGGGCACTCAACCACTGGGTCACATCCCCAGCCCTTTCTTGTTTTTTTAGAGACAGGTTTAAGCTGCCTGGTACCGTAACCCGGGAGGATAAACTCAAGCTTTTACTACTTTTACTTCTACTTTCTTAGAGCTTAGAGAGGGAAAGAAAGATATTTAGAGAGAAAGATTAGAGCAAGCTTTTCTTCTTGTCTTCTTAGCTTGAGTCTTACTTAGAGTAGATTAGAGTCAGAAAGATAGAGCTTAGCAGCTTCTTTCTTCTCTCTTCAACCAGGACTCGGCCTAACTCTGACCAGGTTTCTTTTCTGTAACCGCTCTGCCTACGTTCTGGCCGCTCTGATTCTTCTGACTGACCGAGTGACTGCCCGGCTGACTGAATTCTCCGTTCTCCTAACTCGGACCGCTTTCACCCGGTTATATACCTTCAGCTTTTCGGGTGCCTACAGGTGCGTCACATACATATCAGGTGGAACTTATGGCTTCCAGCTAGCTGCAACAGCCCTTCCTAATTAGGGCTCCTTCAGACAGGGTCTCACTGAGTTGCTAAGTGCCTCACTATTGCTGAGGCTGGCTTTGAACTCACGATCCTCCTGCCTCAGCCTCCCAACATCCATATCTCTTAATGCAATCAGGTTGACAATTCAAATAAAGCATTAAACAGAGTAGCTGGCCTCTTCTCTCCAGCTTATAGTCTCCACTGTTTTTAACAACTTCCATTGGTGTAGTATGATTTTTAGGTACTGAACCAGTGTTGTACATTTGATGAAGACAGTGGATGAAGCTAAACATTGCCAGTTCGTGAAGTCTATACTTTACCTTAGGGTTCATCCTCTGTGTGGTGTGATTGTGTGTCATGTATTCTACAAGATAGTGTCATACAGAGGAGTTTCACTGCCCTGAGAATCCTTTGTTCCACCTGTTCATCACTCCTCCCCATCCCTTCCTCCCTCTGTGCTCCCTAAGATCCTGGCACACAACAGTTCTGCTACTGCATCTATCATTTTGTCTTTTCCAGAATGTTGTTGACTTGGAATCTTACTGCACTAGGCCATTTCAGACTGGCTTTTTTCACTTACCAGTCTGCATTTAAGGGCACAATTATTCAAGTCACTTTTTCTACACAAATATTTTTACACAATTTGTGTCTTCATACATGTACTTAGGGGAATGATGTCTAACTCATGCCATCCTCATTCGCACCACTTTATCCCCTCACTTCCTTCCCACCCTTTTAATCTATCAGAAGTTTCTTCATTTCTCCCATGCTCTCCCCTTTCCCCTGATCGCCATTATGAGTCAGCATCCTCATATCAAAGAAATCATTTGGCCTTTTTTTTTTTTTTTTTTTTGAGATTGGCTTACTTAACTTAGCATTATTTTGTCCAACTCCATCCATTTACCTGACAATACCAGGAGTTTATTCTCCCTTAGCACTGAATAATGTTCTAAACAAAAGTTTCCTTATTCATTCACCTACTGAGGGCATCTTGATGGGTTCCTCAATTTAGCTATTTTGAATTGTGCTGCTATAAACACTGATGTGGCTGTGTCCCTGTAGTATGCTGTTTTTAAGTCATTTGGGTACAGAGCGAGGATTGAGATAGATGGGTCAAATGGAGGTTCCATTTCAAGTTTTCCAAAGAATCTCCATACTTCTTTCCAGATTGGTCACACCATTTGCAGTCCTACCAGCAAGGTAAGATTGTGCCTACCCCTTCACACACATCCTCATGTACACTTATTGTGTTTTGTATTTTTATAGATGCCATTCTGACTGGAGTAAGATAAAATCTTAAAGTAGTTCTGATTTGCATTTCTCTTATTGCTAGAAATGTTGAACATTTTTTCATATTTTTTGTTGATTGATTTTATATCCTCTTCTGAGAGTATATGTTTAGCTCCTTGGCCCATTTATTGATTGGGTTATTTGTTTTCTTGGAATTTAGTTTTTGAGTGTTTTCTATATTCTAGACATTAGTGCTCTATCTGATGTGCTTGTGGTAAAGATTTGCTCCCATTCTGTAGGTTCTTTATTCACCTCACTGATTGTTTGAGAAGAAACCTTTTAGTTTGAATCTCACTTATTGATTCTTGGTTTTAATTCTTGCACTGTAGTGTTCTTATTAATAAAGTTGGGGCCTAATCCAACATGATGCATATTTGGACCTATTTTTTTTCTATTAGTCACAAGGCTCCTGGTTTAAATCGTGGTTCCTTGATCCACTTTGAGTTGAGTTTTGTGTAAGGTGAGAGACAGAGGTTTAATTTCATTTTGTTACATTTGGATTTTCAGTTTTACTAGCATTATTTGTTCAAGAGGCTATCTTCTCTCCAATGTATATTTTTGGTGTCTTTGTCTAATATAAGGAAACTGTAGATATGTGCGTTAGTCTCTGAGTTCTCTATTCTGTACCATTGGTCTACAGATCTGTTTTGGTGCCAATATGATGGAGTGTTTTTTTTTTTTTTAATTGCTTTCTAGTTTGCATTATAGTTTAAGGTGTGGAATAGTAATGCCATCCACTTCACTCCTCTTGCTAAGAATTATTTTGACTATTCTGGGTCTCTTATCTTTCCAGATCTCTCTCTCTCTCTCTCTCTCTCTCTCTTTTTTTTTTTTTTTTTTTTTTTGGTACCAGGGATTGAATTCAGGCTCCTGAACTCGACCATTGGCCACATCTCCAGCCCTTTTTTGTAATTTATTAGAGACAGGGTCTCACTGAGTTACTAAGTGCCTCGCCATTGCTGAGGCTAGCTTTGAATTCACGATCCTCCTGTCTCAGCCTCCCATGTGTTGGGATTACAGGTGTGTGCCATTGTGCCCAGCCAGATCTCTTATCTTTCTTTCCATGGTTGGTTTTT
>CM046667.1:1753479-1773583 GCA_025594165.1 Tamias sibiricus | reverse complement strand
ACTTACTCAACATCCCATTCCTTTTTAATTCGTTTTTTTCAATTTTAATACCATGGTCTCACATGAGAATTGCTTAGGTTTATAAGTTGCTGAGGCCTTGCATTGAACTTGTTGATCCTCCTGCTTTTAGCTCTGATATACTTAATGCACTGCCTTCAGCAAAGCAACTCTTTTTTTGAGGAAAACACTATAGGTGTATGAGAAGGGAGAGTGTCTTCATTTCTTCTCTATTTGGAGGGATAATGAAAATGCACCCTGGACTGGAAGAGATAAGAAAGGATTGTATCAGTGTGAAGATTGTGAAAGCAATACGATTTTGTGGGTTGAATCTCTCTTATTATTAGATTCAATTTCCTGTATTTTTAGATCTTTTTAGTTTTCTTGGTGTGTGTTGTGTGGTGTTGTTTTGTTGTGGTGTCGTGTCGGGTTACCGGGGGGATTTTAACTCAGGGGCACTTGGACCACTGGGTCACATCCCCCAGAACCTTTTTTTGTATATATTTAGAGGACAGGGTCTTACTTACTGAGTTGCTTAAAGCTGCCTCGCCATTTGCTGTGTTGCTGGCTTTGAACTCGTACAATCCTCCTGCTCTCAGCCTCCCAACAGTGCTGGGTATTACAGGCGGTGCGGGCACCTCGTGCCCCAAGCTTCTTAGTTGTTTTTTTATTTATAGTCAACTTCTCATATTATAATATAATCTATATATAAACTGTGTGTATGTATATTTTGTGTATGAAAAATCTAGTATGTAGTATAATTCTGCTATGTATTTAGAAGGATATTATATAAAATAGTTTTATAAAGATGTGTAGTTATAATATATTAAACAGTTTGATTGCAGCATTTTAATTTTTTTAAAGAATTTTATCTCTCTACTTCCCGTAAGTACATTTTTTCTCTCATATTTTTCATTTTTTTTTTTACATTAAAGGCCTTAGCAAATAATTGATATTTTAACAACTGTGGTTTATCATAATTAATATTTTCCCCTGGGCCATATGTAATTCTGATATTTTCTGTCTTCTTAAATATCTTATGACTTTTATATATATGTTGTGACAAAATAAAAATTTTGAGAGATTTCAAACATAATTACCAGGGTCAGAGAATGGTGATGGAAGATACAAGGAACATCATCACCATCACCATAACACCATCAATCATCATCATCATATCTGGAAGTGCTTAAGCAGTAAGACCAATCCCCCAGAAAAGCCTTTTTTATTTTTATTTTTATAGAAGTTCTTGCTAAGTTTTTCCAAGGGTCTCAGTATGTTAGTCTGACTTGGTTTGGACTAGTGATTCTCATGCTATAGCCACAGAAATTATAGACCTATACCAGCATTTCTGTCTTACTGGATGTTTCTTTAAACCCTGATGTAAATCAAAATGTACCTTATTTGTGTACAGTTTCCAGGTGTTAACCAATTCAGATGCAAGAATTATTTCTTCATGTGTTTCCTGTATATTAATGTCCTTCAATCTCTAAAATTTTTAGAATTGTACATATTATCATAAGTTCATTGATTCACACCTTATGTTCTAAATTTTTATTATTCAAATGAAATTAAACTGAAGTATACTTGGAAAAAGTTGATTTTAGATAATTTTTGGTAAAAATTATCTAAAATTTTTGGTACCTAGGGATTGATTTTTGGTAAAAGCATGGATGGAAGAAAGAAATATTTTTAAGTATTTAATATAACAAATTTTTCATTTCTATTAATATCTCATGCTATGATGATCTTTAACTAATCAAAATATATATATAATGAGATTTTTCCTTCAACTAATAATATGATGTTCCCTTCTATGTGCCAGGCACCAGCTAAGCACCTCAGCAGAGCCACAGAGTATCAAAATGGCATGGTGCTCATGGTGAGTGTTTTCTAGAGCTCTGAATAAAATTACAAAAAGAAATACTTGGGAGCAGGTGTGAGTTTTGCCACCACACATACACACTCTTATGCAACATGCACACGTATGTACAGTATCAAGTCACCCATTTTGTACATACCCTTTCCTCGTGCAGTTCTTAAATACTCACTATGTAAAGCAACTATTAATTTCTTTCGATTAAAAACATTTTTATTTATTGCTTTTTGTCACAATGCATTGCTCAATGCCCACTATTCCTTCTCAAAAATCAATTGTTTTATTTCATGACTATTTTCCTCACAATTTACACTCTTTAAATTTTCCTTAATTAGTTTCTTTACACATTGTATGGATTAGTTTAGGCCTCTCCACTCCAGTTCTATATGCACATTTGGTGAAATGTCTCTTCCTTTACTCTTTTGCTCCTTTCATTTTCTTCAGATTTCACCCAGGAGAGCTCCACCACTGACACCCGCTTTTACCATAGCCTTTTTTTTTTTTTTTTTTTTTCTTATTTATTTTTGGCCAGGGATTGAACTCAGGGGGCTACTCAACCTACAGGGCCCACATCCCCAGCCTTTTTTCTTTTTCTTTTTTTTGTATTTTATTAGAGACAAGAACTCAATGAGTTGCTAAGTGCCTCGCCATTGCTGAGGCTGGCTTTGAACTCGTGATCCTCCTGCCTCAGCCTCCGAACGTGCTGGGATTACAGGCCTGCACCACCACGCCTGGCACCATAGCCTTTTTCATTGTTATATTTTGAGATGGGGTGAGTCTGGCCTTCAACTTGTCACCCTGCATCAGCCTCCTAGCATCTGGGACCACAAATTTTTGCCCCTTGTGTACCCTGCAGTTGGCTTCTGCCTTGTCCTTGATGCCTTATTCCTCTGTTGATGACTCTGTGACCACCACTCTGTCACACATGCTGTTTTAAGTCTTATCATCTTGTGTTGTATGTAGACACATTAAAGATCAATATAAAATGTTGTTATATGTATGTATTGTTTGGAGAGGCATCTTCTCAAATATATTTTGCCCTACACATGGAATGAGTTGCTTTCTCTTTTCTTTCTCTAGTCGTGGGGACCCAATCCTGCTTTGTGCATTCTAGTAGGTGCCCAAGCACTGAGCACTCCCCTAGCTCAGGTCGTGAATTTGCTGTTGCTCTGTGTGTGGACCCCATTGGTGACCACATCAGTAGATGCAGCTCTGCAGGTGTTTCCCTCCATGTTTGCAGCTTTGTCCCTTTCTTTTTAAACATCTTTTACAGGAGAACATTTAAAAAACTGACATTTAACTTTGCTTTTCTCCTCATGATTAATACTTAGGTGGAATATGCCAGAAAACCAGGATTGATTTCTCTCTGTGTTTATGGTACCTCAGTAGCCCTGGGAAAAAAATCGTGTGATGAATTTCTTAATACACAGTGCTGTGACCAAAAGCCAGGTAACTAGGAGTCCACTCTGATGTTTTAATGTAGTGGTGTCATCTCCTCAATGTAATAATCTTACAAAAACTTCTACAGAGAGCCTCTTCATAATTTTTTTTTATAATACAGAACACCTGGAAATATTTTTGAAAGAACTCAATGTAGGTGAGAATGCAGACTTGATGCTGTTACTTCTGCTTTATTGCTAAAGCTTGGAAGATCTCTGAGTAATCTTACAAATATTACAAAAAGCACTTTCTGTGGGGAAAAAACATAAACATGTAGACTCCTACAAAAAATGTAAATGTCAAGCCCTTCCTACTAAGTGTAAAGATCAATAAATTTCAAACTCGTGGTCCAGGAATTATTAGGTAATACTCTTCTGAATCCTTAATTCAAATACATCTGCTCCCTGAGAAATTTTCAGGTGTCCCATCCTCATTGGCCCTACATTACTAATGGAGCCTAAAACTGGCAAAAATCCCATATCAGAGCCAGGAATTTTTGTATTAACATTATACGGCATGGTTTCTGATGGGAATTTAGGAGCACTGGTTTTTCAAGGTTTCCAGACTCTTTACACCTGCAACATTCTTACCCAGAATTTATAACCCATGTGATTTCTGACCCAGAGGGTGCAGCACCTCAAAGGTTATCAGCCCTCATGAAGGCAATGCCCCTCTCAACCGTACAGCCAATATATTTCCAGAAGCCCCACTTTCCAGTGCTTGATATGTGTTGCAGGGGGTTCCTGCATGTTGCTGTAAAGTTCTTGGGGGTCCTTGCTTTTCTCTCCTGGGGTCATTCTGCCTAGGAGGGCTGCACACGGCGAATCTTGGTGTGTATTCACAAAACTGTGGAGCAGGAGGCACTTGCATTGATGTCCTTTTCTCCTGGCCCTGCTGAACGTCCTGCACAATCCTCCACACAGTTATGGATGGATCTGCTCTTCATTTTCACCTTTTGACCTGCACTGCCTGAGCTCATATTCCTCTCAGTTCTCCCTGCTCATATTTCCCCCTTCCTCATTGCCTTGGTGGCCGTTGGGGACCATCCCCCTCTCTTGGTCCTCACTGTCTCCCTCCAGTCCCCATTCTGTGTAGGGTTACCCAGGTGTGTGCCACTGGTAGGGTGCCTCCCACTGCTGTGGAGCCTTGTTAAGCTTTGCCCAAGGGTCGCCCATGTGTTTGTCACAGGCAGAGCATCTCGACCTGCTCTGTAGCATCTGTACACTCTGCCCCAGGGTCACCAATGTGTGTGCCATGGGGAGGGCCTCTCTTCTATGTGCTATGGAGCCTTGTTAGACTTGGCCCCAGGGACTCCCAGGTGTGTGTGGTGTGGAGAGCCTCTTGCTTTGTGTTGTGCATCTTTGGAACACTCGGACCCAAACTCACCCTCGCATGTGCCATGCAGAGAGCATCTCTCTCTACTGTGGAAAATGGTTACACTCAGCCCAATGGTGGCCCAGTTGTATGTGGTAAGATGGGCTTCGCACCCTGTGCTATGAAGCCTTGGTATACTGGGCCCCACAGTGTTCCAGGTGTGTGATAGAGATAGGGTGTCTTGCTCTGTATGGAGCCTGGGTGCATGTGGCCCCACTGTTGCCCAGGTTTGTGCCACAGTTATGGCATCTCACCCTGTTGTGGAACATGGTTACACTTGGCCACAGAGTCACCCAGGTGTGTGCAAATGAGTGGGCATCTCACCCTCCTGTGGAGTCTTTCATAAGTTCAACCCTGGGGTTGCCCAGGTGTGTATGGTGCAGAGGGCATCTCCCCGTGCTGTGGAACCATGGTACACTTTGCCCCTACCCTGGGTACTCTGCCAGGTAGAAAGAGGGCAGCCTTCAGCAGAGAATCTGTGTCTGATATACTGTAAGAGTGCAATTTAATTGATGTCCCTGTCCATTGACCTGTCTTTTGCCTCAACCAAGGGAAGAATGCTGCAGGAGTCACTGGCTATATTATGATTCCTGGAACAGGCCACCAGGCAGAACTGTGTTCACATCATCTGTATATGGTTGTGATTTATGATTAAAATTTTAGTTGTATTTTGTGGTAAACACAAATTACAGTCATTCAAACATCAGCCCACCAAGTGGGAAAAGGGAATGGGAATGGAATGATTTTTTTTTTTTTAAACTCAGTAATTTTTTATTTGGATAGTTCTTTGTCTGTGTTGCATATTAAGGCATTTTTTTTCCTGCTTTGACTTGGAATAATTTCTTTGACACCACGTTGCTTGTGTTTTTATCGGCCTGAAATATGCACGAAAACTGTGAAATGGCTCCTGAATTTGACAATCTCTAGAGTGGAACCAAATAGCCTTTAACAAAGGGTCAGCTGATGCCTGTGGCTCTACTTCAGGTGCTGCTAAAGCCTCCAATCAGATCTACATTGTACAGTACACACTATGGAGAGAGTGCTTTCTGCTCTGGCTAAGGGATTCACTGGCCCGTTCTTAAGGATATAAAGCATCTTGAGAAAAACCTCTTCCACAACCTACTGATGTGTCATAGATCTTGTGTCATCACTGATAAAGAGTTTCATACATACTTGTATCCAAATATTTAAGCTAGCAAATATGCTAAAAAATGGGATGATTGTCACTGCTATATCTGTTACAGGCTTTTGATGTGTTTCTTAGAGTGTTCATTTGGAAAGGAAGGACAAAGGCAGTTCTGTGGCACATTTGTTTTTAATACATACAGCTTAAATTATCTAGTAGTGCTTCATTTTTAAAAGATAGCTGTGTAAGCCCCGTAGGATAATGATGACTTTCTTTCCACCTAATGAGACTGGCAATTTCTTAATTTTATATCTCTGATTCAGTAAAGTATTGCATAGTGGTGTGTGACCACTTGATGTAGACTAAATTTTTTTAAATAATATATTCATTTGCCAAAGGCAGGAGTTGAAGGCTTTCTACTGGCCAACATGAAGCAAAACTCGCTAGGGTGAGGTCATTCTTTATAGGAATTTAAGGTTGGTGTGTACATGAGTACATGATTAGATTCCTAAAACTGCACAGAATCTCCTGAGAAGACCTGCCTACCATTTATGGTCAATAGTGTTGATATATGTGGTAGCAGGTGGATGGCAACCATCTGATGAATTTGGGTGAGTAGCTGAGTCAGTAGGGAGGAGGTACTATGATTAAATGAGAAATAAATATCTTTGGTATACTAGTCTCTTTGTTGTTGTTATTTCTTTTTTCTTTTTTTATTGAATTCCCTAATTTAGAGATGACATCATTAGGGAGATCAAGTGAGACTTAAAAGTGAGAAACACATTGCCCCTAGGTCCAGTGTACCCTAAAAGGTGCCAGATACACTTGTCTTTAAAGAGTGTGTCAGGGAAGCCTGGTGTGGTGGCGCACACCTGTAATCCCAGCACTTGGTAGCCTGAGGCAGGAGGATCACGTGTTCAAAGCCAGTCTCAGCAATGGCCTGGCACTTAGCAACTCAATGATACCCTGTCTCTAATAAAATACAAAAAAAAAAAAAAGGCTGGGAATGTGGCCCAGTGGTCGAGTGCCCCTGAGTTCAATCCCTGGAACAAAAAAAAAAAAAAAAGTGTGTCAGGGACCCTTGAAGGAGGATGTCAGCAATGTAAGATCACAGCTATGCTCCTGGAGAAAATGGAATGTTGTGAGTTTCTTGTCAAGGTCATTTGTGCAAAGCTGTTAAGTAGTCTGAAAAAGTATTTGGTCTTTTCAGTGATAAGAACAATTTGCATTAGAATGCTATGGAAATAGAGAAAACAGAAAACTATTAGCCCAATCAGGTCAAAATATTTATGAGTTTCTGTTTAGATAGATTAGTAATTTTAATTATATTTTGTATGGAATATGGATACTTATATGTGGGGGGCACCTGGCAACCCAACCAGTGTTTGACAAGGATCCACTGGGAGAATGATGTTTGCAAGGACTCATCATCTCGAGATAATGCCAGATGTATGCCTCTGGGCTCTGGTGCCTTTTCTGCACTAAATACAATACTTATACTATTTTCTAGTGGTGATTGCTGGGGGGTGAGGGGAATACTACAGCATTTTCTGAAAAATATTAATAAAAGAAACCATAAGCCCCTTCCCTACCACAAATAGTAAAATAATCCTCTGTCACCGTGTGATGTGTCTACTTCCTGGGGTGATTGTTATAAACATCTATTGTTATATGTGAGAACAGTCACAGAGCCACCTGTTTCTCCAGTCATGAGTTTGCAAAAAGTACATAGTCTCACTGTTAGTAATCAGAAAACAGAATAAAATTATAGTGCTTCTACTACAGAGACCCTCTCTTGTGTCCCATGGGTTAGTTAGATCCAGAATCAGGAAATGTTATATGGTGGAGGGGTAAAAGTATTCATAGGCATAAGTTAAATGTTAGATTCTGGTGCCTGTGATCCTGCTTTAGTAAGATTTACTTTACTAAACAATATGGCAATTATCTACAAGGAAATTTGCCATGGTAACCACTGAGATCACTGCCCTCTTGCTAGCCTGAACTTAAAGTTTAACTTAGGCTAATAGAGTTAAGAGTCTAGCTTGTTTACCACAGCTAAGCACTATGTCAAGAGCATTTATGATGAAATAGAAACTTAAGATCAACTTTGCTTATTACGTTCATAGCTTAGATATTAAATCAGAACAATAGTAGGGGATGTGGTGGGGGTGTTATTATTTCATACAATCACTTTTTCCAGTAAGCCTGTTCTGTACCAGGGATTCTGTGGGTTTTATGTTAACTACATTCTTGGCATGTTATACTTTAAAAAATGTATAAAAACTGTGCGTGAACTCAATAAACTTGTCAGCATTCTGCACTGGCTTGTGAGTCTGTGTGGTTGTTGTCCATCCATCGCCAACGCTGTTTACCTCGTCACATCCCCTGGACCAGGAAGACCCCCGACTCTGCTGGGGCTGGACCCCCGGCACTTATAAATGGGCTCACATGGTGCAATTAACAGTATTCTACCCCAGACAATAATTAAGATATGTCCATGTTTTTGTAGTTGGTATTTTATTGTTTTGCTGTGATTATAAGTGGTACTATTTTTTAATCATTTCAGGATACCCAGATATAACTGTGGTTTTTCCACATTTCATAAATTAGTCAATATTTGTCTATTAAATGTTCTGAGAATCACATCAGATTTTAGATGAAATTTAAGTTTCCATACACCTTGTTTTAACATATCAACAATAAGATGAAGTGATAATTTGAGATACATGTTGTTTCTTCTTATTCATTTCTTTATGCTACTGGGGATTGCACAAACAGTACAGCCAAACCAGCAGGTTCCAGCTAGATGGGATATTGGAGGATATATAAAGTCACACATGCGGATCTTGAAGATAAAATAGCTGGGATTGGGTGAAGTGCTGATCTCTAATGGAGAAGCAGCTTTGAAAAATTACACCAGTATTCTTTATTATATATGTCTCACTAATCAGATGAAAGACTATGCAAGCATTATTCTCTGTATTCATGAATGTTACAAGGTAACAACAGTATGCAGCTTTTTCCTCAGTTAAATTCTACAGTTGCAATATGCAATTTTAGGAGCATTGTAGCTCTCAGGAAAGTCCATTGTTTAAAGTTACTAATTTGCAGGCAGATTCATGAACAGCAGAACTGGTGAAACATTGTGGTTGTCTTAGCAAGAAAGATCATTCATTCCCAGGAGCTAAGTGCCTGAAAATAAAGTCAAAGCTGCTAAGATTCTCGCAACACAGTCTCCCCATGGAAAGCATTGCTATAGCAACAAGGAATCCTAAATTTGTACATAGAAACTTTCCCAGTCACCAAGCACACTGCACCCATGGAGTCATCAGGGATTCCAATCTCAGACACTGGTCTCCTAATCACTATCAATGCTCTCCACAGGATTTTTTTTTTTTTTTGTGGTACTGGGGATTGAACTCAGGGGCACTTGATCACTGGGCCACATTCCCAGCCCCTTTTTGTGTTTTTATTAGAGACAGGGTCTCACTGAGTTGCTAAGTGCCTCGCCATTGCTGAGGCTGGCTTTGAACTCGTGATCCTACTGCCTCGGCCTCCCAAAGTGCTGGGGATTACAGGCGTGCGCCACCGCGCCCGGCTTCCACAGGATATTAAACCCAAGGCTGCTTTACAACTAAGCTACTTTCCCTTCCCCTCTTATTTCTTTCTTGAGACAGTGTTTCACTCTGTTGCTGAGGGTGGCCTCAAACTCATATAAAACAAAAGCAATGAGTGCATGGGAAGTGTGCCTCTCATTCCAGAACTTTATGGTGGAGGAATCCCAAACATAACCTCCGTATTTATAGATGACATCCTTAGGGAGATCAAATGAGACACTATAAATGAGGAATACATTGCCCCTAGGTTCAGTGTAGCCCCAAAATTGTCAGATTTGCTCGTCTTTAAGGACTGTGTCAGTGATCCATGGAAAAGGATGTTAGCAATGTAATATCACAGTCACACTCCTGTAAAAAGTGGGATGTTGTGAGTTTTTCTGGTCAAAGTAATTTGTGAAAAGCTGTTAAGTATTCTGAAAAGAGTGTTTGGACCTGTTAGTGGTAAGAACAGTTTGTGATAGAATGCAATGGAAATACAGAAACAGAAAATATTAGCCCCATCTGAGGCCAAACTATTTATAAGTTGCTGTTTAGATAGATTAGTAATTTTAAATATATTTGTTATTGGGTATGGATACTTATAGATTGGGTCATATGGTGCAATTAACAGTAATCTACCCCACGCAAGAGTTAAGATAGGATATATCTGTGTTTATGTAGTTGGTATTTTTATTGTTTCACTGTGATTATCAGTGTTACTGTGTTTAAACATTTCAGGATACCCAAATATAACTGTCATTTTTCCACATTTGATGAATTTTGCAATATTAGTATATTAAAATGTTCTGAGAAGCCCATCATATCGTAGGTGTATTTTAAGTTTTCATACACCTTGCTTTAACATATCAATAATCATATGAAGTGATTTAATTAGAGATACAAGTTGTTTATTTTTTTTTATTTATTTATGTTAATGAGGATTGCTATGACCAGTGCAGCCAAACAAGCAGGTTCCAGCGAGCAGAAATGGAATATTTGAAGAAATAAAGACACATGCTGATCTTGAAGATAAAGCAGCCGGGGAGAGTTGAAGTGTTGCTCTCTGATGGAAAAGCAGGTTTGAAGAATCACACCAGAAATCTTTATTATATATGTCTCATTAATCAGATTAAAGACTATGCAAGCATGATACTCTGTATTCATAAAAGTTACAAGATAACAACAGTATGCAGCTCTTTTCTCAGTTAAATTCTACAGTTGCAATGTGCAATGTTAGGAGCATTGTGCAGCTCTCAAGAATGTCCATTGTTTAAAGTTGCTAATTTACAGGCAGATTCAGAAACAGCAGAACTGGTGAAACATTGTTGTTCTTTTAGGAATAAAGATCCTGCATTCCAAAAAGCTGCATGGATGAGAATAAGGTCAAAGCTGCTAAGATTTTTGCAACAGAGTCTTCCCAATAGAAAGCATTGCCATAGCAACCAGTCATCCTACACATTCACATAGAATCTTTCTCAGTCACCAAATATGCTGCAGCCATGAAGTCATCAGGGTCCCCAATCTCAGGACACTCATCGGCCAATCATTTTCACCCTTCTCCTCAAGGGATAAAACCCAAAACTGCTTTACCACTGAGCTATATCCCCTTCCTCTCTTTTTCCTTTATTTAGTCAGCATTTGACTGTTTCCCAGACTGGCCTCCAACTCATATAAAACAGGAGCAATGTGGTCTCTGAACCATTACCCCAATGGCAGTCACATTTTCAGGGAACTCATTTGAAGTGGATAAGTTTAAAGTCATGACACCTTGGAATCCTACAGGATGTGACTACATCCCCAAACCTATTCACTTACGCTTGATAGGAATTTGCAGGTTCATTTTTTATGTCTCTAGATCACAAGAAAGGATATATTTTTTTTCAAATTTGTACAGTGGTACCACTACAGCACAGACACTAACTACTTGATAATGAGTGTGGGAAATATGAGGAAGTTTTTGGTGTGTGCAGATACATTGACAGTCTGACGTGGCTTCCTATATTTTTCCATTTCTCTCTCTCTCTCTCTCTCTCTCTCTCTCTCTCTCTCTCTCTCTCATATCAGAGGTGCTTAACCACTGAGCCACGTTCCCAGAACTATTTTTTTTTATAGTTTCTTTAGGGACAGGGTCTCACTGAGTTGCTTAAGACATTCCTAAATTGCTGAGGCTTGATTTGAACCCACAATCCTCTTGTTTTCAGCCTCTTAAGCCAGTGGGATAACAGGTGCATGCCACTACACCTAGAAATTTTTATTTTTGTTGCAAGGTCTCACTAAATTACTGGGGCTGGCATCAGCCTTAAGATCCTCCTGACTCAGCCTTCTGAGTCTCCAATATTATAGATGTGAACCACAACCAGTAATTTTATTTATGCATTTGTTTATTTATTGCAGTACTGAGGATCCCTAGCCTTTTTACATGTTTCTAGGTAAGGGTTATTATTTTTACTTTTATTAACAAAGGACTGAATCCAGATAAGTTTTCCAACAGACATGAGCTTAAGTCACCTCTTCCTTTTCGCATCTTGGAGGCCTCATTACATGCGGACTCACATTCAAGCCTCAGCTGGATGAGTGCTTATTTCTAATTTAGTTATCAGTGCTAAAGATTGGGAGAGTAAGGATGAAGCCATATGTTTCCAGTGAAATGTTAAGAACATCACTGCTCAGACATTTTGTCTTAAGTCTTATTGTTTAAAATAGATGTTTCCAGATAGGAAACCACCAATTCAATTTATTGTAAAAGCTAAAAACTTATATTTTAAGACTTTTAAAAATTTTCTGCTGCATTTAAGTTGAAATTGTTTTTGATTTTCTAATTTTAAAAGTGTTCCCAAATTACTGCATTAAAACAACACTGAACAAGGCTTTTTCTCAAGATAAGTACAAGGGACTAAATGGTAGAGTGCTTTCCCAGCATATGTGACACTCTGGATGTGACCCAGCCTGAGGATCAGGTGACACAAAGAATCTCAGCTAATTTAGTATGCTTTAGTCTTTTTTTTTCTTGTATTGAGTGTAGAGATTCTTAGAAATATTTCAATTTATAAAAACTGTTTAAGATGTGACACTACAAACTTTATATATTGTATATTTTTTAAAACTTTTATGTGTACACACCTATCATTTATATTATTCAACACTTATGTATATATAATGATACATGTCCTATTCAATAATTGGGCAAACTACCATTTTAGAAGAACCTGAATGAGATGTGGCAGTAGTTCTCCCTTTTCTGTGTCCTAAACTTGAATTATCCAAAGCACTGAATAACATGATAAAATATTGATATAGTAACCCAGCCAGCAAGCATGAGAGTATAAATACAGAGTGATTAAACTAACTAGAATTAGATGTTTTAGTGTGGGATGTACGATGAAAACACTTGAGTCTATTATCTTTATTAGCTTGGACCAAAGTGATTCCCAAGCATGGGAAGGCGTCTTTGTTAAGTGCAGTCTCAAGAAAAGGATCTGTGTGATCATTTTTATGTAAATTCACAGTTGTAATATGGTGTTCCTAATCTTGATTTATAAGAGGGGGAAAATATATTTTGATACCCAGGAAATAAAACACAGGCACTTAATTATTGCTGCACTTTGTATAATTTGTTTAGTGAGAGTGACTCCCTGAGTTGCTTATGGCCTCTGTAAGTTGCTGATCCTGGCTTTAAACTTTCAATCCTCCTGCCTGCCTGAACGTCCCAAGGTATAGGTGTGCTCCACTGTGCCAGACTAGAAACACAATATGAAGACATTTAAATAAAAAGTGCAAGAGCTTTATGTGAGAAACTTTTTAAAATTTTAAATATAATTCAAAGAATAAGGAATAAATTAAGAGACATTCCATGTACATTATAAACAGTATTTAATTTTGTTAAGAAATCAACACCTGCCCACACAGTGACCAATAGTGGCCCAATTCCAGGCAATGTGCTGATGCCTGTTTTTGTCCACCTGTTGACCCAGGGTTGCAGCACAACCACATCCACTTCTCAGTATTCAAAATCCAGGAAGGCCCCAGGACCTAGGCCAGGGGCAGACCCTGGGTGATCACACAGCCTGGCCTGAAGGAGCCCACAGAAGGCTATGCAGGACCTGATGTGCCCCACAATGAGCTATTCCATCTTCTCAGTAATATGTGTGACCCTGTAGGAGCAGGCAGGAGACTGCAAAGGACCCCTTGTGCCCTCAATGAGTTCTTCCATCTCCTCAGGAACATGGGTGGTCTTGCAGGATCAGGCAGGAGACCATGCAGGACCCCGTGTGACATACAATGAGCTCTTCCAGCTCCCATGGATGTAAGCTGCCTGGTACCAAAACCCGGGAAAAAATCTCGGAGGCAGAGTAAAGCTTTTACTACTTTTACTTCTACTTTCTTAGAGAGAGCTTAGAGAAGGAAAGAAAGATTTTTCTTCTTAGAGAAAAAGAAAGATAGAGCTTCTTAGCTTAGAGAGAAAGAAAGATGGAGCTTAGCTTCTTGTAGAGAGAAAGAAAGATTGAGCTTAGCTTAGAGAAAGATTAGCTTCTTGTCTTAGAGAGAAAGAAAAGATAGAGCTTAGAGAAAGATTAGCTTCTTGTCTTAGAGAGAAAGAAAGATAGAGCTTAGCTTAGAGAAAGATTAGAGCTTCTTTCTTCTCTCTTCTTTCTTCCTTCTTCTTTCTTCTGTCTTCTGTCTTCCTCAGGAGCCTCGGCCTAACTCTGACCAGTCATTACTTCTTCTATCTGGTTTCTCTTCTGTCTTCTATCTGGTTTCTCTTCTGTAACCGCTCTGCCTACGTTCTGGCCGCTCTGATTCTTCTGACCGACCGAGTGACTGCCCGACTTACTGAATTCTCTGTTCTCCTAACTCGGACCGCTTTCACCCGGTTATATACCTTCAGCTTTGCGGGTGCCTACAGGTGCGTCACATACATATCAGGTGGAACTTATGGCTTCCAGCTAGCTGCAACAGCCCTTCCTAATTAGGGCTCCTTCACATGGACACACAGCTGCCATGGTGTCCTCTCAAATTAGCAGCATACCAAGACCATTTACAAAGCTCCAGAGTTGCCTTTGACTGCACTCTCTTCTTCTGAGGAGCTGAGATGGGGTTCATGACATGGGCAGTGAGTACCCTGGGCAATGGATCCTGCCCCAGTGGAGTAGCTTTTCCCATATGTGGAAGAGAAGGCTTAAAATAAGATGATCACAGGCCTGCCACATTTTGCTACTAAAGAGACATGGGAAATTGCTAAAATAAATGACAAAGTCCAACAATACTCAACAGCAGAAGCAAATTCTGGATCAGTTAAGAAATCTCAACAGGTATTAAAAATGCCATGCTGGTAAAGAGGAACTAAACTTATATTTAAATTTCCTTCTCTAAACAAGTGATGCTGTTTTTTTTTTTCTTTTTGTTCAATTTTCTACCTAAGAAAAAGATAATTTATCTGCTGTAATTTTTAGACACTGGAACTAACGTTTCTATTTTTTACATTGTGGCATTACATTAAAGTATTCATTAAAATTTTCTATTTATTTTGTTTATTGTTTTAAATATTTTTTGTTCATTCTAATTAGTTACACATGACAGAAGAATGAATTTTGACACATTACACAAAGATGAGGTATAATTTCTCATTCTTCACATTGCACAAGATGTAGAGTTACACACCAGTTCTGTAATCATATATGTACAGAGGGTAATAATGTCTGATCCATTCTACTACCAATCTCACTTCCATACACCCCTTCCCTGTCTTCACTCCACCCTGCCTAATGCAAAATACCTCTGTCTGCCACCTATGCCTTACCGTGAATTAGCATCTGCATATCAGAAAAAAAAAAATTTGGCCTTTGATTTTTTGTGGACTCGATTATTTTGTGTGGCATGGTATTATCCATTTTTATCTATTTACCAGCAAATGTCATCACTTTAATCTTCATTGAGGATGAGTAATATTTCATTTTGTATATACACACGAAAATGTCTTTATCCATTTATCCATTTAATGTCACTTAGATTGGTTCTTCTTTTTTTTAAAATGCCATTGATTAAATAAAAGATAATTGTCATAATCTTCAATAGAGCTTAAATGTTTTTAATTCTTCATGAATTGAATGATTGTTTTGTAAAAGCAAAATAAAGTTTTATGGATATATTTTTAAATTAAAAAAAAATATAAGAGCTGGGTGCGGTGGCGCACATCTGTAATCCCAGCACTTGGGAGGCTGAGGCAGGAGGATTGCAAGTTCAGAGCCAGTTTCAGCAATGGTGAGGTACTTAGCAACTCAGTGAGACCCTGTCTCTAATAAAATACAAAAAAAAGGCTGGGGATGTGTCCCAGTGGTCGAGTGCCCCTGAATTCAATCTCAGGTACAAAAAAAAAAATGTACCCCACAAATTGATCTAAATACACTGTGCAGTGGGAATACTTGCAGAGAAAGTAAGAAGCACCCAAAATTCCACAAAGATGTTTGAACAAAACCCAAACCATGAACCACTCTTTAAAATGCAAGAAAAACTCTATGGTTTAAAACAATGACATCAATGCTCACTGAAAAACTACAGAATTGAAGCCACAAAGCTCTAGCATCAGAATGGATTTCTATAAAGGAATGGAAAGATTTGAAGATTGAATGATCAACACATTTGTGAACAATTCATTTTAGCCAATGGATTCAAAACTTCAATAAGGAACGAAGTGTTTTCTACAATGGTACTAAGAATATTAAATGTTCACCTGCAAACAGGTGAAGCTGGAGCCCCAGCATCAGTCACACATTAAACATTCACTCATTGATGACAATAAATACATGAAAAAAGTTCACCACCCCTGTCAATTTCAAAAATAAAAGTTAAAAACTAAACTGAAGCCAGGCACGATTGCACTCATCTGTAATCCCAGCACTTGAGAGGCTGAGGCAGGAAAATTGCAAGTTCAAAGCCAGCCTCAGCAATGGCGAGGCACTTAGCAACTCAGTGAGACCCTGTCTCTAATAAAATGCAGAAAAGTGCTGGGGATGTGGCCCAGTGGTGTAGTACCCTTAGTTCAATCCCTGGTACCATAAATAAATAAATAAATAAATAAATAAATAAATAAATAAATAAATTGTTGGTCATACCGAAAATTGGTTCAGCCATCTGGAAAGCAGTATGGAGATTTCTCAAAAAACTTGGAATGCAACCTTCATTTGACCCAGTTTTGCCACTCCTCAGTTTTAACCCAAAGTATTTAAAATCAGCACAGTTGTAGTGATGCAGCCACCTGAATGTTTATAGCTACTGAATTTACAATACTTAAACTATGGAATTACCCTAGCTGCTGTTGAACAGAATAATGGAGAATAAACACACACACACACATACACACAAAGACACACACATGCACACACACACATAGTGCAATATTACTGAGACATAAAGAAGAATGAAATTATGCCATTGGCTGGTAAAATGAATGAAAGCGGAGATTATCATAATAAGTGAAATAATCTAATACCAAAAAACAAAGGCTGAATTTTTGTTTTTATATGGATTCTAACACACACAACAAGAGAATATGGGGAAAAAATAGAAGTCTATTGGATTCGACAAAAGGGAAATTTGGGGAGGGAGGCAGAGGAGAACTGTAGAGACAGTAGACTTAATGGGACATAATTTTCAAAAGTTCGTTCATGAATACCAAACCAAGGTAACTCCACATCATGTAGAGCCACAAGACTCGGATCCTACTTAGAATAAGTATATAATGGGTCATTATATGCTCCACTGTCATGTGTAGCAAAAAAAGCAAATATTCAAAAAGTAAAAAAAAAGATACACTCATGGAGAATGTGCAAATAAAAATACTGAATTGACTAGAATTCTCAGGGCACAAAAGAAAGGAAATTTTTTGTGGCCTTGAGAGAGAAAACCATGAGTTAGAAACAACACCAGACACACAATTAGAAACAATTTTTATAATCATTTGTTTGGCTATTTATTTATTTATTTATTTGTTTTATTTATACTGGGGATTAAAACCATAAGCTTTTAACTATTAAGCTCTATCCCAGCCCTTCTTTATGTTTAATTTAGAGACAGGGTTTCACTGAGTTTTTTGCTCAGGGCCTCACTAAGGTGCTGAGGCTGTCTTTGAACTCACAATCATCCTGCCTTAGCCTCCTGAGCCACTGAAATTATGGGCATGCACCACCTCACCATCAAGAAGAGTTAATTTGTTAAAGAGGACTGCATCAAATATTTTAAAATTTTCTCTTCAAGTACCACAAAATTATGAGAATAGTCTCTAGATTTAAGCATTCCAAAATGTATGCATACATCAAAAAATAATTAATGTATAAAATTAGCATTATATTTTATAATTATACACACAAATAATATGTGAAATTTTTTTTTTAAAACAAGTTGCTTAGCAGGAGAAAACATTTCACATTACATATTTAATTAGTTTGTAGCATCTAGTCTATATAATGAACCCTATTTACTCAATAATAAAATGACAGTTGACCAATTAAACATGAATTCTGAATAGTGAATCCCTCAAGTATGTCTTCTGTGTTTTTTTATAGTGTTTCTTGAGGATGTAGTGCAACATGCTAATTGTTAACCTTTGCTTCAGATTATCAGATTATTGTACGGAAAGGGCATCCCTTTCATGGGCCAGGAAAGTATTTTTGCAGAGTTTTTTTTCCTGCAGCTTTGGAATGGGGCGGGGTGGTGGGGAGGCTAATGGGAATTAATTCAGGGGCATTGAACACTGAGCCCCATTCCCAGGCTTATTGCATATATTTTTTTTAAATACATGTATTTGTTTTAGTTGTACACAATGTTTTTATTTTTACGTGGTGCTGAGGATCAAACCTGGGCTGCACATGTGCTAGGCAAGCGCTCTACCGCTGAGCCATGACTCCAGCCCCTGTGTATTATATTTATACACACGATCTCACTAAGTCCTGCATTTTTTTAAAATCTCGCCTGTTTCTGAGGTTATTAATATGCTCTGTGCAAGTACCCCACACCACTGAAATTTGGGGAATCTTAAGTCCTGTTTCTATTCCTTGCTCAGGTGGACAGAGTCTGAGGGTAACATAAATTCTGAGAGCAGTGCAATCATGTGATCCTGCAGGAGCCAGGCAGGCGGAGTGCTTCCCAAAACTGCAGAAGACAAATTTTGAGTATCATGTTCAACTATAGCATCAACTAGTTATAAAAATTAAATGTTTCCCTCGCTCATCAGAATGAGAGGAGCTGGGTAAGGACTGTCAGGGATGAGGGATGGGAACATGTGCTCTTTTCATTACCTTCCAGGAATCCCCAGAAGAGGCTTGCCCAGTTTTCCTATCTCATCATAGTTGGAGGGACTCATTAGAGCTCCTTGGGCCCCAGATTCACCTGATGCTGAGGAAGGGGCACCTCACCTTTTAAAAAGAATATTTATTTATTTACTTTAGTTGTACACAATGCAATGCATTTATGTTTACGTGGTGCTGAGGATCGAACCCGGGCCGCCCACATGCGAGCGCTCTGCAACTGAGCCCCCAGCCCCAGCCCCTGTGTACCTCAACTTGTTGAGTACGTTCTTCCACGGACAGGGCTATGACCTTCAGGTCAGGATTCTGCAAGTGAGATTGGGCTTTCACAGAGTCTTTATCAGAATAGTGGGCCAGTGTCAAGACCTGCACTTCTCGTTGTGCTCCAGCTCTTGTCATTCTGCAGGAACTAAATTAGAGCTTACTCATGCTGTTAGCATAGTGTAGGTTTTCATATCCTTGGATTTTCAAACTCTTTATACATACATTTGCATGTAAGCAATGACTCCTGTGTTACCTAGCATAGAATTGGACCTTGTTTGCATTCTGTCTGATGATGTCTATCTTTGGACGGAATTTTTCAGTCAATTCACATTTAATGTTTCTGTTGGCATTGGTAGATTTATGTCTTCCCTTTTACATTCTTTTATTTTCTTATGTCTTTTTTATTCCTTTATATGTCTTCATGTTATGGTTTTGTTTTGTTTTGTTTTACTGGAGATTGAGCCTGTGGGTGCTCTAATTCTGGACTACATTCCCTTCCCTTTTAAAGTTTTATTTTGAGATAGGATAAGTCTAAGCTGCTGAGGCTGGCCTAACATTTTTGATCTTCCTGACACAGTTTGCATCAGCATACCAGGCTACTGCTCTATTTTTGTTTTGTTTTGTTTTCCTTTACTAAATGTTAAATTCCCCAATGACTTTTTTTTTTTTCAGTTTTATATGGTATTGGCCTGGAGATGTGTCATCATGTGTGAAAAAATATGCTCACTTGTCCAAATTTAAAAATGGCCTTGTTAGAGACCTGGCACCTTATGTGAAATTAAGTCAGTGTGAAGACTGTCTTCAAATTTCAATTCTTGGAATCAAGTCAGAAAGATCTCGGACGTGTTGCCTAGTAGTAGGCACAAACTTATTGAAGACTAGGAAGAGGAGACAGGGACATTCTAAAGGGAGAGTGTGGGTCATCTCAGAGAGGAGGCGCAATGTTCCTCTACTTCACTCCAGTTATTTTGGGGTCCCAAAGAAGTTTCCTGAGAGTCCTGCCCAGATCCACCACTTGACTTTTGACTGACCACAGGATGACATCAGACTTTCAGGTCATCAGAGTCATGGCAAATCTGTGCCACCTTGGCCCATGCTGAGCACTTCTAATTGGATATTCATCCAAAGG
>CM046667.1:1671948-1753379 GCA_025594165.1 Tamias sibiricus | reverse complement strand
CTAGCTGGAAGCCATAAGTTCCACCTGATATGTATGTGACACACCTGTAGGCACCCGCAAAGCTGAAGGTATATAACCGGGTGAAAGCGGTCCAAGTTAGGAGAACAAAGAAATTCATTCAGTCAGTTGTGCAGTCGCTGCGGTCGGTCAGAAGAAGAGTTCAGGTCAGAGAAAAGAATGAGAGCGGCCAGAACGTAGGCAGAGCAGTTACAGAAGGGAAACCAGATAGAAGAAGGAATGGCTGGTCAGAGTTAGGCCGAGCCTCCCAAGGGCTGGTCAGAGTTAGGCCGAGGCTCCCAAGGAAGACAGAAGAAAGAAGCAAGAAGCTCTAAATAATCTTTCTCTAAGCTCTATCTTTCTTTCTCTCTAAGCTAAGAAGAAAAAATAATCTTTCTCTAAGCTCTATCTTTCTTTCTCTCTAAGCTAAGAAGACAAGAAGAAAAAGACAAGAAGACAAGAAGAAGCTAAGCTCTATCTTTCTTTCTCTCTAAGCTAAAGTAGAAGTAAAAGTAGTAAAAGCTTTACTCTGCCTCCGAGAGTTTTCCTCCCGGTTTTCGGTACCAGGCAGCTTACACATTGTTACCCAGAATTTGTGACCCATGTAATTTCTGGCCCAGTGGGTGCAGCACCTCAAAGGTGGTCAGCCCTCATAAAGGCAATACCATTCTCAACCCTACAGACAATATATTTCCAGGACCCTCATTTTCCAGTGCTTAACATGTATTGCAGGGGGTTCCTGCATGTTGCTGTAAAGTTCTAGGGATCCATGCAGTACTCTGCTGGGGTCATTCTGCCTAGGAGTGCTAGACACCGCTAGTCTTGGTGTCTATTCACAATTGTGAAGCAGGAGGCACTTGCATTGATGTCCCTTTTCTCCTGGGTCTGCTGAACATCCTGCACAATCCTCCACCCAGTTATGGATGGATCTGCTCTTCATTTTCACCTTCTTACCTGCACTGCCTGAGCTCAGATTTCTCTCAGTTCTCCCTGCTCATATTCCCCCTTCCTCATGGCCTTGGTGGCCATTGGGGACCATCCCCCTCTTTTGGGTCCTCACTGTCTCCCTCCAGTCCCCATTCTGTGTAGGGTTACCCAGGTGTGTGCCACTGGTAGGGTGCCTTGTATTGCTGTGGATCCTTGTTAAGCTTTTCCCAAGGGTTGCCCAGGTGTTTGTCACAGGCAGGGCATCTCAACGTTCTCTGTAGCATCTGTACACTCTGCCCCAGGGTCACTGATGTGTGTGCCTTGGGGAGGGACTCTCTTCTATGTGCTATGGAACATTGTTAGACTGGGCCCCAGGGACTCTCAGGTGTGTGTGGTGGGGAGGGCATCTCTCCATCCTGTGGATTCATGGTACACTTGGCCCTACCCTGGGTACTCTGCCAGGTAGAGAGAGGGCAGCCTGCCGGGCACAGTGGCGCACGCCTGTAATCCCAGCACTTGGGAGGCTGAGGCAGGAGGATCGCGAGTTCAAAGCCAGCCTCAGCAATGTCGAGAAACTTAGCAACTCAGTGAGACCCTGTTTCTAATAAAATACAAAAGAGTGCTGGGGATGTGGCCCAGTGGTCGAGTGCCCCCGAGTTCAATCCCCAATGCCAAACAAAAAAAAACAAAAAAAAAAGAGAGAGATCAGCCTTCAGCAGAGAATCTGTGTCTGATCTGCTGTAAGAGTGCAATTTATTTGATATCTTTGTCCGTTGACCTGTCTTTTGCCTCAACCGAGGGAAGATTCTGCAGGAGTCACTGGCTATATTATGCTTCCTGGAACATGCCACCAGGCAGAACTTTGTTCAAGTCATCTGTATATGGTTGTGATTTATGATTAAATTTTTGGTTGTAGTTTGTGGTATCCACAAATTACAGTCATCCAAACATCAGTCCACCAAGTGGGAAAAGGGATTTGGAATGGAATGTATTTTTTTCTCATAGTAATATTTATTTGGATAGTGCTTTTTCAGTGTTGCACATTAAGGCTTTTCTTTTTTTTTTTTTTCTTTTTTCTTTTTTTTTTTTTTTTTTTTTTGCTTTGACTTGGAATAATCTTTGACACCATGTTGCTTGCTTTTGTACGAGATTTTGCCTGAAATATGTATGAGAACTATAAAATGGCTCCTGAATTTGACAATCACTAGAGTGGAACCAAATAGCCTTTAACAAGGGTAAGCTGATGCCTGTGGTTCTACTTCAGGTGCTGCTAAAGCCTCCAATCAGATCTACACTGTACAGTACATGCTATGGAGAGAGTGCTTTCTGCGTAGGCTAAGGGATTCACTGGCCCGTTGTTAATGATTCAAAGCACCGTGAGAAAAACCTCTTTCACAACCTACTGATGTGTCATAGATCTTGTGTCATCATTGATAAAGAGTTTCATACATACTTTTATCCAAAAATATAAGCTAGCAAACATGCTAAAAATGGGATGATTGTCACTGCTATCTCTGTTACCAGGCTTTTGTTGTGTTTCTTAGAGTGTTCATTTGGAAAGGAAGGACAAAGGCAGTTCTATGGCACATTTGTTTTTAATACGTACATCTTAAATTATCTAGTAGCACTTCATCTTTAAAAGATAGCTGTGCAAGCCCCATAGGATAATGATAACTTTCTTTCCACCTAATAAGACTCTCTGGCAATTTCTTAAATTTATATCTCTGATTCAGTAACAATATTGCATAGTGGTGTGTGACCACTTGATGCAGTCTGGATTTTTTTTTTAATAATAAATTCATTTGCCAAAGGCAGGAGTTGAAGGCTTTCTACTGCCCAGCATGAAGCAAAACTCCCAAGAATGGGGTTATTCTCTATAGAAATTCAAGATTTGTGTGTACATAAGTACAGGATTAGATTTCTAAAACTGCACAGAATCTCCTGACAAGACCTGCTTACCATTTATGGTCAGTGTTGGTATATCTGGTGGCAGGTGGATGGCAAACTTCTGATGAATTTGGGTGAGTAGCTGAGCCAGTAGGGAGGAGGTACTATGACTAAATGAGAAATAAATTATCCTTTGGTATACTAGTCTTTTTGTTGTTGTTGTTTCTTTTTCTTTCTTTCTTTTTTTTTATGGAATTCCCTAATTCATAGATGACATCGTTAGGGAAATCAAGTGAGACTTAAAAGTGAGGAACACATTGCCCCTAGGTCCAGTGTAGCCTAAAAGGTGCCAGATACTCTTGTCTTTAAGGAGTGTGTCAGGGACCCTTGAAGGAGGATGTCAGCAATGTAAGATCACAGTTGTGCTCCTGGAGAAAATGGAATGTTGTGAGTTTCTTGTCAAGGTCATTTGTGCAAAGCTGTTAAGTAGTCTGAAATGGTATTTGGTCTTTTCAGTGGTAAGAACAATTTGCAGTAGAATGATATGGAAATAGAGAAAATAAAAAAATATTAACCCAACCAGGTCAAAATATTTATAAGTAGCTGTTTAGATAGATTAGTAATTTTAATTATATTTTGTATAGAATATGGATAATTATAAATGGGGCCACATCATGCAATTAGCAGAAATCTACCTCAGGCAAGAATTAAGATAGTATATGTCCGTGTTTTTGTAGTTGGTATTTCATTGTTTTGCTGTGAGTATAAGTGGTAATATTTTTAATCATTTCAGGATACCCAGATATAACTGTGGCTTTTCCACATTTGATAAATTAGTCAATATTAGTCTATTAAATGTTCTGAGAATCACATCAGATTTTAGATAAAATTTAAGTTTTTATACACCTTGTTTTAACATATCAACAATCATATGATTGAAATTGGACCAGCTCACTGTAGCTGTAATTAATTTTATGTGACAGTGGCCTGTGAGGCCAGAGCCTGAATTATGTCATGATTGGGCAACTCCTACTTGGCCACTGAATTAATTGTGCTTTTGAGGCCTTTTTGAAACCTCCTGAATTTTCTTTCACTCTGTTTTTGTATATTATTTTCCAAAGATGCCATGGATGACCTTCATTAAGGTGATGGTCTTTCTGGCAGAGGGAGGATGGTCCTGAAGTTTGTGCAGAGATTGCTCAGCTGAGGAATGAGTGTCAGCACAGGAATGGCACCCAAGGTATCTGTTTCCCTCTTGCCATGGGAAATTTTTTTCAAACAATTTCCTCAAGAATTAAAAAATCAGCTTCATTGCTGTTTATGTATTTTTTTTTTTTAATTTTGGAAAACAGTTATGGGGTGTTTTAAATTAAGATGTAAAAGTGAAGAAGGCATATATGCTTTACTTGTTGGCTATGTAACTTTATGCCAGGCTCTTAACCTCTTTGGGATTCCTTTTTAAAATAAGAGGACCCAACTAGATCTATTCTTAGCTCCTTTTTCAATCCCAAGAAACTCTATACTTTTATAATTACATAGTATCTTTATATATTTTAAGAAACAATTTCTACAATTTGTTATAAAATAGCTAATTGTTTGAATATAAAATAGTTTTTTCTTAACAGAAAATCATAGAAAACATGTCAAGTGTATGCTGTTTATTTAAAAAAATTATTTAAAGGGGCTGGGATTGTGGCTCAGCGGTAGTTAGAGTGCTCGCCTCGCACGTGTGCGGCCCGGGTTCGATCCTCAGCACCACATAAACATAAAATTGTGTACAACTAAAGCAAATAAATAAATATTTAAAAAAAAATTATTTAAAAATAGACATTATATATCTTGACTTTGCTGCTCTATGTCTATTTTTATTCTTCTGTCACATGTATTTGAAGTCCTCAATGAAGTAAACACATATATTGAAATTGTTATTCAAAATTTAAAAAAAAAAGAAACACTTAGAAAATACTTAACATTTGTGTTGGACACACTGTATGCTATTGTTTAATCAATTAAATGTTATTTCTAATACTAAAAAAAACAATCATATGAAGTGAATTAATTAGAGATACATGTTGTTTATTTTTATTCATTTCATTATGCTACTGGGGATTGCACAAACAGCACAGCCAAACCAGCAGGTTCCAGCTAGATGGGATATTGGAGGAAATATAGAGTCACACATGCAGATCTTGAAGATAAAATAGCTGGATTGGGTGAAGTGCTGCTCTCTAATGGAGAAGCAGCTTTGAATTATTACACCAGAAATCTTTATTATATATGTATCACTAATCAGATGAAAGACGATGCAAGCATTATTCTCTCTATTCATGAAAGTTACAAGGTAACAGCAGTATGCAGCTTTTTCCTCAGTTAAATTCTGCAGTTGCAATGTGCCATGTTAGGAGCATGGCAGTTCTCAGGAAAGTCCATTGTTTAAAGTTACTAATTTTCAGGCAGATTCAGGAGCAGCAGAACTGGTGAAACATTGTGGTTGTCTTAGCAAGAAAGCTCATTCATTCCCAGGAGCTAAGTGCCTGAGAATAAAGTCAAAGCTGCTAAGATTCTCGCAACACAGTCTCCCCATGGAAAGCATTGCTGTAGCAACTGGGAATCCTACATTTTTACATAGAAATTTTCCCAGTCACCAAGCACACTGCACCCGTGGAGTCATCAGGGATCCCAGTCTAAGACACTGATCTCCCAATCACTGTCAATGCTCTCCATAGGATATTAAACCCAAGGCTACTTACCCTTACCCTTACCCTCTTAATTCTTTTCTTTCTTTTTTTTTTCTTTTTTTTCTTTTTTTTCTTTTTTTTTTTTTTTTTGGTACTGGGGATTGAACTTGGGTGCCCTCAACCACTGGGCCGCATCCCCAGCACTTTTTTGTATTTTATTAGAGACAGGGTCTCACTGAGTTGCTACGTGCCTTGCCATTGCTGAGGCTGGCTTTGAACTCTAGATCCTCCTTCCTCAGCCTCCCAAGTGCTGGGATTACAGGGTGTGTGCCATCATGTTCAGCTCCCCTCTTATTTCTTCCTTGAGACAGTGTTTCAGTCTGTTGCTGAGGGTGGCCTCAAACTCATATAAAACAAAAACAATGAGTGCATGGAAGGTGTGCCTCTCATTCCAGAACTTTATGGTGGAAGAATTCCAAATATAATCTCCATATTTATAGATGACATCATGGGGAGATCAAGTGAGACACCATAAATGAGAAACACATTGCCCCTAGGTTCAGTGTAGCCCCAAAATTGTCAGATTTGCTTGTCTTTAAGGACTGTGTCAGGGACCCTTGGATGAGGACGTTAGCAATGTAAAATCAGAGACATGCTTCTGGAGAAGGTGGGATGTTGTGAGTTTCTGGAAAAAGTCATTTGTGAAAAGTTGTTAAGTAGTCTGAAAAGAGTATTTGGACCTTATAGTGGTAAGAACATTTTGTGATAGAATGCTATGGAAATACAGAAACAGAAAATATTAGCCCCATCTGAGGCTGAAATATTTATAAGTTGCTGTTTAGATAGATTAATAATTTTAATTATATTTGTTATTGGGTATGGATACTTATAGATTGGGTCACATGGTGCAATTAAATGTAATCTACCCCAGGAAAAAGTTAAGATAAAATATTGGCATTTTACTGTTTCACTGTGACTATCAGTGTTACTGTGTTTAAACATTTCAGGATACCCAAATATAACTGTCATTTTTTCACATTTGATGAATTATGCAATATTAGTATATTAAATATTCTGAGAAGCCCATCACATCTTAGATATATATTAAGTTTCCATACACCTTGTTTTAACATATCAACAATCATATTAAGTGATTTAATTAGAGATACATGTTGTTTATTTTTATTTATTTATTTATGTTAATGAGGATTGCTATGACCAGTGCAGTCAAACAAGCAGGTTGCAGCGAGGAGGGATGGAATATTTGAAGAAATATAGACACATGCCGATCTTGAAGATAAAACAGCTGGGACAGTTGAAGTGCTGCTTTCTGATGGAGAAGCAGGTTTGAAGAATCAGACCAGAAATATTTATTATATATGTCTCGTTAATCAAATTAAAGACTATGCAAGCATTATTCTATGTATTCATGAAAGTTACAAGGTAAAAACAGTATGCAGCTCTTTCCTCAGTTAAATTCTACAGTTGCAATGTGCAATGTTAGGAGCATTGTGCAGCTCTCAAGAATGTCCATTGTTTAAAGTTGCTAATTTGCAGGCAGATTCAGGAACAGCAGAACTGGTGAAACATTGTGGTTTTCTTACCAAGAAAGTTCTTTCCTTCCAAGGAGCTGCATGGCTGAGAATAAGGTCAAAGCTGCTAAGACTCTTGAAACAGAGTCTTCCCAATGGAAAGCATTGCCATAGCAACCAGTTATCCTACTCGTTCACATAGAATCTTTCTCAGTCACCAAATATGCTGCAGCCATGAAGTCATCAGGGTCCCCAATCTCAGACACTCATCTGCCAATCATTGTAACCGCTCTCCTCAGGAAATAAAACCCAACGCTGCTTTACCACTGAGCTATATCCTCTTCCCCTCTTTTTCCTTTCTTTAGACAGCATTTGACTGTTTCCCAGACTGTCCTCAGACTCATATAAAACAGGAGCAATGTGGTCTCTGAACCATTACCCCAATGGCAGTCACATTTGCAGGGAACTTATTTGAAGTGGATAAGTTTAAATTAATGACACCTTGGAATCCTACAGAATGTGGTTACTATCCCCAAACCCATGCAATTAGGCTTAATAGGAATTTGCAGGTTCATTTTTTATGTCTCTAGATCACAAGAAGGATATTTTTTTCAAATTTGTACAGTGGTACCACTACAGCACAGACACTAACTACTTGATAATGAGTGTGGGAAATATGAGGAAGTTTTAATGTGTGCAGATACATTGACAGTCTGATGTGGCTTCCCATATTTTTCCATTTCTCTCTGTCTCTCTGTCTCTGTCTCTCTCTCTTTCTCTCTCTGTCTCTCTCTGACTCTTTCTCATATCAGAGGTACTTAACCACTGACCCACATTTCCAGAACTATTTTTTATAGTTTCTTTAGGGATAGGGTCTTGCTGAGTTGCTTAAGACATTCCAAATTGTTGAGGCTTGATTTGAACCCACAATCCTCTTGTTTAAGCCTCTTAAGCCAGTGGGTTTACAGGTGAATGCCACTGTACCTAGAAATTTTTATTATTGTGGCAAGGCCTCACTAAATTACTGGGTATGGCATCAGCCTTAAGATCCTCCTGACTCAGCAGTCTTCTGAGTCTCCAGGATTATAGATGTGAACCACAACCAGTGGTTTTATTCATGCATTTGTTTATTTTTTGCAATACTGAGGATCCCTAGCCTTTTTACGTGTTTCTAGGTAAGCGTTATTATTTTTACTTTTATTGACAAAGGACTGAATCCAGATAAGTTTTCCAACAGACATGAGCTTAAGGCACCTCTTCCTTTTCACATCTTAAAGGCCTCACTACATGTGGACTCACATTCAACCCTCAGCTGGATGAATGCTTATTTCTAACTTAGTTATCAGTGCTCAAGACTTGGGAGAGTAAAAATGAAGCCATATGTTTCCAGTGAAATGGTAAGAGCATCACTGCTCAGACATTTTGTCTTAAATCATATTCTATACAATAGATATTTCCAGATAGGAAACCATCAATTCAATAAATCATAAAAGCTAAAAACTTATATTTGTAAGACTTCTTAAAATTTCCTGCTGCATTTAAATTGAAATTGTTTTTGATTTTCTAATTTCAAATGTGTTCCCAAATTACTGCATGAAAATGACACTGAACAAGGCTTTTTCTCAAGATAAGTACAAGTAACTGAATGGTAGAGTGCTTTCCCAGCATATGTGATACTCTGGATGTGACCCAGCCTGAGGATCAGGTGACACAAAAAATCTCAGCTAATTTAGTATGCTTTAGTCTTCTTTTTCTTGTTTTGAGTTCAGAGATTCTTAGAAATATTTCAATTTGTAAAAACTCTTTAAGATGTTACACTACAAACTTTATGTATATATTGTGTATGTTTAAAACTTTTATGTGTACACGCCTATCATATATATTATTCAACACCTGTGTATATATAATGATACATGTCCTATTTGATAATTGGGCAAACTACCATTTTAGAAGAACCTGAATGAGATGTGGCAGTAGTTCTCCCTTTTCTGTGTCCTAAACTGGAATAATCCAAAGCACTGAATTAACATGATGAAATATTGATATAGGTAACCCAGCCAGTGAGCATGAGAGTGTAACTACAGAGTAATTAAACTAACCAGAATTAGATGTTTTAGTGTGGGATGTATGCTAAAAACACTTGAGTCTATTATCTTTATTAGCTTGGACCAAAGTGATTCCCAAGCATGGAAAGGCATCTTTGTTAAGTGCAGTCTGAAGAAAAGATCTGTGTGATCATTTTGATGTAATTTCACAGTTCTCATATGGTGTTCATAATCTTGATTTTTTTAAAGGGGGTAAATATATTTTGGTACCCAGGAAATAAACGCAGGCATTTAATTATTGCAGCACTTTGTATAATTTGTTTAGTGAGAGGGACTTCCTGAGTTGCTTATGGCCTCTGTAAGTTGCTGATCCTGGCTTTAAACTATCAATCCTCCTGCCTGAACTTCCCAAGTTACAGGTGTGCTCCACTGTGCCAGACTAGGGAAACAATATGAAGACATTTAACTAAAAAGTGCAAGAGCTTTATGTGAGGAACATTTTTAAATGCTAAAAATAATTCAAATAATAGGGAATAAATTAAGAGACATTCCATGTACATTGTAACCAGTATTTAATTTTGTTAAGAAAACAACACCTGCCCACACAAAGGCCAATAGTGGCCCAATTCCAGGCAGTGTGCTGATGCCTGTTTTTGTCCACCTGCTGACCCAGCGTTGCAGCACAACCACATCCACTCCTCAGTATTCAAAATTCAGGGAGGACCCAGGACCTAGGCCAGGGGCAGACCCTGGGCGACCACACAGCCTGGCCTGCAGGAGCCCACAGAAGACTATGCAGGACCTGATGTGCCCCACAATGAGCTATTCCACCTCCTCATAATATGTGTGACCCTGTAGGAGCTGGCAGGGGACTGCAAAGAACCCCATGTGCCCTCAATGAGCTCTTCCATCTCCTCAGGAACATGGGGGCAGTCTTGCAGGATCAGGCAGGAGACCATGCAGGACTCCGTGTGACATACAATGAGCTCTTCCAGCTCCCATGGATACACAGCTGCCACGGTGTCCTCTCCACTTAGCAACATACCAAGATCACTTACAAAGCTCCAGAGTTGTCTTTGACTACACTCTCTTCTTCTGAGGAGCTGAGATGGGTCCATGACATGGGCAGTGAGTACCCTGGGCAATGAATCCTGCCCCAGTGAAGTAGCTCCTCCCATATCTGTAAGAGAAGGCTCAAAAAAGGATGATCACAGGCCTGCCCCATTTTGCTACTAAAGAGACATGGGAAATTGCTAAAATAAATGACGAAGTCCAACAATACTCAACAGCAGAAGCAAATTCTGGATCAGTTAAGAAATCTCAGCAGGGATTAAATGCCATGCTGGTGATGAGGAACTAAACTGATATTTAAATTTTCTTCTCTAAACAAATGATGCTGTTTTTTTTTTTTTTCTTTTTTCTTTTTCAATTTTCTACCTAAGAAAAAGATAATTTATCTGCTGTAATTTTAGACACTGGAACTAACGTTTCTATTTTTTACATTGTGGCATTACATTAAAGTATTCATTAAAAATTTCTATTATTTAGTTTATTTTTTAAAATATTTTTGTTCATTCTAATTAGTTACACATGACAGAAGAATGAATTTTGACACATTACACAAAGATGAGGTATAATTTCTCATTCTTCACATTGCACAAGATGTAGAGTTACACCAGTTCTGTAATCATATATGTACAGAGGGTAATAATGTCTGATCCATTCTACTATCAATCTCACTTCCATAAACCCCTTCCCTGTCTTCGCTGCACTCTGCCTAATGCAAAATACCTCTGTCTGCCCACCTATGCCTTACCGTGAATTAGCATGTGCATATCAGGAAAAAAAAAAAAAAAAAAAAAAAAACATTTGGCCTTTGATTTTTTGTGGACTGGATTATTTTGTGTAGCATGGTATTTTCCATTTTTATCTATTTACCAGCAAATGTCATCACTTTAATCTTCATTGAGGATGAGTAATATTTCATTCTGTATATACATGAAAATGTCTTTATCCATTTATCCATTTAATGTCATTTAGATTGGTTCTTCTCCTTTTTTTAATGCCATTGATTAAATAAAAGATAATTGTCATAATCTTTAACAGAGCTTGAATGTTTTTAATTCTTCATGAATTGAATGATTGTTTTGTAAAAGCAAAATAAATTTTTATGGATATATTTTTAAATTAAAAAAAAAATAAAAGAGCCAGGCACGGTGGCGCACACCTGTAATCCCAGCACGTGGGAGGCTGAGACAGGAGGACCGCGAGTTCAAAGCCAGCCTCAGCAATGGCGAGGCACTTAGAAACTCAGTGAGACCCTGTTTCTAATAAAATACAAAAAAGGGCTGAGGATGTGGTCCAGTGGTCGAGTGCCCCTAAGTTCAATCCCAGGTACCAAAAAAAAAAAAAAAAAAAAAAAGAAAGAAAGAAAGAAAAAAATGTACCCCACAAACTGATCTAAATACACTGTGCTGTGTGAACACTTGCAGAGAAAGTAAGAAGCACCCAAAATTCCACAAAGATTTTTGAACAAAATCCAAACCATGAACCACTCTTTAAAATGCAAGAAAAACTCTATGGTTTAAAACAATGACATCAATGCTCACTGAAAAACTACAGAATTGAAGCCACAAAGCTCTAGCATCAGAATGGATTTCTATAAAGGAATGGAAAGATTTAAAGATTGAATGATCAACACATTTGTGAACAATTCATTTTAGCCAATGGATTCAAAACTTCAATAAAAAACGAAGTGTTTTCAGCCGGGTGCGTTGGTGCACGCCTGTAATCCCAGCACTTTGGGAGGCTGAGGCAGGAGGATCGCGAGTTCAAAGCCAGCCTCAGCAATGGCGAGGCACTTAGCAACTCAGTGAGACCCTGTCTCTAATAAAATACAAAAAAATGGCTGGGGATGTGGCCCAATGGTCTAGTGCTGCTGAGTTCAATCCCCGGTACCAAAAAAAAAAAAAAAAAAAAAAAAAAACAAAGCAAAAAAAACAACAACAACAACAACAAAAAAAAAAAAAAAAAAAAAAAAAAATGAAGTGTTTTCTACAATGATACTGAGAACATCAAAAGTTCACCTGCAAACAGGTGAAGCTGGAGCCTCAGCATCAGTCACACATTAAACATTCACTCATTGATGACAATAAATACATGAAAAAAGTTCACCATCCCTGTCAATTTCAAAAATAAAAGTTAAAACTAAACTGAAGCCAGGCACAGTGGCCCTCATCTGTAATCCCAGCACTTGAGAGGCTGAGGCAGGAAGATTGCAAGTTCAAAGCCAGCCTCAGCAATGGCGAGGCACTTAGTAACTCAGTGAGACCCTGTCACTAATAAAATGCAGAAAAGGGCTGGGGATTTGACCCAGTGGTGGAGTCCCCTTAGTTCAATCCCTGGTACCCTAAATAAATAAATAGTTGGTCATACTGAAAATTGGTTCAACCACTCTGGAAAGCAGTATGGAGTTTCCTCAAAAAATTTGGAATGCAACCTTTGTTTGACCCAGTTTTGCCACTCCTCAGTTTATACCCAAAGTAATTAAAATAAGCACAGTTAGTGATGCAGCCACATGAATGTTTATAGCTACTGAATTTACAATACTTAAACTGTAATCACCCTAGCTGCTTTTGAACAGAATAATGGAGAATAAAACACACACACACACACATACACACAAAGACACACACACATACACACACACACACAGTGCAATATTACTCAGACATAAAGAAGAATGAAATTATGGCATTGGCTAGTAAAATGAATGAAAGTGGTGATTATCATAATAAGTGAAATAATCTAATACCAAAAAATAAAGGCTGAATTTTTGTTTTTATATGGATTCTAACACACAACAAGAGGATGTGGGGAAAGCAAAAATAGAAGTCTGTTGGATTAGATAAAAGTAAAATTAGGGGAGGGAAGCGGAGGAGAACTGTAAATACAGTAGACTTAATGGGACATAATTATCAAAAGTTTGTTCATGAATACAAAACCAAGGTAACTCCACATCATGTAGAGCCACAAGACTGGGATCCTACTTAGAATAAGTGTATAATGGGTCATTATATGCTCCACTGTCATGTGTAGCGAAAAAGCACATATTCAAAATGTTAAAAAAAAGATACACTAATGGAGAATTTACAAATAAAAATACTGAATTTACTAGAACCCTCAGGGCACAAAAGAAAGGAAATTTTTTGTGGCCTTGAGAGAGAAAAAAATGAGTTAGAAACAACACCAGACACAAAATTAGGAACAATTTTTATAATCATTTGTTTGTTTGTTTGCTTGTTTGTTTATACTGGGGATTAAAACCATAAGCTTTTAACCACTAAGCCCCATCCCAGCCCTTCTTTATGTTTTATTTAGAGACAGGGTTTCACTGAGTTGCTCAGGGCCTCACTAAGTTGCTGAGGCTGTCTTTGAACTCACAATCATCCTGTCTCAGCCTCCTGAGCCACTGAAATTATGGGCATGCACCACCAAGAACAGATAATTTGATAAAGAGTACTGCATCAAATATTTTACAATGTTCTCTTCAAATACCACAAAAATACTAAAGTAGTCTCTAGATTTAAGCATTCCAAAATGTAAGCATGCATCAAAGCATAATTAATATATAAAATTAACATTATATATTATACACACAAATAATCTGTGGAAAATTTTTAAAAACAAGTTGCTTAGCAGGAGAAAATATTTCACATTACACATTTAATTAGTTTGTAGCATCTAGTCTATATAAAGAACCCTAGTTACTCAATAATAAAATGACAGTTGACCAATTAAACATGAATTCTGAATAGTGAATCCCTCAAGTATGTTTGCTGCTTTTTATAGTGTTTCCTGAGGATGTAGTGCAACATGCTAATTGTTAACCTTTGCTTCATATCATCATATTTTTGTACAGAAAGGGTGTCCCTGTCCTGGATCAGGAAAGTATCCTGCAGAGTTTTGTTCCCCAAGCTGTGGAATGGGGCAGGGGGGAGGTTACTGGGGAATGAACCCAGGGGCATTAAACACTGAGCCACATCGCCAGGCTTATTGTGTATTTTATTTTATTTTTTTAAAATATGTATTTGCTTTAGTTGTACACAATGTGTTTATTTTTACGTGGTGCTGAGGATCACAGCAGGGTCGTGCACGTGCTAGGCAAGCACTCTAATGCTGAGGTAAAACTCCAGCCCCTGTGTATTTTATTTATACACAAGATCTCTCCAAGTCCTGCAGTTTTTTTTTTTTTTTTATCTCGCCTGTATCTGAGGTTACTAATATGCCTTGTGCAAGTATCCCACACCACTAAAGTTTGGGGAATCTTAGGTCCTCTTTCTATTTCTTACGATGGCACAATCTGAGGCTAACATAAATTCTGAGAGCAGTGCAACCGTGTGATCCCGCAGGAGCCAGACAGGGGGCGTGCTTCCCAGAACTGTAGAAGACAAATTTGAATATCATTTTCAACTATACCATCAACTAGTTATAAAAATTAAATGTTTCCCTCACTCATCAGAATGAGAGGAGCTGTGTAAGGGCTGTCAGGAATGAGGGATGGGAATATGTGCTCTTTTCATTACCTTCCAGAAATCCCCAGAAGAGGCTCCCCTGTTTTCCTATCTCATCATAGCTGGAGGGACTCATTGGAGCTCCTTAGGCCCCAGATTCACCTGCTGCTGAGGAAGAGGGTGCACCTGACCTCGTTGAGTACGTTCTTCCATGGACAGAGCTATGACCTGCAGGCCAGGATTCTGCAAGTGAGATTGGGCTTTCATAGAGTCTTTATCACAATAGTGGGACAGTCTCAACACCCCAACTACCCTTTGTGCTCCAGCTCTTGTCATTCTGTAATGACCACATATGAGCCAGTCACGTGGAAAATTGTCCCAAGCATCACCTGCAAACAAATGGAAGAGGCCACAAAATCATTTGGCTTGGGAAATCACGAGACCTGAGACTGAAGCCATTTATGTCATTCTGCCTTAACCAACGATAGAAGTCAGCCCTGGGCAGAGCATTGTCACTAGCACAGTTCTGGTCTCCTCACCCAGAGCAGAACAGCAATATGTGCGCTGCAATCTTCTCCTCTGATCCTTGTCTATTGTTCTCCTTAAGGATCTATAAACCTAGGCAATGAGCATTCTGATTCCAGAGCACAAATTCTAGGAGGGCAGAATTTCCTTCTTCTGGGGACCATCCTCAGTTTGACCCAGATCAACTCTGCATTTCACCACCCATGGTGCCTCATCCTCTCAGATAGTGCCTCATGGGTGATCACCCCCTATACACAATGAAAAACAAGCCTCTGGTTAGACACACACATCACAAGTGTTAGTGATAAAGCCAAAATTCCAGTCCAGCTGTTTGACTGCTTAAGCCAATGTGTAGACTAAGCTTCACCCCGAACAAGGCAACCCAGACCAGTCCCTCCACCTTTCACTTTGAAACTGAAAAAAAAAAAAAAAAAAAGGGTGAGGGGGATGACAGGATTTATCTGTGTGCTTGTCTGGCTGGGCATCTACCATGGCTGGGATGGCACTGTGGGCTGGCAGCAGAGTCTCAGTCCTCTCCTTCCATTTCAAATCCCCCTCTAAGGAGACCCTTATGTCCAGGCTGTTATGCTGTCCTTGCTGTCACAGTACAAGCCCACCTTAACCCCCAAGCCTTATGTGGCTGAACTAACCTTGGGAAAATTGGTCATCAATCAAGTCTACCTGACACTGGTCAGGGCCTCACTTTCCTATATGACTGTTCTAGAAGGCCAGAGTCCAAGGCTGCATGAACACAAGCAGCCAGGAGGGAGATCTCAGGAAGACTTGGGTTCAATTCTCATCACATTTCTTGTTCTGGGCCTCTAGTGCTGATGATATATGGGAATGAGGGACTTAGGCAGGCCTGGGATTGTCACTTTTCTGGAAATGGTCTTTCCATAATCCATCCAGAGCCCCAGATCACATCTGCAATTCAGGTGGCCGGGAACCTGAATCCCCAATCAAAGACATGCATGTCTCACTTTCCCTTGCAGGATTAGCCTCCAGAACTCATCCTTCTCATGGGAAGAAGACGGGGCAAGTATGTCATTCTGTCATTGCTTTTCCAACCATTGTCCTCATGGCACCCCACTCTTCTGGGTAGACAAGAGGACTGCTTTCAGATCCCAAAGTCAGCTTGTGTTTTAAGCTGCCCCTGAAATTTTGATATTGGTAAGAGTGTGAAAGGGTGTGATAGAGTGCTTTCATATCCCATGCGGAACATGATGGCATGTTATCTTACATTGTGTGGACATGAACAGCTTTTGGGTATACTGGACTGTGTTTTGGGTTTCTGCATTAGCAAACCAAAATCAAACACAGAATAACTAAATTCTAAATTCTAGTTGACATCAAACAAAGGATTTTCCATCTCATTAACAAAATGTTTTTCTTCATGCCTGATGTTGTGGTGATGCCTGTAATCCCAACCACTTTTGAGTCTTAGGCAGGAGGATCAAGAATGCAAAGCCAGCCTTAGAAAAGGAGGGGTGCTAAGGAACTCAGTGATATCCTGTCACTAAATAAAACACAAAATGTGGTGGGGAATATGAATCAGTTGTCAACTGCCCCTGAGTTCAATCCCTGGTATCCCCCACCTCAAAAAAACCCAACTGTTTCTCCTTACGGGCAGAATCACCGCCTCTGGGATAAGAGTCACTCTGCTGCACCTTTGCTAGCAAATAATATATTTTCATTTCATCTCCAAGCTGTGCATTGATTGTTGGATTGGCATTGAGAATGTTGATGGAGCATTCAGTAACACCTTATTGTCATGTTTCCAGGTCTCACAGCTGTTATCTCTCAATAAATTTTTGGTTTTGAAATATTTTGTCTGGTGTTAGGAGATGTACTCAAGTAGAGCTTACTCATGCTGTTAGCATAGTGTAGGTTTCATATCCTTGGATTTTCAAACTTGTTATACATTTGCATCCAAGCAATGACTTCTGTACCTAGCATAGAATTTGACCTTGTTTGTATTCTGTCTGATGATGTCTATCTTTGGACGGAATTTTTCAGTCAATTCACATTTAATGTTTCTGTTGGTATTGGTAGATTTATGTCTGCCCTTTTACATTCTTCTATTTTATTATGTCTTTTTTATTCCTTTGTCCATCTTCATGTTGTGTTTTTCTTTTGTTTTGTTTTACTGGACATTGAGCTAGGGTTGCTCTAATTCTGGACTACATCCCCTGCCTTTTAAGGTTTTATTTTGAGATAGGATAAGGCTAAGCTGCTGAGGCTGGCCTAACATTTTTTATCTTCCTGAAACAGTTTGCACCAGCATTCCAGGCTACTGCTCTATTTTTGTTTTGTTTTGTTTTTCTTTACTAAAAGTTAAATTCCCCAATGACTTTTTTTTCAGTTTTATATGTATTGGCCTGGAGATCTGTCATCATGTGTGAAAAATATGCTAACTTGTCCAAATTTAAAAATGGCCTTGTTAGAGACCTGGCACATTCTGTGAAATTAAGTCAGTGTGAAGACTGTCTTCAAATCTCAATTTGTGGAATCAAGTCAGAAAGATCTCAGTTGTGTTGCCTAGTAGTAGGCACAAACTTATTGAAGGACTAGGAAGAGGAGACAGGGACATTCTAAAGGGAGAGTGTGGGTCATCTCAGAGAGGAGGCACAATGTTCTTCTACTTCACTCCAGTTATTTTGGGGTCCCAAAGAAGTTTCCTGAGAGTCCTGCCCAGATCCACCACTTGACTTTTGACTGACCACAGGATGACATCAGACTTTCAGATCCTCAGAGCCGTGGCAAATCTGTGCCACCTTGGCCCATGCTGAGCACTTCTAATTGGATATTTATCCAAAGAATTATTCTTATTTTCCAAAATCTGTCCTGTGAAAAGGGTCACAAAATGTCTCCCTTCAAAGTAACTCAAGTTCCTCTTAGGGTGTTTCCAGCTTGTATTTCTCATGCAGAAAACAGGTAGTTTCCTGAGGAGAAATAACCTGTCTACTAAGGTAGGGCAGGGTTGCCAATGATTGCTTTTGGGCCATGAATGCATATGTGGGTCAGCACAGTAATCCCATTTTATAAGATTATTATCTTAACCTTGTATACCCACCATTGTCATCTGTCTGTCCCTTAAAGACTGAGAGACAAAGGTACAGAGAAAACACAGCTTTTACTGATGGTCTTACAAGATGAAACATCTGGGGAAGCAGGCATACAGAGAACTTAAGCCAATTACCTTTAGTTCTATAGACAAATTAGGCAAAACTTCGCAAATCTAATACAATTCTCAGAATATATTACTAACCTTAGCAGACATAAGACCACCATCTTCCAAATACAAAAATATAAAAATACACTTACAGAAGAAATTTCCCCTTTTTTACTGCAACCCACCTATCAAATGATTCCACCAATGCAATTGTTTAATATATTGATACATAATTTTGGTCTGTAAGTTTAAGTAGGCCAGGCACACTGGCACACAGCTGTAATCCCAGCAGCTTGAGAGGTTGAGGAAGAAGAACTGCTAATTTCAAAGCCAGTCTCAGAAACTTAGTGAGTCCCTAAAAAGTTAATGAGATCATTTTTCAAAATAAAATATAAAAAGGGCTGGGATTGTGGCTCAATGTTTAAGTGCCTTTGGGTTCAATCTCTAGTATGTGTGTGTATATATATGTATATATATATATATATGATATAATCTTGTTGCTGCCTGCAGCTATCGCCGCCTGCATCAACGATATCATGGGAAAGAATTTGGAAGGAGACTGGAAAATTAATAGGCTCTTTATTCTTGCTTCTTGTAACTTCTCTCTCTGGCTCCAACAACCTCTCCAACGCCAACTCCCATCTAGCAAACCTCACCAGGTTAAATACATTTTGCCTTAACAAGTATACACGTGTTAACAGCTCAAACTTACAGGTGCGTCACATAGTGTTCACAGGCATAGAAAGATTCTTAGATAAATGCATGAATATCAGGTGAAAATACTGAAACACCTCTTATGGCTCTCAGCTAGCCGCCATTTTAGCTATCTCCTTAATAGGGCTCTTACATTTCCCCTTTTTTGTTTTAAAGGAAGGGTAGCTGTAGGACATCTACATGTGCAACCAGTATTCTTACCCATTATCCGATAATCAAGGCTGTGCCCTTAGGTTGTGTCTTAGGTTGATATGTCGGCCACATGAGACTTCCCGTGTAAGGGTGACACCTCACCACATCCAGATCGACTGTGCCTGTCTTAGGTTGTCCCCCTCTGGGGATCTTACCCATCATTGACTACCAGCCGTCCAATTGAGCCAACCAAATGTGAGGAGATGCTTCAGCTTCAAAGTGGCAAGCTTTGCGCTGACGAGCCACATTCCATTAAATAGATAGTTCTTTAGACGAATCAACTGCTCTAAGTTTCAATAAGTACCGCACTGAGTTCTCTTAGACAAATACCCACAAGGCATTGTCCTGAGCAATGTCCCAAACATAGAAATATTTATCAAAATGGCCATTTGTAATATATTAATCTAGGAGGCCTCCTGCATGCAGAGCAGAAGCCACACTGCTCGTGAAGTTGTTTGATGCTTGAGCAGCAGGAATGCTTGTAGCGATTGTGATCCCTGCAGTTGTAGCAGCAGCCATCTTTTTCATGTCTAGACAATGCCACCGGCAAATCTTCAGGGCCCGCTACCTAGAAACTCAAGCATCAATTATTAGAGGAAAGGCAGTGCCATTCCAGCACTGAGTTAAGAAGCGAGTTGTCAAACTAAAAAATAGAATTATTAGATCAGGTAGTTGAAGTTGATCTCTGCTCACACACATTGCTGCTTGAGCTCCCATGAACATAAACTGGCAAAATATCACATTCAGAACAGATTAAAGAAAGATGGAGGGTATTTAGGTGACAAAATATTACATTTAACATAAATTAAAGAAGAGCTAAGAGCATTTTAGAAAAATAATTTGTTAGCTTGAACTTTTGAGCCTCTGCATACACAGCAACCTTCCATGAATATACCTGTTGAAACAATTTAAATCAATCAGCTATTTAACAAATAAAATTAATAACAAATAAACAATCCCATGTCAAATACCAAAATATCAGGTTATACAGTATTAGTCATATTCTTTGCTGAAGAGAAGTCCTAGAGACACCTATAAATTAAGATTGAAGGTACCTTCATTTTTTAATTGTTTACCAAATTTGAATACTCTTAACTTAAATGAATTAAAGTTATTTGGATACATATATATATATGTATATATATATACACACACATACATATATATATTATATATAATATTAATTTTCATGAGCGCTAGGTTTTTATTATTTGTGACATCACATTGGACAGACACAAAAGACATATATTTGTGACGTCACATTTACATGAAATCTAGACAAGTGCACAGACATAAAGACATATATAAAAGAAAAAATACAATTGTGTGCACACTAAAAAGAAATCTTCTCGACCTGGCCGGGAGGAATGAGACTTAAGTTGTGAATTTATTGAAGGACTCTTTTAAGGGAATCATTCCACAACAACTTCATTTTGGCCCTTTTGATTTGGTACCTGTTTTATTAGTCTTGATGGTATCCATACTGGGAAGGACTCATGCTGTGGAAAAACACAAACAGATCCTCTCCCCTAAATTAATACTGGATCTGAGCCCTTCCATGTGCCTGAAAGAACATCCTTCCAGTAAACCAAAGGTTTATGTTGTTGGTGTGGATTCCAGTGTCTGTCTCCAGCCAAATATCCTTTAGAATCCAAAGTTAAAAAATTTAAAGTAAAAAGGGCAACAGCCAATCTGTCCCCAGGATTTGTCCAATTTCCTTCTTTTTGTTTCAAAAGCATAATTTTGAGTGTGCGATTAGCTCATTCAATGATATCTTGGCCTTGAGGTTATACGGAATACCTGTCTTATGGAGTATACTAAATTTTGCGCAAAATTGTTTGAAAGATGAGGACCTATATGCAGGGCCACTGTCTGTTTTAAGCATTTTGGGAATGCCCAATGCAGCAAAAGCTTGTAGACGATCTTTAACTTTTTGCCCAGAATGTAAGGAAGCAAAAATCATGCCTGAGCATGTATCTATGGTCACATGAATAAATCGCAATTTTCCAAAACTTGGCTCATGAGTGACATCCATCTGCCATAAATGATTAGGCATTAATTCTCTTGGGTTAACCCCATAATGTGGATTGGGCAAATGTGTCACACAAAATTGAGAAGCCTTCACAATTGTTCGAGCTTGATCTTTAGTTATTTTGAACCTTTGTTGTAAAGTAGTACTATTAACATGAAATTGAGAATGGAAAGAGGTAACTTGTTGGACTGCTGAAAAGATTAAGATTTTCTGAGTAAGGGCATCGGCCTTTTGATTACCTTCATGGAGAGGACCAGGCAAATTAAGATGAGCTCTAATATGTCCAATAAACAAAGGTTCTTTACGTTCCCATAGAAGATTTTGAATTAAAAAAAAAAATTAAAGGCTGGAGTATGAGGTACTATTGGACCTGCTAGCTCTAATTTAGGGATGGCATGTTCAATATAATGACTGTCTGAGAAAATATTTATGGGCTGTTCTTTAAAACTTTCAAGAGCTATAATAACAGCTTCTAGCTCTACCAATTGGGCTGATTTATGGGCAGTAATATGAATCATATTTTCTTTTTGAGTGACTACTGCAGCAGTGGCATTAGAGGACCCATCTGTATATACATTGAATGCCTTAGGAATAGGTTGATTTTTTATTACCTGTGAAAATATAATGGGATGATTGATACAAAAAGATAGTATAGAAGACTTAGGAAGATGGTTATCAAAATTTCCAGAAGTAGAGCATCTATCTATAGCACAATCATTATCATTGAAGCAAAAATATTCAACCTGTGATGATGAATAGGGAGTAATAATAGTAGCGGGATGAATGCCAAATATTTTAGTAAAAATCTTAAGTCCTTGAAGAATAAGTTTAGCCACCATGGAGGTGTAAGACTCAATTGTGCTTTTAGGAAAGAAAGGCAAACGTATCCATAATAAAGGCCCCTGTTGCCAAAATACTCTTGTGGGTGTATATTGTGAAGAAATAATGATGAATATCAGCAGTCGAGCAAAATCAATTCTATCACAATGGGATCTTTCAATGGCCTTTTCTACCAAACTTTAAAGCTTCCCTAGCATCAGGAGTCAATGTTTGCGGTGAAGATGGATTAGGGTTCCCACAAAGGATATCAAATAAGGGTTTTAATTGGCCAGTGGTGGGGCTTAGTGTAGGGCGAAGCCAATTAATGTCTCCCAGTAGTCTTTGGAAATCGTTGAGTGGCCAAATATTCCTTATTTATTAAATTTTTTTGAGGCCTAATAATAGTATCTATCATTTGAAATCCTAGATATAATATCAGAGATCTAGTTTGAACCTTTTCTTCAACAATGTTTAGTCCATATCTTTTCAAGTTTTCTGATATATCGCTAAATATGATGAATAAGACTTCTTGATTAGTATAAGCAAGCAAAACATCATCCATATAATGGAGGCACATAAGCTTTGGGTATTTGTTCTTGATAGGCTGAATATCTTTATCTACATAGAATTGACACATAGTGGGGCTATTAGCCGTTCCCTGCGGCAAAACTTTCCAGTGGATTCTTTGATCAGGGTCATTATTATTGATAGAAGGAACTGAAAAAGCAAACCTGGGGGCATCCAGAGGATATAAAGGAATAGAAAAAAACAATCCTTTATATCAAGGGTTATAAGATGGAAATTTTTAGAAATAGCTATAGGATTAGGAAGTCCAGGTTGGGTAGGGCCCATAATTTGCATAGTTTTATTAATTTGTCTAAATCATGTAACAATTGCTATTTTCCTGATTTTTTCTTGATCACGAATATGGGGGAATTCCAGGAAGAGGTGGAAGGTTCTATATGTCCTGCTTCTAGTTGTTCTTGGATTAGTAGGTGGGCCACTTGTAATTTTTCTCTAAATTGGGGCCACTGAGGGACCCAAACTAGCTTATCAGAAAGCCATGGTATTTTCAAAATGGTTTTCTCAGTGGCCCTAAAAAAAATTCTTTACCTTTTTGATGATGAGTTAGCTTAATAGGGTTAAGAACCTGTAGATTTTTATTTTTAACACCTGCAGGCTTGGTTGCAAGGTGAACCCCCATCTGTTGCAAAATATCTCTTCCCCATAAGGTAACTGGCAAGCTGGACAAAACATAAGGCTGAAATGTTCCTTTATGCCCTTCATCATCCTCCCATTTTAAAACTGTAGCACTTTGTGCTGGGGTGTTAGTATATCCCAAACCTCTTAAACTGGTTGAAGCCTTCTGCAGAGGCCAGTGCTTAGGCCATTGTTGTAGATTGATGATGGAAGTGTCAACCCCAGTATCAATCAATCCCTCCATCTCTATACCTTGAATTTTTATTTTGCACATAGGCCTCTGTGAACAATCCTAAACCCAGCAAGCCATAGGTACCAAGCCAGTGGAACCAAATCCTCCATTGTTCCTATTTTGAGGCATACTCTTAAATGAGTCATGCAAGATGGGCAGGAGAAGCAGCTGAGCAATTCTATCTCCTTGGTTAACAGAACAAATGCCTTGAGGTGAACTAAGCATAATCTTAATTTCTCCTTGGTAGTCTGAGTCTATTACACCAGGAGTCACTTGAAAACCTGATAAGCTTTTAGAGCTTCGCCCGAAGATAAGTCTTACACTTCCTGAGGGAATAGGTCCCCTGACTCCCATGGGAATCAGTTGAACCCCCATTTCAGGTGTTAGCACTATTTGGGTGGTGGAACAGAGGTCTAGTCCTGCACTTCCTCTTGTCCCTCTGACAAGGGAGTCAATGGGTAAGAGGGATTGTGTCAAGGAATCATCTGGATGGATGTTTGAGGATATTCCTCCTCTAAAGCCTCGTACATTTGTGGGCCCCGGGGCATTGGGCCCCATGCCCCATTTTTTGAATTCCTACACAAAACGGTTCCATATATATCAAATTTGATTGACACTTATTAGCCCAAGGTTTCCTTTTTTACACCTGGGGCAGCAGCCTGGGGCATGATATGAGCTTGGTCTTATTTCTCTTTGGGGATATTGTCTAGAATAACCTGATTGATTGTAATAATTTTTAGGTTAAGCCCTTGTGAAATTTTGATGGGAAGCAGCCTTCATTGCTGCTGCAATCACATTTCCTGTGACAAAGGCATCATTTATATCTTTACGTAATCTTATATGCACTGAAAGGTCCCCTTTAGATTTCCAAAATTTGATAGCGTCTTGACAACATTTGTTGGCATTTTCATATGCCAGCTGAATGACTAATGGCATAGTTGTTCAACGTCTCTAAACACTCTGCCTGAAGTTCTCAAAAGCCTATCAGCAAAGTCAGCATATGATTCATTATGTCCCTGAATTACTTTAGCCAAGCTACCCTGTAAATCTCCAGTTCCTTGTAAAGTTTTACATGCGTTAACAGCTGCAGCGTGTATTTGAGCGTAAACACCAGGATCATACTGAATTTAAACCTGTAAGTCAGCAAACTGCCCTTCTTCAGTTAACATGTCTATGTTACAGTCTGCAAATCCTGCAGTTGCATTTCTTCTAGCTGTTTCTACACAAAATTCCTGGAATTGTGACCTCCAAATCAAGTATTTTCCCCCACTCAATACTGCCTTACATAAGCCTTTCCAGTCTGAGGGGATTAAAGTTAAAGTGTTAAGGGACTCCAACATGCTCAACGTGAAAGGAGCTTGGGGACCATAGGTCATTATTGCTTCTTTGAACTTTTTTATTTTTTTGAAGTCTAGGGATTGATGGTACCTCTGCCCATTTTCATTTTCAAATACTAGCAGATCCCAAAGTCCCTGCGGGTTTTGACGTTCAAGGGCGCGTAAGGGCTCAGAAAGGTGGTTAATCTCTGCTTCAAGGGCACGCAAATGCTCAGAAATACCCCTCATGGTTTCTGTAATGGATTCCACCCATGAGGGAGCAGAGGGCATAAGTGGTTCCTCTACTTGACAGTCCTTTCTGGTCTTAACTGACTCTGTGAATGCTAAGCTTTCTTGATCACTTTCCTCCTCACTATCAACGGAGTCAGCTATATCAAAAAACTCTTCCATAGCTTTTATCACTAGGGTCTTGGTTATTTTTGCACCCATCTTTAGAGACTTCTCAGTTCTTACCTGCCAATTCCGAATTCACTGTACAGGCCACCACTTGTTGCTGCCTGCAGCTATCGCTGCCTGCAGCAACGACACCACGGGAAAGAATTTGGAAGCAGACTGGAAAAAGAATAGGCTTTTTATTTTTGCTTCTTGTAACTTCTCTCTCTGGCCCCGACAACTTCTGCAACTCCAACTCCCCTCTAGCAAACCTTACCCGGTTAAATACTTTTTGCCTTAACAAGTATACATGTGTTAACAGCTCAAACTTACAGTTGTGTCACATAGTGTTCATGGGCATAGAAAGATTCTTAGATAAATGCATGAATATCAGGTGAAAATACTGAAACACCTCTTATGGCTCTCAGCTAGCCGCCATTTTAGCTATCTCCTTAATAGGGCTCTTACATAATATATTCCAGGGTGGGACCCACACACCATTCAAAGTTGAATCCATGTTGCTGAGTATGGTCAATAATATTTTGTATCAAAATGAACTATTTTGCATAGCTGGGATTGTCAATGACTTTACTTACAACAGCTTGAGAAGCTGAGGCAGGAGTATCACAACTTTTGGCCAGGCTGGGCAACATAGCCAGATATTGTTGTTGTTTTTTTAAAAATATTTATTTATTCATTTTTAAAGATGTACATAATGGGTGGGATAGCTGGGTCAAATGGTGGTTCCATTCCCAGTTTTCCATGGAATCTCCATACTACTTTCCAGATTGGCTTCACCAATTTGCAGTTCCACCAGCAATATTTTTTAGGAGGAAAAAAGATGGCAGATAGCAGAGAAGCACGCTCAGGAGACCGACAATAAAAAAGGCTTATCGGGAAGATTGAACGCGTTCTTAGCAACACTCCCGCAACTGAAGGGAGCTGAGACATTCGCGTACATCCAGATGGTAAAAATACAAGAAACTCCAGACCGCTGATGCACGGAGTCCAGTGCCAGCTGCCCACAGGCCAGACCAACATTAACAGCGTAGCTGCTGTGGTAGTATTGCAGAATGGGAACTGCAGACCACGGCCTCGATCAGCACAGAATAAAAAGAGAGCCAGACATGAGCAGTGGCCTCACAGACTTCTTTTGCGTAAATTGCCGAACTGGACCTGCATGCATCAAAGTGACACACAGGACAGGGATACTGCTGTCAGGACAGGGGAAGGCGTCACCATTTTGGAGAAGGGCTGTGGATGACCGGGACAAAGAAACGTAGAAGAAAAACAGTTGCAGGCATCCAAGGAACGATCCAAGGCCCGGAGAACAGCAAACACCTGGTGAGATGCGCACAGGCAGCCCGAAGGAAAGGGCCTGCCTGAGGCCAGGTCAGCAACCACAAGAGCTATAACCGGGGGCGGGCGTGGGGAATGCATGCCTTTTTGATGAACGCTTTATTGATGCTATTCATGTACTGACACTCCCCCACCCCCCAGCCATTATTCCTAGGTGCCAATATGCCGCTGGCCAAAGCTGCAGACTAGATTCTACTGTGACTGTCTGGGCGTGGTCCAGGACAACTGGCTTATACTCTGACTCTGGTTTTTTTTGTTGTTGTTGTTCATTTTTGTTTTTTTGTTTTTATTTGTTTTTGCTTTTGTTCTGTTTGATAGTGGGATTATTTGTGTGTCTGTGTTCCTCTTTCCTTTCTTCCCTTCTCACTTTAGTCTCTTCTGCCCTCATCTTATCTACTTACACCCTGTCATTGTGTACTCATCAGAGGTGAAAACAAGGTATACGCAGAAATTGGGACTTCTAGGCCCGGGGCAATTGAAATATACAGAAAAACGGTGTTATATATAGTTTAATCTCTATTTTTCTTGACTCAGTTTCTCTCTCTTCTCTCTTACAATAATTCTTAATTCTTTGTTATCTCTCATTGTTCCTTTTTATTTTTTCTTTTCCATCTTCCTTTATCTTTCTTCTCTCAATGACTAAATAAGTTGGGTTTATATACAAACCGTCTTTCCTCTAAATCGCTCACTCCATTCTCTTTTCTCTCCTGTCTGCTGATATTAAACCACTTCTATAGAATTCTACTGTTATACTTCCTAAGAAAGAACATCTCAGTAATCTCACTTGCTTCTTCCTAAACATATCATCTCTATATCCAATACTGAAACTGTAAACCCCAACACAAGCATACAGAGTAAATTGGAAACAATATCTGGGTTAACTAAATCTGTACATTGTGATCAAACTGGGGTTTGCTGTAAAGAAAATGTTAGAGCTTAAATTGTAAGGTATTTATAAGGGGACCTGACAGCATTGTACCACAGAAGAAACATAAGGCTATAAGGTGAAATTGAAATAGGCAAGGTCCCACAGTGCTAGGAGAATAGACACACAAGCATTATGAAGAAGCAAGGGAAGAAAGTGGCTGAAACCAACCAACAGACCCCCTCAATTGATTCCATTTCAAGCACAGTTGGTCAAATGCCAGAGATGGAATTTAGAAATTACATATTCCAAATGTTTATGGATCTTAAGATTGAACTCAAAAATGAGATGAGAGCAAATAGAGGCGGTGAAAGAGAATTTTGACAAAGAACTCCAAAAACAAATACAAGAAGCAAAAGATTACTTCAACAGGGAGACAGAGATTCTAAAGAAAAACCAAACAGAAATTCTGGAAATAAAAGAAGAAATAAACCAAACTAAATGCTCAATTGAAAGCATCACCAACAGATTAGATCACCTGGAAGAAAGGACCTCAGATAATGAAGACAAAATAATTATCCTGGAGAAAAATCTAGAGGACAAGGCAAAAGAATTAAGAAAATAAGAACAGAGCATTAAGGAATTATGGGACAGCATAAAAAGACCAAACTTAAGAGTGATTGGTGTTGAAGAAGGTGCAGAGTTTCAAACCAAAGGAATGAGTAATTTATTCAATAAAATAATAGCAGAAAATTTTCCACACATGAGGAACGAATGGCAAAACCAAGTTCAAGAGGCTTACTGAACACCAAACATACAAAACCACAACAGATCCACACCAAGGCACATTATAATAAAATTGTCTAATATACTAAGCAAGGAGAGAATACTAAAAGCCACAAGAGAAAGGAAGCAGATTACATATAGGGGGAAACTGATCATACTATGCTCAGATTTTTCAATCCAGAACTTAAAAGCTAGAAGATCCTGGAATAGCATATTTCAAGCTTTGAAAGAAAAGGGATGTCAACCAAGAGTCTTATATGCAGCAAAATTGAGCTTTAGATTCAAAGATGAAATAAAAACCTTCCACGACAAACAAAAGTTAAAAGATTTCACAACTTGAAAGCCAGCACTTCTGAACACCTTGGGCAAAATTTTCCATGAAGAAGAAGAGAAAAATAACAATGAAAACCAACAAAGGGAGATAGTAAACTAAAGGAATTACCAACCAGAGGAGAACCCAAATCAAGCTAAATACCATAATACATTTAAAAATGGATGGAAATAAGAATCACATCTCAATAATAACCCTGAATGTTAATGGTCTAAACTCACCATTTAAAAGACACAGATTGTCAGACTGGATTAAAAGAAACAACCCAACAATTTGTTGCCTACAAGAAACACACCTCATAGAAAAAGACATCAAGTGATTTAAGGTGAAAGGCTGGGAAAAGTCTTATCACGCACATAGGCTGCAGAAGTAGGCAGGGGTTTCCATTCTCATATCAAATAAAGTAGAGTTCAAGACAAAGCTAATCAAAAGAGATAAAGATGGATATTTCTTACTACTTAAGGGAACCATTCATCAACAAAATATAACAATTATAAATCTATACGCCCCAAATAATGGAGCACCTACACTCATCAAACAAACCCTTCTCAAGTTCAAGAGTAAAATAGACCACAACACAGTTATTCTAGGGGACTTCAACACACCTCTCTCACCAATGGATAGATCATCCAAACAAAAGCTCAATAAAGAAACATTAGGCCTCATTAAAACAATTAATAACTTAGACCTAATGGACATATATAGAATATTTCATCCCTCAGTAAGCGAATACACTTTCTTCTCAACAGCACATGACTCCTTCTCCAAAATTGACCATATATTATGTCACAATGCAACTCTCATAAAATATAAAAAAATAGAAATCCTACCTTGCATTCTATCAGACCATAATGGGATGAAATTGGAAATCAATGATAATACAAGAAATAAAAAAAAAAAAAAAAAACTACTCCAAGAGCTGGAAGCTAAACAACATGCTACTGAATGAACAAGGGGTTGAAGAAGACATCAAGGAGGAGATTAAAATATTCCTAGAGGTAAATGAGAATGCTGATACATCATACAGAAATCTCTGGGACACTGTGAAGACAGTAGTAAGAGGAAAATTCATTGCAGTGAATTTCTTCATTAAAAGAAAAAAAAAAACAACAACAACAAATAAATGACTTAACATCACACCTCAAAGCACTAGAAAAAGAGGAACAGATCAACACTAAGAGCAGTAGAAGACAGGAAATAATTAAAATCAGAGCTGAAATTAATAAAATTGAGACTAAAGAAACAATTCAAAGAATTGACAAAACCAAAAGTTGGTTCTTTGAAAAAATAAATAAATTGACAGACCTCTAGCAATGCTAACAAAAAGAAGAAGAGAAAAAAACTCAAATTACTAGCATTCGTGATGAAAAAGAAAATATCACAACAAACACCTCAGATATACAGGAGATAATTTGAAATTACTTTGAAAAATTGTACTCTAACAAAATAGAAAATACTGAAAGCATAGACAGATTTCTAGAGTCGTATGAATTCCCCAAACTGGAACAGGAGGCTATACACAATTTAAATAAATCAATTTCAAGTGAAGAAATAGAAGACGCTATGAAAAAAACTTCCAACAAGAAAAAGTCCAGGTCCTGATGGGTTCACAGCCGAGTTCTACAAGACCTTCAAAGAAGAACTAATACCAATGCTCTTCAAATTATTTCAAGAAATAGAAAAAAGAGGGAGCTCTTCCAGATTCTTTCTATGAGGCCAATATCACATTAATCCCAAAGCCAGGCAAAGACACATCCCAAAAAGAAAACTTCAGGCCAATATCTTTAATGAACATAGATACAAAAATCCTCAATAAAATTCTGGCAAATCGGATTAAAAAACATATCAAAAAGATAGTGCACCATGATCAAGTGGGGTTTATCTCAGGGATGCAAGGCTGGTTCAACATTCAGAAATCAATAAACATAATACATCACATCAATAGACTTAAAGATAAAAATCATATGATCATCTCAATAGATGCAGAAAAAGCATTTGACAAAATACAACACACCTTTATGTTCAAAGCTTTAGAAAAATTAGGAATAACAGGAACATATCTCAACATTATAAAAGCTATCTATGTAAAACCTCAAGCTAACATTATCTTAAATGGAGAAAAATTGAAAGCATTTCCTCTAAAAACTGGAACAAGACAGGGATGCCACCTCTCACCACTGCTATTTAACATAGTACTTGAAACTCTGGCCAGAGCAATTAGACAGATGAAAGAAATTAAAGGGATCCAGATAGGAAAAGAAGAGCTTAAATTAGCACTATTTGCTGATGACATGATAATATACCTAGAAGACCCAAAAAATTCTACCAGAAAACTTTTACAACTAGTAAATGAATTCAGCAAAGTAGCAGGATACAAAATCAATACACATAAGTCAAAGGCATTTTTGTACATCAGTGACAAAGCCTCTGAAAGGAAAATGATGAAAACTACTCCATTTACAATAACATCAAAAAAAAAAAAAAAAAACCTGGGAATCAACTTAACGAAAGAGGTGAAGGACCTCTATAATGAAAACTATAGAACAATAAAGAAAGAAATCGTAGAAGACCTCAGAAGATGGAAAGACCTACCTTGTTCTTGGATAGGTAGAATTAATATTGTCAAAATGTCCATACTACCAAAAGCATTATACAGATTTAATGCAATTCCAATCAAAATCCCAATGATAATTCTAAAAAAAAAAAAAAAAATAGAAAAAGCAGTCATGAAATTGATCTGGGAAAATAAGAAACCCAGAATAGCTAAAGCAATCCTGAGCAGGAAAAGTGAAGCAGGCAGCATCACCATACCAGACTTTAAATTATACTATAGAGCAATAGTAACAAAAACAGCATGGTAGTGGCACCAAAACAGACCAGTAGACCAATGGTACAGAATTGAGGATACAGAGACTAATACATATAATTTCAGCTATCTTATATTAGACAAAGGTGCCAAAAATGTACAGTGGAGAAAGGATAGCCTCTTCAACAAATGGTGCTGGGAAAACTGGAAAGCCATATGCAACAAAATGAAATTAAACCTGTATCTATGACCATGCACAAAATTCAATTCAAAGTGGATCAAGGACTTAGGAATTAGACCAGAGACAATACACTTAATAGAAGAAAAAGTAAGCTACAATTTCCAACATGTCGGATTAGGCTCCAAGTTCCTTAACAAGAATCCTGTAGCGTAAGAATTATTACCAAGAACTAATAAATGGGATAGATTTAAGCTAAAAAGCTTCTTCTCAGCAAAAGAAACAATCAGTGAGGTTAATAGAGAACCAACTAACTGGGAACAAATATTTAATACATGCACATCAGATAGTGCACTAATTTGTAGAACATATAAGGAACTCAAAAAACTTGACACCAAAAAAAAAAAAAAAAAAAAAAAAACCCAACAAATAATCCCATCGATAAATGGGCTAAGGAATTGAAAAGACACTTCTCAGAAGAAGATACACAATTAATCAACAAATACATGAAAAAATGCTCAACATCGCTGGCAATTAGAGAAATACAAATCAAAACTACTCTAAGATGTCATTTCACTCCAGTCAGAATGGCAGCTATCAAGAGCACAAACAACAATAAATGTTGGAGAGGATGTGGGGAAAAAGACACACTCATACATTGCTGGTGGGACTGCAAAATGGTACAACCATTAGGGAAAGCAGTTTGGAGATTTCTTGGGAAAATGGGAATGGAACCACCCTATGACCCAGTCATCCCACTCTTGGGTCTATTCCCAAAGGACTTAAAAACAGCATATTATAGTGACACAGCTACCTCAATGTTTATAGCAGCACAATTCACAATAGCTAGGTTGTGGAACCAACCTAGATGTCCCTCGGTAGATGAATGGATAAAGAAAATGTGTTATATATACACAATGGAATATTACTCAGCAATAAAAGAGAATAAAATAATGACATTCACAGGTAAATGGATGAAGTTGGAGAATATAATAATAAGTGAAATTAGTCAATCTCAAAAATCCAAATACCGAATGTTTCCTCTGATATAAGGAAGCCAGTTCACAGTATTGATGGGTCGGGTTACATAGGAGGATTCGAGGAACACTATAATGGTCAAAGAGAAGGGAGGGGAAGGGAGGGTGCAAGGGGGAAAGGGGGGGAAAGGGGTTGAATAAGATGGATATCATTATTCTAAATGCATGATTGAAGACTTGAATGCTGTGAATATACTTTGTATACAAACTGTTTTATGTAAAAAGATGCTATATATGTATAGTATGAACTGTAATACATTCTACTATAAATACATTTTTTAAAAAAAAGATGTACATAATGCCTTTGTATTTACATGGTGCTGAGGATCAAAGAAGGGCCGTGCACATGTTAGGTGAGTGCCCCACTGCTGAGCCACAACCCCAGCTCACAGATATTGTCGTAAAATAAAATTTTAAAGGTCTGGGGATGAAAGACAGTAGAATAAATCAGAAATTATTACCCTATGTGTACGATCAACTACATGACTGGAGTGAATCTGCATCATGTACAATCAGGAAAAGGAACAGTTGTACTTGATTTATACATGTGTTTGTAAGGTCTTTGCTTAACACCTGGGTTGCCATCTTAAATGACAGCCACCATTTTAAGGATTTCTCACCCAACCACCTTTTTTCTTTTAATTTTTTATTTGTTTTAATTAGCTATACATGACAGTAGAGTGTATTTATGCACTTTGATGTATCATATGTAGATGGGATATCATTTCTCATTTTTCTAAGTGTACAGGTTTCAGAATCATACTGGTCATGTAGTCACATATATACAAACAGTAATACTGTATGTTACATTTTACTAACTTTTCTATCCCCAAACCCCTCCCTCCTCTCCCATCAATTTTCTCTACCTAATCTAAGGTAACCCTATTCATCCTTAATGCCCCATCACCCTCACATTATTGTGAGTTAGAATCACCTTATTAGACAAAATATTTGAGCTCTGATTTACTGGGATTTGCTTATTTCACTTAGCATCATATTCTCCAACTCCAACAATTTTCTGGCAAATGCTATAATTTTACTTCTTTATAGAGAAGGAAGTAGAAGAAGAAGGAACAATAAAGGAACCTCTCATTCCCAGTCTGCCTCTGATTTCTTTCCTGCAGTCTTGTTGCTGCAGGCAGCAACAAGAAGACACAGTGTCCAAATTTTTGGAACACTCTTTAGCGTTATTATATATATCACATATATATGATATCTAAACATGAAAAGAATTTGAAAGTTATTTTAGTAATGCTCATAACCTCCTGGCCCCTGCTCTTTTGAGAAGGTAATCTAAGCTATAAAAGGAAGCAATTGGGGTTGACTCTATATCCCTGTGTTCCATCCTCAGGAGAAAGGGGAAAAAAAAAAAAAGGAAAGAATGGAAGAATATCCTCAAAGGCATCAATGTGTGGTGGAAATAAAATAAATGCCTTGTGCTTTATGTAGATGTTCTACATTCTACTATTACGAAGTCTTATACAGAGAACTGACTCTGGAGATCCCACAGGTCAGGTCATCAATTTTCCCCAACATCCAAACAGAAAAGGTCATAATGAAAGGCAGGAAAGGAGATTTCACCAGTGCAGCTACACCAGGAAACAAGGTCACCCTGTCCTTATCCCTGTCTTCAGGTGGTGACAAGGACTTGGAGGCTTTATAGAAAGGGTAATCATAAGCATGTATGTATAGGTATAACTCTATGTAGGGTTTAGTATTATCTGTAGGATTTGGGCTTCAGGCATCTGTGTCTCATAACATATCATTGAGTTCACACTCACTTGCCCTCTTGACACGTACCACTCTATTGCACAGACTGACCTCACATTGTCTCTCAGGAGAAAGTCCCCTGTAAGAGTCTTTGATGAGGAAGTAGCTCTAAGATGGTGGCTGGCTGAGGGCCAAGAGGTGGCGCTTACTTGTTTGTCAGAAGCAAGGCTTTGTTTACTACAACTTACACCTGACCTCTATAGTAATTGATGAAGAATTTTTCTGTGCTTGTGGGCACTGTGTGCTGCTGCTGTAAGTCGAGCTTGTGAGACACATGTATGCTTATTAGGAGAACTAATGCACTTGTGATGGGTAAAGAGTATTTAACCAGACTGTAGATAGGAACGGGCTGGGCAGAATCAGGGAGAAGATAGAGAAAGAATCAGAGGAGAAGAAGAAAGGAGAAAGAAGAAAAAGGAACAATAAAGGAAGCACTCATTCCCAGTCTTCCTTTAATTTCTTTCCCGTGGTCTCATTGCTGCAGGCGGCAACAAGTGGTGGCCCATACGGGGAACTCATTGGCATGGCAGGTAAGTACTGAGGAACCTTGCAGGAGTCTCTGGCCAGAGCGGTTAAGGGCGAGGGAAAATGGGTTCGGAAATTTTAAGGAACCGGATGGTTAAGGTTATTAGAGATTTGTTAAAAATAGTTAGGGAAGAAGAAAATAAAGAAGAAAATGGAACAGCAGTAAAATTGAGTACTGCGCAGAAATACGTGCAAACGATAATGAAAGTAAGCCTATGGTTTATAGTTATAGGGCTATTTAAAATATCACAATGGGAACTTCATAAAGAAGATCTAATAGCGGCAGTACAACAAGGATTTCCCCTTCCAAAAGGTGTAACAGCCTTAATGAGGAGGTAGCTAAGATGGCAGCTGGCTGAGAGCCAAAGAGGAGGCATTTAATTATTTTCTCCTGACCTTAATGTAATCAACTAAGAATCTTTCTGTGCCCGTGAATATTGTGTGATGCACCTGTAAGTTGAGATTGTGACACGTTTATATTTGTTAAGGTGAAGAGTATTTAACCAGGTAGGGCTGGTGAGAGGATTGGTTGGAGTTGGAGGATAATTCAGAGGAGAAAGCAGAGAAGAAGCAAGAATAAAGAACCTACTCATTCCCAGTCTGCCTCTGATTTCTTTCCCGCAGTATCCTTGTTGCAGGCGGCAATAGCTGCAGGCGGCAACAAGTGGTGGCCCGTACGGGGAATCGGCATGGCAGGTAAGAACTGAGGAACCTTGCAGGAGTCTTTAGTCAGAGCAGTTAAAATGGATTCGAAAATAACTAAGATCCGAGTGATCAAAGCTATTGAAGAATTCTTAGATATAGCTGAGTCAGTTATTAGTGAGGAGGATTTGGAAATAAGTGAAAGTGATCATGAGAGCACAACCTTCGCTGAGTCAGTTAGGACCAGTGAGGATAGTATTAGTGAGGAGGAATTAAGTAAAAGTGATCCTGAGAGCACCACAATCTATGATAAGAAGAGCAAAAGGAAATTAAAGGGGACCAAGATAAAGGACCGTCAAGTGGAGGAACCACTTGTGCCCTCTGCTCCCCCATGGGTTGAATCAATTACAAAAACTATGAGGGGTCTTTCTAGGCACTTGTGTGCCCTTGAAAGAGAGATTAAGGATCTTTCTAAGCACTTGCGTGCACTTGAGTGTCAAAATATGCAGGGACATTGGGATCTGCCAGTGTTTGAAAATCAAAATGAACAGAGATACCATCAATCTTTAGATTTCAAAACTATAAAAAATTTTAAAGAAGCAACAATGACATATGGGCCCCAAGCTCCTTTTACCACAAGCATGTTAGAAGCCCTTAATACTTTGAATTTAACTCCTTCAGATTGGAAAGGCTTATGTAAGGCAGTATTGGGTGGGGGACAGTACTTGGTTAGGAGGTCTCAATTCGAAGAGTTCCAGTTGAAACAGCTAGAAGAAATGTGACTGCAGGATTTCCAGACCTAACGTAGACACGTTAACTGGAGAAGGGCAACATGCTGATTTGCAGGTCCTGGAGTTTACGTTCAAATATATGCCGCAGCTGTTAGGCATGGAAAAGTTTACAAGGATCTGGTGATTTACAGGGTAGCTTGTCTAAAGTAATTCGGGGAACTAATTAGCCATGTGCCAAATTTGTTGATTGTCTCTTACAGATAGCAGGCAGAGTGTTTGGAGACGTTGATCAAGCCATGCCATTAGTTGTTCAGCTGGCATATGTAAATGCCAACAAATATTGTCCAGACACTATCAGACCTTGGAAATCTAAAAGAGACCTTTCTGTCTATATAAAGCTTTGCAGGGACATAAATGATGCATTTGTTACAGGTAATGTAATCGCAGCAGTCATGAAAGGTGCTTCTTCTCTTAATTTTACAAGAAGGGCTCAGCCTAAAAGTTATTATAGTCAATCAGGTTATTTTAGAAAACAATATCCCCAAAGGAGGCAAGAGACAATAGAAATAAGGCCAAACTCGTCTCCTGCCCCAGACCGCTGCCCCAGGTGTAAAAAAGGTAACCACTGGGTTAGTAAGTACAGATCCAAAACTGATATTCATGGTAACATTTTGTCTGGCAATTCTAAAAATGAGGCACGGGGCCCAATGACACGGAGCCCACAAATTGTAGAAATGTGGCTGCAGTATTTCCATATCGTAATGTAGACATGTTAACGGGAGAAGGGCAATATGCTGAATTACAGGTTCAGAATCAGTACGATCCTGGAGGTTACACCCAAATATATGCTGCAGTTGTTAAGGCTTGGAGAACATTGCAAGGAACTGGTGACTTACAGGGTAGCTTGTCTAAAGTAATTCAGGGACCCAATGAGCCATATGCTGAATTTGATGAACGGCTGGTCCTTTTGATATTTGGTCTTTATGTGGAAAATGGGCTTGTATGGACATAGCGCCTATGTCCATGCTTTTAGGAGAATTCTTGGCTAATGGATCTTATATATTCAATTCATCAGTTATATTTGAAAACAACACTAGCAATATAACCTTCCGACCTACCCCTGTTTGTGTAGCCCCACCATTCATATTAATAGTGTCTAATAGTTCTATTTTAATGATAGTTTGAATTGCACTCCTACAACTTGTTTCTTAACTCAGTGCTGGAATGGCACTGCCTTTCCTCTAATGATTGTTGCTTGAGTTCCTAGGTACATCCCTATGCCAGTCTTAGCGGACCCTGAAGACTTGCCGGTGGCATTGTCTAGACATAAAAGAGATGGCTGCTGCTGATACAGCTGCAGGGGTCACAATCGCTACAAGCATCCCTGCTGCTCAAGCATTAAACAACATCACCAGCAATGTGGCCTCTTCTCTACATACACAAGACCTCTACATACACAGCATCTACATTTTGGAATTGTTCTTTTCAATCAATGTGTTGATCTTCTCCAAGAGCAAATGGACATTTTGGCAGATCTTTCTACCATAGGATGTTTAGGACATTACACAGGATAATGCCTTATGTGTATCCCTTTTCTTAACCTTAGTAGGGCAGCTAATTTGTCTAGAGAACTTACTACACTACTTAATGGAACTTGGAACTTTGATAATCTGACCAGAACCTTAAGAGCTCAAATAGTTTTAGTCAATTCCATAAGAGTGTCTGTGCCTTCTTTTAGTGATGAGATGTCTTTAAAAATATTATATTTTGGGGTCAAAAATGGGCAGGTATTTTGTGACTTTGTTTACTACTTCTTTTTCTTATTGGATTGTCATTCTATTGCTTATGTAAAATACATGCTCATCAGTGCAAAGACAAAATTATAATGCCCTTGCCACCTTAGAGACTGGATCATCTCCTCATGCTTGGTTGGCTCAATTAGACAGCTGGATGTCAAAGACGGGAAAGTCTCATGTGACCAACATATCAACCTAAGACAAAAGTCAAGGGCACTCTATCTATGGCCTTGATTATCCGATGACGGGTAAGAATGTCGGTTGCACATGCAGACGCCTAAGACAGGCACGGTAGATCCTGATGTGGTGAGGGTCATCACCCATTCATTTAAGCCATCCCTCTTCTAAAACAAAAAGAAGGAAGAGCCTTTGATGAGGAAGTAGCTATAAAATGGCAGCTGGCTGAGAACCAAGAGGTGGCGCTTACTTGTTTGACAGAAGCAAGGCTTTGTTTACTACAACTTACACATGACCTTTATAGTAATTGGCTAAGAATTTTTCTGTGCTTGTGGGCACTGTGTGCTGCACCTGTAAGTTGAGCTTGTGAGACATGTGTATGCTTATTAGGAGAACTAATGCACTTGTGATGGGTATAGATTATTTAATTTGACTGTAGAGATGAACAGGCTGGGCGGAATCAGGGAGTAGAGAAGAAATCAGAGGAGAAGAAGAAAGGAGGAAGAAAAAGAAGGAACAATAAAGGAAGCACTCATTCTCAATCTGCCTCCGATTTCTTTCCCGTGTTCTCGTTGCTGCAGGCGGAGAAAGTTCCCCGCCCATGTATTTTTCCATGTCAAGTTTTCAGAAATACCAACATTCTCAAGAAAAGCCACAAGCCCATCTGCATCAAGCCTAGGCAGAAACATACCCCAAGAAACTGACCCAGTGCTCTTAGTTTCCTGAGTGTCAACTGATAGTCAAAACAGAAAAAAAAAAAAATTCAGCTCAGCTCCTCCCATAAAGCCTGCATATAAACCACAAATTTTTTTTCACTTGGAGACAATATGGACTGTCATATTAACTCTCTATGTTTGTAATTTAGACTTTATTAAGACTTTCATATCCTGCACACTGGCCCACATTCACTCTACCTAACAATATTGCCCATGGACAAAGGGGTTATTGTGTAAAAAGGTCAAATTAACACAAGTGTGGAAAAATGTGCACATACTTGCCCAGGCCTGAGAATTGAATTCCAGGTGCTTTTATTTTTCCACATGGGAGATATTAAATCAAAAACAGGGGCACGTTCCAAATGAGCTACATTCCCAGACCCCATTTCTTTGTGTTCCAAAAAAAGTGGGTGGGAGCATAAGAGTAATGGTCTGAGAAAATAACTTCCAATAGTGAGTCCAACCTATTGTCAAATAAATAAAGATGTTGACAAAGAAGAAGGTTATACCAAGCGTGGTAGTTCATGCCTGTGATCCCAGACGCTCAGGAGACTGGAGAATTGCTAGTTCAAAGAAGACTTGAGAAAAAATGTGGTGCTAAAAAACTCATTAAGATGCTGACTCTTGATATAATACAAAACAGGACTGGGGATGTGGTGCAGTGGCCAAGTGCCTCTGAATTCAATCACCAATACTGAAAATAAATGAACACATAAATAATTTAAAAAGTAAAAATTTAATTATGTCATTGTTCCTTTTGTAACTTCCTCAAAAGACAGAGAATTTAGAATTACCTAATGCAATAACTGTTCCAGCCAGGTACTGTTTAATTTGTAATTTTACAGATAAACATGTAAAAGTAGGATGCAAAAGAGGAATGTAGAAAAATGCCACGTCCCCCTCGTGATCTGTGGATGAGCAAGGACTCTCCAATATGGACCTGGTGCAAGGCGACCCACCTTCAGGGAAATGTGGCATAACAAAAATATGTAACTTGGCTCTTGGGAATTTTAATAATTATATGAGTTGTGTTTTTCTCTCATATGACCACTAAGTCTGTAGGAATTGCCTTAAAAAACAGGTCATTTTGTTTTAACTGCAATAATTCTGAATCAGAGTTAATCATGACCTTACAGAGGGAAGTTTCTCTTCAAAACTCAAACAGAACGTTTGTTGTTAAACTGAAACAAAGAATTATAATTACATTACAAATTGATATTCCAAAAACACGTGAAGGTTTTCTGTTAAAGTTAAACCAACCAGAAAAATTAAGAAACCCAGGTGTTTGGAGCCTGCAGTCATGGGACCCTTTGAACCTGCCTATTTGACCCTGTAGTGGGAATAAATAATAATTAGGTGACATTTTAAGTACATAGCAAAAAATTAGGAGGAGCGTGACCTCATGGTGTATAAAAGGTGGGCGACAGAAAAAAGAAACTTTGATGAAACTTGGGAATAGATATTATAGGAAATAATGTCCCCATTGCCCCTGGTTGCTAAGAGACAAAAATAACATAAATACAGGTGAACCTGACATGAACTAATGACCACATAGCTTAATCACGACTGTAGCATTGAAGGCTGTTAGTCCATTGCCTGGGTTAATTATAATCCTTAGAAGAGTTAAGAAAAATAGAAATAGCTTAAGGTGAAACAAAAGATAATAAATTCTGCTTTGATGCAAGTTGGTAGTTATTGATGAACTTGTTTTTCTATTTCTCCATATATTTTTTCTCTGCTACTACCTTTTTAAATCACGGGACTCTATGTTCATGCCAAAAAATGCATAGTATATAGGCAACCTAATTTTGAATAAAGATCAGATTCAGCAGTTTGACTCTTGTGTCTGTGTGCTATTTCTCTGCTGTTCTCGCTGACTCCTCACCATCCTTTCGTGACTTCACACCCCCTGTTGGAGTTGGACTTGGCAGAAAAAGACTGACAACTATATGTGCAGATTGATGGAAAACAAGGTAGGATAATGTTTTCATATTAAGTTGGAATTGTTATTGTGAAGGTGTGGTTGATATATTGCACATGGTGTGAGAAATAAAAAGTCTACTGATCCATCTTCAGAACATAGTATTCATCCCAAAATTTAAAATTGAGTTGTTACAAAGGCAGCCTGAGGGGAAGTAAAGCAGAATGCACATTTTCCCATACAGCACCAAACCTGTGCATGTAGCAGATACAGAGTTTATGCACCTGAACAACATTTGACATACAAAAGGTAGGGGAAGGGGAAGGTACCTAAACACAGAGAGAAATGAAGCCTGGGTTTTTTGCATATTCCACCTAAGTATTAATCATGTGGAGAAAAGAGAAATTGGATATCAGTTTTTGAAACTTACTGCTATATAAAATGTGCTGCAAACGAGGAGAAAACACCTGAAGACTTGAATCTATTTACCTGGTGATCACAGTGATCTACACAGTCAGCAGCAGCAAACTCATGACCTCATCTAGAGGAGTGCTTATTGCTAGAACATTTGTGTATCATGCACAAGACACGATTGCAAAACAACAGGATTAATTATAGGGCCAAAGGTAATTTAAGACGTTGTCTCTACAAATAATACACACAAATGAAAATATTTTATAATGCTCTATAATGTACATAAATAGAACAATAACAATAAAACTTAGTAAAAGCACTAGTAACAAAGAGTCTCTAAATAAAATCTAAAAGGGCTGGGGATGTGACCCAGTGGTCGAGTGCCCCTGAGTTCAATCTCTCATACATTTATCAATAAATAAAATAAAATAAAATAAAATAAAATAAAATAAAATAAAATAAAATGGCTATGGTGAAGCTTAGTGGTTGAGAACTCCTGGGTGAAATCTGAAGAAAGGAAGGTAGCAAAAGAGGAAGGAAGAGACATTTCCCCAATATGTAGATAAGGCTGACGTGGAGAGGCTTAAACTAACACATTGTATGTGTAATTAAACATTAAAAAGACAAAAAGGAGTAAATTGTGAAGTCATGGAATACCAATTGATTTTTGAGAAGAAATAGTGGGCAGCAACATTGTGAGAAAAAAAAAAAACAGTAGTCACATTACATAGTTAGGATTAAAGAACTGCACTTGGGAGGGTATGTACAGAAGAGGGTGACTTGATTTTGTACATATGTGTGCATGTAAGTGTGAGTGTGCATGTCACCCCTCCCATGTATTTCCTTTTGTAATTTCACTTGGTGCTCTAGAAAACACTCACATGAGCACCATGCTCTGGGACCCTGCTAAGTTGTTTAGCTGGTGCCTGGTGTACAGATGGGAACCTTAAAGTATTTGTTGAAAAAAATCTAAGATTCATTGTAATTAATTGAATTTTGTAATGTAATATCAGGAGATCTTAATAGATACAAATAGCTTGCTCTCTTTACTATTAAAATAGTTCTTCCACCCCTGTTTTCCAAAAAAATTGTCTAAAATTAACTTTTTCTAAGTCATAAGAATTTGAAATGTGATGTGTGAACTAAAGTTCTTATAATGATCAGTATTAATCTACAATTTTAGAACTTGAATGAAGTTAATACACAGAAATACATGAAGAAGTAATTCTTGCTTCTGAACCAGTTAACACCTGGAATGTATCCATAAACAAGGCACATTTTCTTTTACATAAGGGTTTCAAGAAACATTCAGGAACTGGGCATGGTTGCATGAGTCTACAATCCCAGTAAATCACAAGTTGAAAACAGCATCTGTAACATTGTGAAGCCCTTGGGAAGAACTTAGCAAGTTCAACTATCAAAATAAAAATATAAAAAGTACTAAGGATGGAGCTCAGTGCTTCAGCAACAAGATATGATGATGAAGATGATACTATGACTACTAATACTTCCTTTCTGTCCCCCCTCTATTTCTCTGACCCTGGTAATTATATATAAAACCTCTCACAATTTCTTGTTTCTCACCATATATATATATATATATATATATATATATATATATATGTGATAAGATATTTGACAAGACAGAAAATATCAGAATTAACCATGGGCCTGGAAAAGGTGATTTAATTATGATACCATAATTTTAAAAATATCATTTATTTGTTAAGGCCTTTAGTGGAAAAAAATAAAAATATGAGAAAAAATACTTAATGGAAGTAGAGACATGAAAAATCTAGGAGGTATTAAATGCAGCAACTAAAGGTAAATACATTGTAACAAAAATCTTATAAACTATTTTACGTAACATACTTCTTTGTGCAAAATTATACTACATACTAGATTTTACAGAAATATACATTTACAGTAAATACAAGATTATGTCATATTATGTGAGAGTTGACAACAGATGCAAAAATACTTAAATACAAGAAAACTGAATCTAACATTAATAGAGACTTAACCCAGAAAAACGTGGGGCTTTCACATCTTCATGCTGATGCAATCTTTATGTCCACTCCAGGGTGCATTTTTATTACTTCTAAATAGACAGTGAGGAAATGAAGGCTAACACTCTTTGAACACACCAACAGTGGTTTTCTCAAAAAAGAGGTTGATTGCAAAACTCAGTGCATGACTATATCAGGATGAGGCAGGAGGACCACAAGGACCTAAATAATTCAGTGAGATGAAATCTCAAAATTGAAAAAAAAAATTAAAAAAGACTGGAATATGTCTGAGTGGATAAGTGTCACTGGGTTGAATCTCTGTTACAATAAAATAAATCAATTTTTTCCTCAAATCTGAACAAGTCTAAATGCATCTGAACCAACTGAAAGTCTCACCACATTTCTACATAGAAGGCTTTTCTCCAATGTGATATTTTTTTTCCATGCTGTTCAAAGAGACCTGGAAAGTTGAAAATATTACCACTTTTTTTTTTTCTTGGTGCCGGGGATTGAACTCAGGGGCACACGACCACTGGGCCACATCCCCAGTTTTTTTGTATTTTTAAAAACATGGTCTCACTGAGTTGCTAAGTTCCTCGCCATTGCTGAGGATGGCTTGGAACTGGTCATCCTCCTGCCTTGGCCTTTCAAGTGCTGGGATTACAGGCGTGTGCCAATGGGCCCGGCCCTTACTACATTTTTTTTAAAGAGCAGAAAGGTTTTCCCTGATGTGAATCATTTGGTGTCTTTGAAGTAAACGGTGAAAGTTGCATTCTGCCCCACATTGCTTGTCCTGAACAAAACTAGAACATCTGAATCCTTTATATTTTTACTTGCATAGGATTCATTCATATTATATTTATTACATAGGATTCATTCATTCATGTTATGTTTATTGCATAGGATCCATTCATATTATATTTAATGTTTATTACTTACATGGGATTTATTCATTTTGGCATGAATCATTCCAAAAAAAATCTTCCCACTTTTTAGAGTGAATGGGAAAACTAGAAGATTCCCCACATGTCTCATATTCCAAGCACTTCTCTCTATGAATATTTGCATATATAAGAAGGAAAATAGGGCTGGGATGTAAAGCCGATACTATGTAAAAAATTCCCCATATTCAGGGAGTTTGATTTCTATTGTGAGTAAAATGGCTTTGAATGCAATAGGGAAAATGGAATGATTTGCAATATTTTAACATTTAAACAGTTAATCAATCAGATGTGGTGGTATATGCCTTTAATTTAAGAGACTTGGGAAGCTGAGGCTGAAGGATTTCAAGTTTGAGGCCAGGCTCAGCACCGTAGCAAGACACTAATCAACTCAGAATGTCCCTGTCTCAAAATAACAAATTAAAAAGGAATGGGATGTGACTCAGTAGTACAGCACAATTAGACTAAATCCTTTAGACTATATATATTATCTATATATTTGGCAATGTGAACACTTTTTTCCTTTCTTTTCTTTGAAGGTGACAAGATACACTGATAAACCACATTTCAAATTCAAAGGATGTTTTTCCAGTAAACTCCCTACACGTTTATCAGTGAAACACTAACAACATAAGACTTTGCAAATTGTTTTCATGAGTATGATTTCTCTGCAGTGTAAGTTCATTCATGTGAGTGCAGCTTACATTCATAGGGCTGCTCTCCAGTTTGAGCTCATTCATGTGAGGGAAGCCTAGAAGATTGAGCAAAGGCTTTGCCACACTGCTTACATTCCTAGGGCTTCTCTCCTGCATGCATTCTTCCATATATGTGAAGGTCACTGGATCTACCCATGGTTTTTCCACATTCTTTACAATCATTGGGCTTCTCGCCAGTATGTGTTCTTCCATGTATGTAAAGCTGAGGGGACATAGGAAAGGTTTTGCCACATTGTTTATATACATAGTGCTTCTCTCCAGTATGTGTTTTTTCATGTGTTGTGGAGTAGAGGACTGAGTAAAGGCTTTTCCACATGTTGACATTCATAGGGCTTCTCTCCAGTATGTGTTCTTACATGTCTCTAAAGGGCACTGGATATAGCAAAGGCTTTGCCACTCTGATCACATTCATAATGCTTCTCTCCAGTATGCATTCTTCCATTTGTTTGAAGATGACTGGATCTAGCAAAGGCTTTGCCACATTGTTTACATTCATAGGGCTTCTCTACAGTATGTGTACTTTCATGTCTGTGAAGGTTACTGGATGTACCAAGGGGTTTTTCCACACTGCCTACATTCATAGGGCTTCTCAACAGTATGAGATATTTTTTATGTGAGTGAAGGCCAGTGGAGTGAGTGAAGGCCTGGCCACACTGTTGGCATTCATAAGATTTCTCTCCAGTATTCATTCTCTGATGTATTCAAAATAAATGGGAACAAGCAAAGAGTTTCCCACATACCTTACATTTAAAATGTTTATTCCCAGTGTGCTTGAACATGTGAACTTGAAGACTTCTGAAATAAATGTTTGACCACCTTGTCTACATTCATAGAATTTTCTCTTTACAATGAGGCCTTTCATGTCCTCTAAATGAAGATGGGAATTGAAAGACTTTCCCACAAATCACAAATTTAAAAATTTTACCTTCACTATGTGTTATCATGTATCTTTGAACGACTGTGAGAGAAAAAATGCTACACCACATTGTTTATATTCATAGGATTGGCAGTGGCCAGCGGAGATAATGTTGCACGCTGTGCAGCTGACTTCATGGATCCACAAAAAGCCTAACCTGTGGTGCCAGGTTATAGAGACCAAGGGCCAAACTCCAGAGGTGACTCTGCCATGGTGCACAGCTCACCTGCATACCAGGGCCCCAAGGCAGGTGCTAACCTTGTACCTTGAGCTCTCGTCACAAACTCACCATTTTTGTCTTCCATGGTGACCCAGCATTCCCTCCAGGAATGCCCAGGCACCCGAGATCACAAGGAACACATCTGTGCATAGTCACGTGGGCCTTATGAGCACAGTAGATGGGGCTTGAAAAGGAAAAAGTTAAGTTGTTGAGGAAGAAAAGCTCCTGAGATTGCAGAAGCTGCCCTTCCCCTCCATTGGCATACCTGATTGGATAGTTCCACCAGAGAGTCCCTGATGAGCCACTTCCAGGCAGGCCTCTGAATCGTGACTGACAGCGAATATTGTCCAATCACTACCTAAGTTGTCTCAAGTGAAATATTCTTGGCCCCAGCCCTTTTCAGGTGGAGCTTCTTTGCTGGGTTTGGAACTTATCCAGATAGAAAGCATTTGCTTTGAACTTTGTATAGATAGTAACGTCTGGGATTGAGTTGACTCAAGGAGACCCTGCTTTCCTGGGTGATGCCCTGGGTTGTAACCTTATCACAAAAACAAACAACAATTACTTGGGGAGGTAGTGCATGAGGAGCCCAGGGTACAGGTCATCATGTACAGTGAGACCCTAGCTTAAAATAAAATATACAATGTCGAGGGTCCAGCTTAGAGGTCAAGCCCCACTGGGAGTATACCACTGTACCTCAAAGAAACAGATATGTATATACATATATAGTATAAGCTGGTGCGACCTCAGGCAACTTTGCAATATAAAGTCTCAAATATTTTGAGAAAAATACTTGAAGATAGCATATATATATCACATATATATGATATCTAAAAATAAAAGAAAACTGGCAATTATTTTAGTAATTCTCATCACCCTCATCGTCTGCTTTTTTGAGGAGGCAGCCTGAGCTATGAATGAAACAATTATTGTTGGTGATTTGGCTCAGTTTTCTATCCCCAGTAGAAAGGGGGGGAAAAAAAAAAGTGAGGCAATTCTCTAAGGCACAAATGTGTCATGGAAATACAATGGGTACCTTGTGCTTAATGTAGATGTTCTACATTCTACTATTAGGAAAAGTTATAGGCAGAGAACTGACCCTAGTGATCTCACACGTCAAGTCATCTGTTTACACAAAACCAATTAAAAAAAAAAGTCATGATGAGTAGCAATAAATGAACTTTAATCAGTGCGACTACACTGGAAAAAGAAGGAAACCATGTCTTTGGCACTATTTTTATGGCCTAGCAAGGACTTTCAGGTTTTATAGAAAGGGTAATTATGGGATGTATATATAGGAAAAACTGCATGTAGGGTTTGGTGTTATCTGTGGCTTCAGGCATCTTTGGGTCTTAAAAATGTTGGTAAGCTCTTGCTCACATGCGCTTTTGACAAACAACACTTCACTCCAGAGGATAAAATAAATTTATCTTTCAGGAATAGTCCCACTCCCATGTGTTCTTTCCATCTCAATGGTTCAGAAGTACCAAGAAAATCCACAAGCCCAGCTGCTTCTGCCTGGAAGGTGATATATCCCTAAATGGTGACCTAGTGCTCGCAGGTTTCTGGGTTTCAAATTGATAACAACCCTGCTCAGCTCTGCCCATAAACTGCATATAAAAACCCACTTTGGGCAGATATGCCTGTGGTATCTACCCCTTCCTGGAAAGTAAATCAAACTTTAATCTCTACTCTTACCTTGGACTTTGTGAAGTCTTCCACATCCTTTACATCAGAACAAATTCTTTGTACCAAATAATATTGCCATGGAGAGGGGACTAATATATGAAGAGTCATATTTCCACAAGTTTGAAATAGTGGCCCTTTACCTGTACATGGCTGAGAACTGAACTCCAGGTGCTTTTTCTCCCCTCTGTGCTGGGGAATATATTCATGGCAGGGGCCCTGCACCACTGAGCTACATCCTCAGCCTTCTTTTTATTGTGGTACAAAGAAAGTCAGAGAGAGCATAAATGTAATGGGTTTGAAATATAACTATGGTAAATCCAATCTATTATTGAACAAATGAAAAAAATTGCCAAAAAATGTTTATTGGCTGGGAATATTGTCACACTTCTGTAATCCCAATGCTCCAGAGTCTGAGGCAGGTGGATTGCTAGTTCAGAGTCAGCATCAGCAAAAGTGAGGCACCAAGCAACTTAGTGAGAACATATCTCTTAATAAAATACAAAATAGGGCAGGGGATGGGGCGAAGTGGCCAAGTACCCCAGAATTCAATGTGCACTACCAAATAAAGAATCCTAATTATATCATAGGTCTCCCTTTAACTTCCACAAAATACATAGGAATGCATAATGCAATAACAATTCTAACCACTTACTGTTTAATGTGTAATTTTACAGATATGATAGATAAAAAAATAATACGCAAATGAAAGAATGTAGAAAAGGATTTACAGCTTAATGCACAGAAGGATATAGAGCTGTGTAGGATAATGTTCTTTTCTTCTTTAGTTGTTAGTATTAATTTGTGTATGATTCTAATGAGATATACATGGTGTGAGAAAAAGAAAGTCCAGGGATCCATTTTTCAGAACACAGTATTTAGTGTTAAGTGTAAAAGTGAGATGTGAGAATGGCAGACTGTGGGGAAACAGAGCAGAATGGCAAGTTACACACACAGTACAACAGCCTGTGGGTGTGGCAGATTCAGAGTGCATGCACCTGAACCACCCTTGACACACAGGAGATAGGGGAAGAGGGCAGCCTGATAAAGAGAGATAGAAAAATCTGTTAATTTAGGTAAAGTAAAAACTGTCCACATGCCTGTACTCAATCCAAGAAGTCTTTTTATAGGAAGATATCAAAAGGAAGTTTTCACAAAAACGTGGTGTATTACTTTATTTACATATATATACACATAGAAACCAGGGATATAACTAAGGTCTACCAAACCACTGAGCAAAATTTCTAGATCTTTTCTTTTTTCTTTTCTTACTTTATATATATATATATATATAGAGTCTTGCTCATTTGAGTCGGACCTCACTAAGTTGTGAGGCTGGTTTGGAACTTGCAATCTTTCTTTCTCAGCCTCCCAAACATCTTGGATTACAGGCATGTGTCACTGTGTCCAGCAGCATATTTCTTTAAATGATCCAATGGCAGACACTAAAACCCAGGTGATGATATGGAAGATGGTATACCCAATTTACATAGCAAATTAGGAATGGAAGTGGGTAGAAAAACCTTGTGCAGCAGAAGATAAAATGCTGACCATAAAGTTTCTCTGTGCCTTCCCTATACCTCTGTCTCTCAGTCCTTTAGGAAACAGACTGATGACAACAGAGGAAATACAAAATTAAAAGAATAATACTATAAAATGGGACCACTGTGTTGACCCCCATTTGCATTCATGGAAAAAAGCAATTTACCATTTCTGATTTAAATGGACAGGTTATGACACATTTCTCAGAAAATACCTGTTATCTGCATGAGAAATGCAGGCAAGCAACACCCTAAGAGGAACCCCAGTTACTTTGCAGGGAGAGATTTTTGACCCTTTTCACAAGCCATATTTTGGAAAATAAGGATAGTTATTTGGATAAGAATCAAAATAAAACTTCCCAGGATGGGCAAAGGTGATATAGAGTTGCCATGACAGGGAGAACATGAAAGTCTGGTGTCACCCTGTGGTCAGTCAAAAGTCAAGTGGTCGACGTGATCAGTACTCTCTGGAAATTTCTCTGGGACACCAAATAAACCTGGACAGCAGGAGAGGCACACTATACATTCTCCTCTTTGAGCGGACCCACTTTCTCCCTATAGAGTGTCCCCTAGCCCTTCAAAAACGCTCATGCCTATTACTGGGCAACATGTCTGAAATCTTTCCGACTTGATTCCAAGAACTGAGGATTAAAGGGGTCTTAACAAGGCCTTAGTTTTGTAGAAGATTCCAGGTCTAAAACAAGGCCATCTTTGGGTTTTGACAAGTGAGCATATTTCTCACACATGGTGACATATATTTAGGTCAAAACAAAAAATGTAAAAAAAATAATTGAAGAAATTCTTTGTTAGCAAACAAAAACAAAACAAAAATGGAGCAATAACCTGGTATGGTGAGCCAAACCATGCCAGGAGGATCAAAAATTCTAGGCCAGCCTCAGCAACTTAGCCTCACCCTCTCTCAAGATAAAATTTTAAATGGGGTAGGGGATGTAATTCAGTGTTGGAGCACTGCTGGACTCAATCCTCAGTAAAGAAAAAAAAAAAAAAAAAGAACAGTGTAAAAGCGTGATAGAGAGAGAAAAAAGAGCCGGGCGCGGTGGCGCATGCCTGTAATCCCAGCACTTTGGGAGGCTGAGGCAGGAGGATCGCGAGTTCAAAGCCAGCCTCAGCAATGGCGAGGCACTTAGCAACTCAGTGAAACCCTGTCTCTAAATAAAATTACAAAAAAATGGCTGGGGATGTGGCCCAGTGGTCGAGTGCCCCTGAGTTCAATCCTCGGTACCACAAAAAAAAAAAAAAAAAAAAAAAAAAAAGAAAAAGAAAAAAGACAAAAACAAAAACAAAAACAAACAAACAAAAAAAAAAAAAAACAGAAGAAAGTGAAAGCACAGACATATATCTACTTATATTAATAGTGACATTAGGTGTGAATTGACTGAGCAATACTACCCAAAGATAGAAATCATCAGACAGAGTCAAAACAAGGTCTAATTCTATGCTATGAACAGAAGTCACTGCTTGGATGCAAATATATAAAGAATATGTTTGTATAAAGTTAGCATGTATGCATAAAATGATCAACTTTAAACAATGGACTTTCTTAAAAGCTGCACCATTTTCTTACTATTGCACATTGCAACTATAGAATAAATCTGAGGAAGTAGCTGCATACTGTTGCTAACTGTAACTTTCGTGAATACAAAGAATAATGCTTGCATAGACTTTCATCTGACTAATGAGACATATACAATGAAGATTGCTGCTGTAATTCTTTAGACCTGCTGCTCCATCACAAAGCAGTACTTCACCCCACCCCAGCTGTTTCATCTTCAAGATCTGTGTGTGTGACACTTTATTTCTTCCAATCTCCCATTGCTCCTTACTAGAACCTGCTAGTTTATCTATGATGGTCACAGCAATCCCCATTAGCTAAAATAAATAAATAAAAATAAACAACATGTATCTCTAGTTGGTATGTTAAAACAAGGTGCATGAAAACTTAAAATTCATCTAAAATCTGATGAGCTTCTCAGTACATTTAATAGACTAATATTGCCTAATTCATCAAACGTGGAAAAAATGACAGTTATATCTGGGTATCCTGAAATGTTTAAACACAATACCACTGATAATCACAGGGAAACAATGAAATACCAACTACAGAAACACAGATAGAACCTATATTAACTCTTGCCTGGTGTAGATTACTGCTAATTTCATGATGTCGCCCCATCTATAAGTATCCATACCCAATAACAAATTTAACTAAAATTACTAATCTATCTAAATACCAACTGATAAATATTTTGGTCTCAAATTTGGCTAATATGTTCTGTGTTTGACATTTCAATAGCATTCTACTGCAAATTATTTTTACCTCTAAAAGGACAAAATGCTTTTTTTTTCAGACTACTTAACAGCTTTTCTCAAATGACCTTGAGCAGAGATTCACATCATCCTAATTTCTCCAAGAGCACAGGTGTGACCTTACATTGCTGACATCCTCCTCCAAGGGTCCTTGACACAGTCCTTAATGACAAGAATATCTGACACATTTAAGGCTGCCCAGGACCTAAGGGCAATATGTTCCTCACTCATAAGTCTCACTTGATCTCCCCAATGAGGTCATCTATAAATCAGGGAGTTCCATATGGGATTCCTCCATCAAAAGCTTCTGAAAAGACAGGCACTCTTAGCACCTTCCGAGACTCCTGCACTGCAGAGGCTTTCACAACCTCTTCATGATAAGAAAATCATGCTCAATTTTGAAGACCATCAATTACTGAGAGTTCCCAGAGCAGGAAACTGCACTTCATTGCCTTGGTATAACATTATTTTAAAATCCATATAAGTGTTTTTTATTGAATTGTTAATTTTACACAGTTCTTGCACTGCCAAACTGTGCCGAAGAATCCAAAACACAAAACGCTATAATGGACAAGCCCCATCAATCCACCCATCATAGTTTATTAAAACTTGATTTATATGCATCAGGGGCACTCGGACACTGAATTACATCCCAAGCCCTCTTTTATATTTTGGTGTTTGGCTTTGAAATCACAATCCTCCTGCCTCAGCATCCCAAATGACTGGGATTCCAGGTGTGTGCCACTGCACTGTTGATTCATAACTATTGTGAAAATTTTACAATCATTTATAAATTTACAAGAGTTGAAATTTCAGTTGGCTGCAGTTATTCAAAATTTATAGTGCACTATGCCATTAAATAAAACCTATTCATATACTTCTCAGTTTATTCAACAAAAGCATCATGCTACAAAAGTGTGTGGGAAAATGCATACTTGAAGGAAAATATGTGACTCAAGGTCAGGCACGTTACTTGTTAAGATGTTTGGCTCCACAGTCACACCTTCAGTATAGCAAATAATAATTTATTTTTTGTTAAATCATTGTACCTCCTCCCTACTCTTTTAGCTACTCACCAAAATTCATCAGAAGGTTGCATTCCACCTGCTATGACACATACCAACACAATTGCCCAGAAGTTGTAGGCAGGTCTTTCCAGGAGATTTTGTAGCCCTCTTAGGAGTCTGGTTACTGTACTGATGTGCACACCATGACTAAACTGCTACAGACACCTAGGACACTTAAATAGGTGTGGGAGAGGTTTTGCTCAGGATGATTTAAATATTTAAAGAACAGATCAGTGAATCCCTTAGCATGAGCAGAAACTGCTCTCTCCACAGCATGTACCGTTAGACCTACATGTACATGTAGAATGTAGACCTGATTGGAGGCTTTAGCAGAACCTGAAGTAGAGCCAGAGGCATCTGCTGACCCTTATCGAAGGCTATTTGGTTCCACTCTATGGATTGGCAAATTCAGGAGCCATTTTACAATCTCATGCATATTTCAAGTGCTAACAAAACCAAGCAATACATTTTCAAAGAAATTATTCCAAATCAAAGCAAAGAGAAAAGCTTTAATATGCAACACCAAAAAAGCACTATCCAAGTAAAAAATTAGTGAGAGACAAAAAATCATTTCTTCCCAAATTCCTTTACTACTTGGTAAACTCATGATAGCTGAAAATAATTTGTGGTTTCTTCAGATTACAACTAAAAACTTAAATTATAAATCACAGAGTACATGAACACAGTTCTTTCTGGCGGCATGTTCCAGGAAGCATAATACTGCCTGGACCACCTGCAGAGTCTTCCCACGTGGGGCACAGGACAGGTCAATAAAAGTCACATAAATCACACTCTTACAGCAGATCAAAACTCAAGTTCTCTACTGGAGGCCACCTCTCTTCTTGAGGATACCCAACATAATGGCAGAGTGTATCATGGCTCCAAAGAACAGGGGAAGACGGCCAGCCTGTAGCACACACCTGGGCGACCCTGGGTCCAAGTGTAACAAGACTCCATGGCAGGAGGATACACCCTACCCACAGCATACAACTGGGCGACCCTGAGCAGGGTGGAGGCTGTAAGGAGGTGTTGTGCCCCTAGGAGAAGAAACATGGTCCTTGATGGCCAACAAGTCTGTAAAGAAGGAGGAATGTGAGTGGGCAAAACCAGGGGGTATCTGAGCTGAGGCAGCGCAGGTAAGAAGGTGACAGTGACTTGCAGATCGAGGCATGACTGGGTGGTGGTGGTGAAGAAGTTCATCATCCCCAGGAGTAAATGGAATCAGTGTGAGTGCCTACAGTCAAACCATCAATAAGAGTCCCCAGGACCAGAGTTGTCCAGGTCTGCTGGGCAGAATGACCCCAGCAGAACACAGGAAAGACACCCAGAAGTTTACAGCAACATGCAGGACGTCCCTGCATCACAGGACAAGCATGGAAAGAAGGACTTCTGGAAATGTATTGGCTATAGGGTCAAGAGGGATTTTGCCTTCATGATATCTGAATACCTCTGAGTTGCTGCACACACTGTGAACTTCACGTGGTTCACAGCTCTTAGGGAAGAAGTTTACAGGTCTAAATTGAGAACCTTGAAACCACTGCTTCTAAATTTCCATAGACCCTGCTGTATAATGTTAAGACGAGAATTCCTGGCTAAGATCTGGGATCTTTTTCTAGTGCATGTTCCATTAGTGATGTAATGCAGATGAGGCTGGAGATCCAAAAAAATTTTAGTGAGTAGATTTACAGGTTGCAGGGTTCAGAAAGGTATCCTTTAAAATTGTCTGGACCTCCCTTTTGGAATTTTGTTGATCTTTACACACAGTGAAAGCAAGGTGGACATTTACATTGTTTAAACGAGTCTACATAAAGTTCTTTTGTTTTGGTATTTAGTTCACTGAAAGTTCTTTGTGTACCATTTGTAAGATTAGTCAGAGGTTTCCCAAGCTTTACCACAGAAGCAGAAGAAACACCATCAAGTCTGCGTACTCACCCACATACTTTTTTGCAAAAACTTTTACTGACATTCTGTTTTTTAAAAAATTATTGTAAGGGACTCTCGAAAAGCTTATTTAAGATTGTTAAGTGAAGATGGAGGCACCACGACATTAGAACATTAGACCAAGACACTCCTTGTCTGGTTTTGTTCACACACTGTGGATTAAGAAAATCATAATATGATATTCATATGGCTATGGAGGTACCCTAAATACAGAGACAAATGAAGCCTGGGTTTTCTGGAATATTCCACCTAAGTATTAATCCTGGTGAGAAGAACTAAGTTGGATGTCACTTCTTAAAACTAACTGCTATAAAAGACTTTTAAGAGGGAAGGGAAAACTGTAAACATGGAGGAAGCACCTGTAGAGTGACATCTACTGACATGGTCACCAGTGGGGTCCACAGACAGGAGCAGTAAACTCAGGAGCTGAGCTAGGGGATGCCCAGTGCTAAAGTCACTGCCAAGCATGACTAGGCAGAATTGGGTCTCCGGCACCAGAAAATGAAAAGAAAAAGCAACTCAAATAAGTATAGGGAAACATATATTTTGAGAAGATGGTTCTCCAAACAATACATACAAATGACAATATTCTTTAATGCTCTTTAATGTGCTAACATGCAATAAAACAAATGAGACATAGAACAAGCACTAGTGACAGAGTGGTGATACAAGTGTCATCAACAGACCAATGAGGCATCAAGGAAAAGAAAGAGGACAGCTGCAGGGCATACAAGGGCACATGCCTGTGATCGCAGCTGGTAGGAGCCTGAGGCAGGGTGACAAGAAGTTCGAGGCCATTGGCCCGTCCACCTCGGAAATGCCATCCTGGCTTGGGACCGCAGGGGAACAAGCCCAGGCCTGAAAGAGTACCAGCTAGGCCCTCCAGCATGCTTTCCCAGCTCAGCCCGCCCACCTTGGAGATGCCATCCCTGCTAGGGACACCAAAAAAAAAAAAAAAAAAAACCAGCTCAGGAGCCTTCCCTCTATGCCTGCCTGTAAGCTTTCCAACTCTTCCCACCTACAAGCATTCCAGCTCAGCCCACCTGAATGCGTTTCCAGCTCTACCTACCCAATCAGGAGCCACAGGTATTTTCTGCCTCTGCCTACAGGTCAGGGAATAGGCCCAGGCCCAGGAATAGGGAATATTACATAGGGATACCTATCTTTTGCTTCTCCTATTAACACCCTAATTCCATGATTACCCTCTCACCAATCAAACAATCTAATACCTCTATCTTCTCATATCCTACCTTGCAAATGTTTTAGTCAACCAATAAGTCCCCCCCTTCTACCATTACATACTGTGAACAACCACACAAAAATACTGACTGAATGGTAGAAGATAATTGATCTCATCACTTAAAGTGTCAAAATTGTAAATATAAAAATAGAAACTGATATATGGCAATATGTTCGGTACTTTGACTGCTATAATATTGATCTTTCCCTTAACAGTTATGCATCGGGTAACCTGTAGGGATGATATAAGATAATAAGACAGAAATAGGAATACCTCAGACTTACACTGCAAGAGAGGAAAACACATAAATATCATGAAAAAACAAGGGAGGAAAATGCCCCAAACAAATGAAGATACTACAGCAATAGAATCCATAGAAAGCACAGTAGGTGAAATGTTGGGAAAGTAATTTCAAATATACATAATTAAGATGATTCAGGATTTAAAAGATGACCTAAGTGAGCAGATACAGGCAAATATTGATCTCTCCAACAAAGAGATAAGAGATCAAATACAGGCAACCATCGATTACATACAGGTAAGAGAAAAGATACTTCAAAAGATTAAGAGAGAGTCTGAGAAAAACCAAACAGAAATACTTGAAATGAAAGAAACAATAAGCCATTTTAAAAACTCAATAGATAGTATCACCAACAGATTGGATCACTTGGAAGATAGGACCTCAGACAATGAGGATGAAATATATAATATTGAAAATAAAGTTGACCACACAGTGAAGATGGTAAGAAACCATGAACAAAATATCCAAGAATTATGGGAAAATACAAAATATAAGATGTATTGGAATTGAGGAAGGTGCAGATAATCAATCCAAATTGAATTCAAAATCGCTTTAATGAAATAATATCAGAAAATTTCCCAAACAAAAAGAACAAATTTGAAAACCAAATACAAGAAACATTTAAAATACCAAATGTACAAAATTACAACAGATCTACAGAAAGGCATATTATAATGAAAATGCCTAGCATACAAAATAAGGATAGAATTTTAAAGGCCATAAAACAGAAAAATCGAATAACCTATAGAAAAAAATCAATTCTCTTCACAGCAGATTTTTTTAACCCTGACCCTCAAAGCAAGGAGAGCCTGGAACATCATATACCAGGCTCTAAAAGATAAGGGATGACAACCAAGAATCTTATATCCAGCAAAATTAAGCTTTAGATTTGTTGATAAAATAAAAATATTCCATGATAAACAAAACCTTAAAGAATTTAACAAAAAAGCCAGCACTACAGAACATCCTTGGCAAAATATTCCTTGAGGAGGAATTGAAAAACAACACTAAAAACCTTCAAAAGGAAGAACAACAATAAAGAAAGAATAACCATAGGAGAAATCAAGTCAAGCTAAATACTAAAAATAAAATAAAATAAAATTTAAAATGACTGGTAATACAAATCATATCTGAATAGTAACCTGGATGATTAATGGCCTAAAATAACCAATTAAAAGACATAGCCTAGCCGGGAGTTGTGGCACACGCCTGTAATCCCAGTACTTGGGAGGCTGAGGCAGGAGGATCGCGAGTTAAAAGCCAGCCTCAGCATTGGCAAGGCACTTAGCAACTCAATGAGACCCTGTCTCTAATAAAATAAAAAAAAAAAAAAAAAAAAAAAAAAAAGACTGGGGATGTGGCCTAGTGGTCGAGTACCCCTGAGTTCAATCCCCAGTACCAAAAAAACCACAAAAATTTAAAAAAAAAATAGCCTTATAGATTGGATTTAAAAAAAAAAAAAAGACCCAACAATATCCTGCCTTCAAGAGACACATCTCATAAAAAAAGGCGCCCACAGACTGAAGGTGAAAAAATGGGATAAAATATACCACTAACATGGACTACATAAGGAAGCAGGGGTTTCCATCCTCACATCAAACAAAGTAGACTTCAGGCCAAAGGTAATCAAAAGAGATAAGGATGGACATTTCATACTACTTAAGGGAATCATACATCAACAAAAAATAACTGTCATAAATATATATGTCCGAAATAACGGAGCATCCATGATCATTAAACAAACACTTCTCATATTCAAGAGCCAAATAGACCACAATATAATAATTCTAGGTGACTTTAACACAACACTTTCAACACTGGATAGATCTTCCATACAAAAGCTAAACAAAGACACTAGAATTCTTTAAAACAATCAATAGCTTAGATTTAACTGATATATATATATATATATATATATAATGTAATGTATATTATTCATCAACGAGTCAGTACACTTTCTTCTCAGCAACTAATGGATCATTCTCTAAAATAGATTATATATTATGCCATAAAGCAACTCTAAGAAAATACAAAAAAGTAGATATTTTACCCTCATTCTATCAGATCATAATGGAATGAAACTAGAAATCAATGATAAAATAAGAAAAAAAAACCTACTCCAACACTTGGAGATTAAATAATATGCTATTGAATGAACAATTAAGTTGCAGAAGACATCAAAAAGGAGATTAAAAAATTCTTAGAGATAAATGAGAACACAGATACAACATATCAAAATCTCTGGGACACTATGAAGACAGTACTAAGAGGAAAATTCATTGCATGGAGTTCATTGCTTCAAAGAAGAAAAGGTCAACAAATAAATGAATTAACATTACACCGCAAAGCTCTAGAAAAAGAAGAGCAAATTAACCCCAAAAGAGTAGAAGACAGGAAATAACTAAAATCAGAGCCAAAATCAATGAAATTGGAAAAAAAAAAAAAAAAAACAAAACAAAAAAAAAAAACACAATTGAAAAAATTGACAAGAACCAAAGGTTTGTTCTTTGAAAAAATAAATAAAATTGATAAAACATTAGCTATGCTAACTAAGAAAAAAAGAGAAAAAACTCAAATTACCAATATATGTGATGAAAAAAGAAACATCACAACGAACACTACAGAAATACAGGAAATAATTAGAAATTATTTTGAAAGTCTATACTCCAACAAAATAGAAAATAATGAAGACATCGACAAATTTCTAGAAATATACGATATGCCCAAACTACATCAGGATGATATACACAACTTAATAGATCAAGATCAAGCAAAGAAATAGAGGATGCCATAAAAAAACCTAACAACCAAGAAAAGCCCAGGTGCAGATGAATACACAACCGAGTTCTACAAGACCTTTAAAGAAGAACTAACACCAATACTTCTCAAACTATTCCATGAAATAGAAAAAGAGGGAACCCTTCCAGACTCATTCTATGAGGCCAATATCACCCTGATTCCCAAACCAGGCAGAGACAAATCAAAGAAAAAACACTTTAGGCCAATATTACTAATGAATATAGATGCAAAAATGCTCAAAATTCTGGCAAATCGAATATAAAAACACATCAAAATTATGGTACATCATGATCAAGTGGGGTTCATTCCAGGAATGCAAGGTTGGTTCAACATAAGGAAATCAATAAATGTAATTCACCATGTCAATAGACTCAAAGATAAAAATCATATGATCATCTCAATTAATGCAGAGAAAGCATTTGACAAGATACAGCACCCCTTCATGTTCAAAATACTAGAAAAAAAATAGGGATAACAGGAAAATACCTCAATATCATAAAGGCCATCTATGCTAAGCCCCAGGCCAAAATTATCCAAAATGCAGAAAAGCTGAAAGCATTCCCTCTGAAAACTGAAACAAGACAGGGATGTCCTCTTTTGAAACTATTATTTAACATAGTTCTTGAAACCCTAGCCAATGCAATTACACAGACGAAAGAAATAAAAAGGATACAGATAGGAAAAGAAGAACTCAAATTATCACTATGTGCAGACGATATGAGTCTATACATAGAAGATCCAAAAAAAAAAAAAAAAAATGCACCAGAAATCTTTTAGATCTAATAAAGGAATTCAGCAAAGTGGCAGGATATAAAATGAATAAAATGAATACGATAAATCTAAGGCATTTCTGTACATCAGCAACAAATCCTCAGAAAGAGAAACTAGGAAATCCACCCCATTTACTCTAACATCAAAAAAAAAAAAAAAAAAAAAAATTGAGAAACAACCTAACAAAAAAAGTGAAAGACCTGTACAATGAAAGCAACAGCACGCTAAACAGAAAAATTAAAGATCTTAGAAGATGGATAGATTTACCTTATTCATGGATAGGTAGAACTAATATTGACAAAATGACTATTCTACCAAAAGCACTATACAATTTCAATGCAATCCCAATCAAAATTCCAATGCCATTGGTCATTGGAATAGAAAAAGAAATTATGAAATTCATCTGGAAAAAATAAGAGACCCAGAATAGCAAAAGCTATTCTTAGCAAGAATGAAGCTGGTGCCATTACTATTCCAGACCTTAAATTGTATTACAAAGCAATAGTAACTAAAACAGCATGGTATAGGCACCAAAACAAATCAGTAGAAAAATAGTACAGAATAGAAGACACAGAGACTAACCCACACATCTACAGTTATCTTATATTAGACAAAGGTGCCAAAAACATACATTGGAGAAAAGACAGCCTCTTCATCAAATGGTGTTGGGAAAACAGGAAATCCTTATGTAATAAAATGAAATTAAATGTCTCTCTCTCTCTCTCCATGCACAAAACTCAACTCAAAGTGGATCAAAGACCTAGGAATTAAACCAGAAACCTTGAGCCTAACAGAGGAAAAAGTAGGCCCAAATGTCCAACATGTTGGATTAGGCCCCCACTTCCTTAATAAGACCCCTATAGTGCAAGAACTAAAACCAAAAATAAATAAATGGGATGGATTCAAACTGAAAAGCTTCTTCTCAGTAAAAGAAACAATCAGTGAGCTGAACAGAGAACCTACAAATGGGAGCAAACCTTTACGACATGCACATCATACAGAACATTAACTTCAAGGATATATAAAGCTCTCAAAAACCTTTACACCAAAATAATAAACAACCTAATCAATAAATGAGCTAATGAACTGATTTTTTTTTTTTTTTTTTTTTTTTACTAGGGATTCAACTCAGGGGCACTTGACCACTGGGCCACTGGGCCACATCCCCAGCCCTTTTCTGTATTTTATTAGAAACAGGGTCTCACTGAGTTGCTAAGTGTATCATAATTGCTGATGCTGGCTCTGAACTTGCGATCCTCCTGCCTCAGCCTCTCAAGTGCTGGCATTACAGGCATGCACCACCGTGCCTGGCTTAGGAACTGAACAGAAACTTCTACGAAAAAGATATATATTCAATCTACAAATACATGAAAAAATGTTCAACATCTCTAGCAATTACAGAAATGCAAATCAAAACTACACTAAGATTTTATCTCATGCCAGTCAAAATGGCAGCTATCAAAAACACAAACAACAATAAACGCTGGCGAGAATATGGGGAAAAGAGCACACTCTTACATTGCTGATGGGGCTTTAAATCGGTGCAGCCAATTTGGAAAGCAGTATGAAAATTCCTAGGAAAACTTGGAATGGAACCACCATTTGACCCAGCTATCCCACACTGTGGCCTATACCCAAAGGACTTAAAAAATCATACTAGAGGGACACAGCCACATCAATGTTCATAGCAGCACAATTCACAATAGCTAGATTGTGGAAACAACCCTGATGCTCATCAATAGATGAATGGATAGGGAAACTTTGGCATATATACACAATGGAACACTACTTAGAGAATAAAATCATGGCATTTGCAGGTAAATGGGTGGAGTTGGAGAAAATAATGCAAAGTGAAGTCGCCAATGCCAGGAAACCGAAGGTTGATGAATTCCTTTGCTATGATGATACTGAATAATAGTTGCAAGGGAGTGGGGATGAGAGGAATGTAGGAATGTTAAATAGAGAAAAAAAGGGGAGGGGAGGAAAAGGGGCAATGGGATAGAAACAATGGCAGAAGGAATTGGACATCAATATACTAAGTGAATGTATAAAAACTCAAATGGTATGAAAATACTTTGTGTAAAACCAATGACTTGAAAAACTGTGTTCTTTATATGTAATATAAAAGGAAAATCATGTATAACAAATTAAATTAAATAAAAAAGAAATTTATACTTAATAGAAAAAAAGAAGAAGTAGTTCGAGGCCAGATTCACCAAATTTCAAAATATAATGATTCAAAGGGCTATGGCAAAGTTCAGTGGTGGAGCACTCCAGGTGAAATCTGAAGGAAAGTGGGAGAAAAGGAGGATGAAAAGAGACATTTCACCAAATATGTACAGAAAGCTGAAGTGGAGATGCCTACGCTAACATATACAATGTGTAGTAAAACTTTGGAAAAACACAAAAAACTAAATTGTGAAGTCATGAAATAACAATTGATTTTTGAGGACTAGTAGGCAGCACATTGTGAGAAAAACAATAGTTGCATTACAGCATGAGAATTAAAGAACTGCAGTAGAGAGGGTATGTACAGAAAAGGGTGAATTGAACCAGCACATAAATGCACGTGCATATGACTGTGCATGTGTGGGTGGCAAACCTCACCCCTCCTAGCTGTTTCCTTTTCTAATTTCACATGGTGCTCTATAAAACACTCACGTGGGCATCATGCCATGTTTGATAGCATCTGTAAACCTGCCAATGTGCCTAACTAGTTCCTGGCGCTAAGATGACAATCTAAAATTATTTGTTGAAAAAAAAAAATTCTGATAATACTCATAATGATTAATTAAAGTTTATTATATCATGACATCTAAATAGAAATGAATACTTTGTTCCCTTAAATATTTAAATAATCCTTACAACCCTGATTTCAAGAGAAATTATTTAAGATAAACTCTCAAGTACTTGCAGTTTAAATTGGACTAAAAAATATTTGGAATATAAAACATGAATTAATGTTCTTATATTCTCAGTGTCATTGTAGACTCTGAGAGCTTGATGGAGGTTAATATACATCAATACATTAAAAAGCAATTTTTGCTTCTGAATCGGTTAGCATCTGGAAAATATACACAAACAAGGCACATTTTAATGAACACCAGGATTTCAAGAAACATCTAGGAGCTGGATAGATATGTGTAATTGCCGGGCGCGGTGGCGCATGCCTGTAATCCCAGCACTTTGGGAGGCTGAGGCGGTCGCGAGTTCAAACATCAGCAATGGCGAGGCACTTAGCAACTCAGTTCTCTAAAATAAAAACAAAAAAGGGCTGGGGATGTGGCCTCAAGTGCCCCTGAGTTCAATCTCCAGTACCAAAAAAAAAAAAAAAAAAAAAAAAAAAAAAAAAAAGAATATGTGTATATTTCGGTGACTACAACAAAATCACAAGTTGAAATGCAGCTCAGCAACATAGTGAGGCTTTTGGAAAATACTTAGCAAGATCCTCTATCAAAATAAAAAAATTAATAATTAAAAAAAAAAACAAAGACAGATAAGAATGGGGCTCAGTGCTCCAGCACTGAGATTTGATGATGGCTATGATGATAATGATATTAATAATGATTTCCTTTACCTTTTCCATTCTCTGACCCTTGTAATATATAAAACTTCATACAATTTCTATTTTTTCACAAGATATATAAAAGCATAAGTTGTTTTAATTGGAGAAAAGATTTTATATTATGAGACAAAAATTTTGAAAAGCCTTTGGTGGAAAAAATGGACAATATTAGAGAAAATGTACTTAAAAAGGGTAGAGAAATGAAAAGCCTATAAAAGAATTCAAATGTTGAAAATAAATATTAATACATTTGAAATACAAATCTAGTAAACTATTCTGTATAATATACTTCTATGTACAAAATTATACTGCATACTAGATTTTACACACACATACAACCATAGTGTATATAAGATTATGTCATATTATATGAGAGTTGACTGCACATGCAAAAATTTAAAATACAGAAAAATTGAATGTAAAAATAGGAGAGATGTAACCCAGAAAAGCATATTACTTTCATATCTTCATACTGATGCAATGTTCATGTCTACTCCAGGGAGCATTTTCATTACCCATAAATAGACAAAGGAGAAATGAAGGCAAACACCATTTTCACACAGCTATAATGGTTTTCTCCAAAAACAGGCTGCTTGATGAAGGCAGTGCATGACTATGTCAGGCTGAGACAGCAGAATCACAAATTAAAAGCCAACCTTGGCAACGCAGTACCTAAGGAATCCTGTGGGAACATGTCTCAAATTTGGAAAGAAAAAGAAAATTAAAAAGGACTGGGATCTGGCTCATGGGTTAAGCATCTCTGGGTTGAATACCTGGTACCAAAATAAATATATAACAAATGAAATTTTAAAAATTTCCTCAAGTCTGAAGAAGTCTTAACTGGACCTAAAACAACTGAAGGTCTCACCATATTTAATCCTCAGGACTTTCCACAGTATAAGTCCTTTCAAACAACTGAACAAAACTAGAACATCTGACAACTTCATATTTCTTAATTGCATGGGATTTATTCATTTTGCCATGAAAGTTTCAACAAGAATCTTGCCAGTCTTTAGAAGGAACTGAGGGAAAAAAAATTAGAAAATTTTGCACATTTATCACATTCACAAGGCTTCTCTATCCATGAGTATTTCCATATATAAGGAAAAAAATAGGGCTGAGATGTGAAGCTGACCTGATGTAGCACATCTCCCACATTCACAATGTTTGTTTTTTAGTGTAAGTAAAATGGCTTTGAAAGCAACAGGGAAAATTGAATGATTTTCCATATTTTTCATATTTAAAGAATTATTCAGTCAATTTGATGGTGTATGCCTTTAATCCCAGAGACTCAGGAGTTTGAGGCTAAAAAATCACTAGGTGAGGCCAGCTGCAGCACTTTAGCAGGACCCCAAGAAACTTAGCAAGATTCTCTCTCAAAATAATAATAAATAATAATAATAATAATAATAATAATAATAATAATATAAAAGTAATAGGGATGTGGCTTATTGGTAGAGTACCAGACTAAATCCCCACTACAATATATATATTCAGCAGTGTGAGCCCTTTCTTTTCATTGAAGGTGACATGAAATATTAATTTACAACATTTTGCATTCAAAGGATATTTCTACAGTAAATTTTCCTTCATGTTCATACATGAAACAGTAATAACAAAAGACTTTGCCAATTGTTTTCATGAGAACAATTTCTCTGCAGCATGAGTTCGTTCACATGAGAGAAGCAGACGGGATGTAACAAAGATTTTTCACATTGTTTACATTCATGGGTCTTCTTTCCAGTTTACCTTTTTTCAAGTATGTGAAGCTGAGCGGATGTAGCAAAGGTTTTTCCATATTGTTTACATACATCAGTCTTCATTCATGTATGCATCACCATGCCTGTGAAATTGACTTCATGTATCATAGGCTTTGCTTAATTTTTGACATTCATAAGGCTTCTTTCCTGTATGAGTTTGTTCATGTATCCGAAGTTAAGAGGAAGTAGTGAAGGCTTTTCCACAGGGCTTACATTCATAAGGCTTCTCTCCAGTATAAGTTCGTTTGTGTGTCTTAAGGTTACTGGATGTAGCAAAGGCTTTGCCACATTGTTGACATTTATCGTGCTTCTCTCCAGTGTGAGTTAGTTTGTGTCTGTGAAGGTTACTGGATGTACCAAAGGCTTTTCCACATTGTTGACATGCATAGGGCTTCTCTCCAGTATGAATTCGTTCATGTGAGTGAAGCTGACAGGACCGATTGAAGGCTCTTCCGCACTGTTTACATTTATAGGGCTTCTCTCCACTATGTGTTCTTTCATGTCTATGAAGGACACTGGATCTAACAAAGGCTTTTCCACATTGTTGACATTCATAGGGCTTCTCTCCAGTATGAGTTTTTTTTATGTGAGTGAAGGGAAGAGAACTGAGTGAAGGCTCTTCCACATTGTTTACATTCATAGGGCTTCTCCCCAGTATGTGTTCTTTCATGGCTTTGAAGTCCATAGGATGTAGAAAAGGCTTTTCCACATTGTTTACACTCATAGGGCTTCTCTCCAGTATGAGTTTTTTTATGCCTATGAAGGTTATAGGAACTAGTGAAAACTTTGCCACACTGCTTACATTCATAGGGCTTCTTTCCAGTATGAGTTTGTTCGTGTGTCTTAAGTTTATTGAATGTATTAAAGGCTTTTCCACATTGTTTACATTTATGGGGCTTCTCTCCAGTATGAGTTCGTTTGTGTGCATGAAGGTTACTGGATGTATGAAAGGCTTTTCCACATTGTTGACATTCATAGGGCTTCTCTTCAGTGTGTGTTCTTTCATGTCTTTGAAGTACACTGAAACTAACAAAGGCTTTTCCACATAGTTTACATTTATATGGCTTCTCTCCAGTATGAGTTTTTTTATGCCTATGAAGGTTATATAAACTAGTGAGGACTTTGCCACACTGCTTACATTCATAGGGGTTCTCTCCAGTATGAGATTGTTTGTGTGTCTGAAGTTTACTGAATGTACTAAAGGCTTTTCCACATTGTTTACATTCATGGGGCTTCTCTCCAGTATGAGTTTGTTTGTGTGTATGAAGGTTACTGGATGTACGAAAGGCTTTTCCACATTGTTGACATTCATAGGGCTTCTCTCCATTGAAATTTTTCCCAACACTATTTTATTTGCTTTTGATGTTCTCTCACATGCTTTTTTTTTTTGAAGAATTACCAAAACATTATCAATGCTTGATTCATTCATGGTATTCTATTTATAGGTCACAGACTTACATTACTATCAAAATAAGGTAAAGGCTAGGATAGGCTTACATTCTTACCAACATCAGGTAAAGCCTAGGTTTGCTGACTTGTTCAAATTGCCTGAAAATAAAGAGATTGAAAAGAAACAATCCTTTGCCACACAGCTTCCCTATGACTATTATCCAAATAGTCCTATTCACATATGCTATTTCATAGTACTTTTTGCATATCAACTACTTTGAGAAGAATAAATAACTGTGACAAATAAGTATATATTTCTGGTAAAAAAAATCTTATAAAAATAAATATATTTCAAATCGTTTATTTTTTTTTTGGTTTGTTTTGGAAATTATATGACATTTCAGATTCCTTCAATGATTTCTTTAGTGAGTATAGCTACCTTAGATTGCTCTCCCAGAATTTTCAATTTGATCTTCCAAATTCTTTTATCCCATTTGTTACCTAAGATGGCAGAACAAAACAATTCTTATGAATTTGTAGGAACTAGAAATGCTTTTACAAATCCTAGGTGAATTTTCTGCTGCAATAATTTACCAAATGATTCTCTTTTCATGTTTTACTTAAATGACCAAAATAAACATGAGTTCTCTTTCATTAATTAAAGAAACATCAGTATTACCTATAAAAGCCAGGTTTCTGAGGACTTCTTGCATCACATCTCTGTAAAGGTTCTTCTGGGATGGATCCAGCAAAGCCCACTCCTCCTTGGTGAAGTTCACAGCCACATCCTCAAAGGTCACTGAGATCTAAAATATTCCAGAAATATATAGTGGAGGTCAGGATAGACTAACAGCACAAGAAATCTATAATCAACAGTCATGATGTCACAGGATTCTCTGGCTTCCAGATTAATTCCAAAATTCCACAATTTGGTCCATCAGAACTATAATGCTCTCAATTTCTCACAGCCACTCCAACACTAGAATTGGGCCACTCAGAAGGCAAACAGTAGAGTGTTTTTCACTCTTCCTTTGGTGCCCTCACAGTAAGTAAGACAGGCTCCCCTCTCACTCCTACCTTCTTTTGGTTGCATCTCTATTACAAGTCCTAACAAAGTTCTGTGCAGTACAGAGGAAATATTAGCACTCAAAATAGTATGTACTCTTAGAATACAAAGCTGACTAGTAGGAAATTGCTGGATTCATGAAACTCAGCATTTGAGACAGATTTTGTCAACCACATTGGCTCACTGGGCCTACACACTTAGTACAGACCACATGGTGTTTACCGATCTTTTTTCTCCTTCTTAAAGTCTTATGTTCCAACCTTAAAGAAATGCCTGCAATCAGAACACACCAACACAGTCTGGGAATGGGCTCACTAAGGATCTTCCCTTATAGACAATGATTAGACAACATTTTACACAGTTTGTCACAATGTTTCAATTGGGGATTGAGCTAAACTTCACTGACTGCACCAAGAAAAAAACTAGAAGTTCACAGGTGCTTTACTCCAAAAAATTTTCTCAACTAGTAAACAAGTACAATGAGTAATAAACACAACAATTTTTTTTATGGTTACTGTCAAAGCAGAATGGGGTAATTGGAAAGATGATGTCATAGAAATTATGCAATGGCCCAAAGATATCACCTTGTCTAATCAACATCTTTACAAAGTTTTATATGTCTCACAACAATCTCCCTAATAAATGTCAGACACTACTTTTGTAAACCTTATAGCAACAATGAATGTCCAGTGATTGTGAAAACTTTTCTGAAAAGCAGCCAGTTCACTAACATATGGTACAGTCCTGTGCCACATAGACATGTTCTGCTCAAGGATATTTTAATCAAGGTTAGGCATCATGCACAATGGTTGTCTGTTGGGAAAGAGTTTTCTTATGCCTGGAATGCTGCTAGTGCAAACAAACTTAAGGCAGCAGCATTTCCAGCGTGTGGTAAAGCAGCAGGTTTGCAACCAAGAGTCCTCACCTATCTAAACTGTTTGGGTGTGAAACAAGACACTCCAAGTACATCTCTAAACATGATACAATATCTACACAGTGATGGAACAGCCAAAAAGAGCACCTACCAGAAGGTTCACATGCCACTAACACAAAACCATACTCAAGGACTTAAACATCTGAGCATCTGAGAAGCACAGTATTAGCAGGGGTGAGCAAAAGATCAAGAGGAATCATTCAGTGTGGTGGCCTTCACAGGATAATAAGATTAGTGAAAGCAGGTGTCTTGGAGACAGATCAAAATGATGTCCAGGCAAACTGGAATCTAGTTGGCAAAAGGCCTCTATTCAGTAGACAACCAACCATTTATTACACTTTCATATGTGAAAGACTAAAACAATTTTAAGAAGCTTACAAGAGATTTAGTTTTATTTATTTATTTTTATGTTAGGAAAATTTTTTTTTAAAAGTAGGCATTTAACTCAGGGCACTTAACCACAGTTTCACATCTCCAGCATATTTGTCATTTTAAGACAGTACTCACTACCTTGCTCTTGGCCTTGTAAGTGGCTGAGGTTAAAATTTAACTTTATAATCCTTCTGCCTCAGCATTCCCAGATGCTGGTATAATATGCATGCACCACTCCACCAGTGGAAATTTAATTTTATGTGAAAATAAGCTAAACAATTCTATAAAAAACTGGGTGCGGTGGCTCATGCCTGTAACCCCTGCACTTGGGAGGCTGAGGCAGGAGGATTGTGAGTTGAAAGCCAGCCTCAGCAATGGTGAGGAACTTAGCAACTCAGTGAGACCCTTTCTCTAATAAAATACTAAAAATACTAAAAAGGGCTGGGGATGTGACCCAGTGTGTGTCATGTGCCCCTGAGTTTGATTCCCAGTACAAAAAAAAAAAAAAAATTCTATAAACATGACAAGCCTTTAAAAAAAAATCAACCCCCCCATTCCAAAATGACACAACAGGGAGTTTGGAACCATCACAGTACTACCATGAAATAAAAAAGAACAGAAAGTCTGGTAACATGGAGTGAAATAGAATAGAGCTGCAAAATAACCTTACACAAATATAGTCAGTTTGTCTTTGAAAAATGTAAGTCATTTATATCCAAGATAAAAAATTCTCCAGGGAGAAGGAGCTGTTCCACATGCAAACCTCCAGAGAAATGAGAAAACACGAGCAGAACAATTAGTACAAAAACGTCATCATGCCTAAAAGCTCTGACAGGTTCACAATATCTACATGAAGCAGTCATGAAGAACAGTGGAAGACAGAAATAACAGTGAGACCTGCACTAGTCCTTCAGAATTACCCTATCTGGTGTAGGACAGCAGCCTGATGTCCCAGTGTGAGAACTTGGAAACTGACTCCATTGTACACACAGAATAACTTTTCAAAGTCTGGGAAATTTGTATTAAAATAATGGAACAATCTTAAGGTCTAAAACAACCTCTCACTCTCCTAAGTCTGAAGTGATCACTGTAAAAAAATTAGCAGAAATTATTTAAAAGGATTTGAGTAAACAAACAGCCTGCATTAGACAAGAACAGCAAAAATTATTTTCATCCACTCAACCATCACCTAAAATCTGATAAAGAAAGCTGCAGAGAGAGTTTATTTTTGTAAATCAGGTTTCAAAAACACCCAGGTTCAGGAGGCTGAGGCAGGAGGCTCCCAAGTTCAATAGCAGTCTCAGCTAATTAGTTAGGCCCTAAGCAAGTTCGCAAAAACTCTGAATAAAAAAAAAAAAAAAAAAAAAAGTAAAAATTGAGGTTGATGGTGCTGGGGGTTTGGCTCAGTGGTTAAGCAGCTGGGAGATCACTCCACAGTATGCATTTCACAAATAAACCACCCTGGTATTCTCAGGAAGAAAGGAAGCCTACAGAGACCAGAATGACACTTTGCAGAGAGAACCAAGACCCACCTGATCAGCACTGGTTTTTCCTGAGGCTGCGTTCTTCAGAGTGAAAGAACAAAAGAGTTTTCAATAGCAACACTGTGTTTTAAAGGCAGAGGCCCTAGCACATCTACCCACAAAATCCAGAGGGCAAAGCTTTTGCTGTTTCTACTGCACTTTTCTACCTTCTTGTGTAGGAGGAAATGAGGACAAGGGACACTGAGATCTGGAAGGAACAGTTTATTAGTGGCACCACAGCCCAGAGGAATAATTCCTAAATCCTAGCCTTGAGCACAGCAGGGATTTCACCTTGATACATAAACAAATTTTGAGAACATCAAGGCAAGGGAGTTGGGGCAATATATTGGAGAGAAAATTTTATATTTCTTATGTGGGCACAAGCTTGTCAAGACCCTAAAGTCTCTGGTTATACATATTAGGGCCTTTTACTACATTAAACCTAAAGAGGGCTTGTTCTTTCCATGATACTTTGCTGCTTCTGCTAATCTGTTACAGGTATCTGCAGCAGCTGCAAGCCTCCATGGTGAAATGTCACAAAGCAGAGCTCCTGTGTGTCAGTCTGCAAAACCAAACCTCTCAGCTCTTAAATTGCTAAAGTTACCATTCTGCCTTACCACACTGGCATTCAGGGAAATGTATCAAAGGAGCTGAAAGCAAACTAATGCACTGAACAGCATAAATAATATAGTCTCTAGGCAAATGCATGAAGCCTTCAACAAACAGAAAGAGAAGCACTGGGGAAAGGGGAGAAACGCATTTTCATTCTCTTTAAACAACAACAACAACAAAAGATGTACAAAGAATATTGAGAAAAAGGAAAACATGACACATGAATGGAAAATAAACCACTTGACATTGACCATTCTGGAGAAATATCAGGCTCCAAAATCCTTAGGCCAAAGTATTTCTTTTTTTTCTTTCTTTTATTTATTTATTTGTGTTTTGATTTATTTTCTTTATATTATAAGAATTAATCCAGAGGTGCTTTACAAATGAGCCACATCTACAGCCCTTTATAAAAAAAATTATTTGTAATTTGAGAGAAAAAAAATCTCTAAGTAGTTCAGCACCTAAGCCGTAGAGACTTCCTTTGAAATTGACATACTCCTAACTAAGACTATGGAGATGCTGATATTAAAGACATGTGCCACTGGGGTGGCCCTAGGCTACACTTTTAATTAAATGACCATGCAAATATGTGGAGATATTTTATTTTAATAGCTTGGAAGAATCAGTGTTATCATCAATTCTTATCAATTTCAGTTACAGATTCAACAAATACCAATAAAATATCTTTTAAGTTACTTTTTTTTTTTTTTGTAAAGGACCCAGAATAACCAACAAAGTAATAAAAACTAAATTCACAAGATGTACACTACCTGAGGTTAAGATCTCCTAAAAAGCTACAATTATCAAGACAGTGAAGTATTTGGCAGAATGTAAATATATTCTACTCATATTTGCCAAATAAGCAAAAAAAAAAAAATCAGTGGAAAATATACTCTCTTGGAAAATGTTTTTAATGATCCTGTACATTAACATGCAAAAAATAAAACACATTTATTTTACAAATGTCGGTGTCAGCTTTTAGTGGAGACTCGGTTTACAAGTAGGACAGAGGGCTTGGGATACAGCTCTAGAACAGCACCTACCTGGCACTTAGATGTCTGTGGATTCACTGCCTAGCATAAATAAAAAAAATTGCCTATTCCTCATACAAATAAATTCAAAATTTAAAACTTCACAAAAATAACACCTATACCTTGAAAAGAAAAACATGATAAGTGAGTGGAAAACTTGTAACTAGAACTTTATTAAAAAAAACTTTACATTTTTAAAAACATACATTTATGAGAATAAGAAGAGAAGCTGGAGAACTGCACAAAAAAGTTTTTCATAACACATAATGACACTGTACTGATATTCATCATACATGAAAAAAAAAAATGGTAACAAAGCAAGTAACCAACTAAAAAAATGGGCACAAGATCTGAAAAGCACACGTAAAAAAAAATACAGACAGAAAATGCTTGTGTGAGATGTTCACCAGCATGTCTTGAGGAAACTGCAAACTAAAAACGAGGTAAAACAATATACCCACTGGAGTGGTCAAATGCCAAACACCAAGAATGCCAAAAGACAGGGAAAACAGAAATCAGCAAGAACTCTTTCTTTGCTCATCTGAATGGAAAGGAGAAGAGGCTCTCTGGAAGACAGCCATGCTCCTACAAAGTAAACACAGTACACTCTACAGTTAACTCATCACACTCCCATGTGTTTGTCCAAATGAAAAAAAAATTTTGTGCAAAGAAACCTCACAGCAGTGAGTACAGCAGCCATATCCAGAAGTCCCCAACTATAGAATCAAAAGAGGTGCATCTTTCTACAGGTGAATGGATAAAGTACAATGTAACTACACAAAGATATAGCATACTTAAATGCAAACTGGTAAGTGAAAAAAGCCAATCTGAAGAAGCCAAATGCAGTGAGACTCCAAGTCAACAATGTTCTGAAAAAGGCAACTTTATAGAGGCAGTAGCAGGACCCATACAGCAAGGGACTAATGGAGCAGAGAGGAAACTGCAGAGGGAGAGGAGTGATGAGCAGGTGAAGCACAGGATACTCAGGGCAGTGAAACTCTTCTGAATGACATTATTATGTAGATATATGACACATACAATCACATCACACACAGGAGAAACGTCAGGTAAAGTATGGACTTTGGCTGCAAAAAACTGTTGCTTCATCTACTCTGTTCATCAACCATACAACTCTGATTCAGTAAATAACAAATATACTAGACCAATACAACAGGAGAAAAACAGTGGAGCCTAAGCTGGAGAGGATAGGTGTATGATACTAAGTGTAATGGTTCATTTGAATTGTCACCTTGATTGGATTAAGAGATACTGATGATTAAGAGGCTTCTAGGTGTGTACATGATGGTGTGTCTAGAAATGATTGGCACATGGTATAGCAAACTGGACAACTTCCCTAGGTGTAGGCAACATCATCCCAATAGGATGGTGGCTTGCATGCAGGAAAAGTTGGAAGAACAAGGCAGCAGCAGAAGATGCAACCTAAGCCAGGCAAGATGGCACACAGCTGTAATCCCAGCACTTTGGGAGGCTGAGGCAGGGGGATCATGAGTTCAAAGCCAGCCTCAGCAATGGCAAGGCACTTAGCAACTCAGTGAGACCCTGTCTCTAAATAAAATACAAAAAAGGGCTGAGGATGTGACCCAGTGGTCGAGTGCCCCTGAGTTCAATCCCTGGAACCACAAAAAAAATTTCAACCTAGCTTCTTATCAAATAGTTTTTCCACTGCTGATGTGATCACCTAAGGACACCACACTTTCCTTTCTTCACTCTTCCAAAGTAAACTCTGCCAGTGATTTTCCAGGGATTTTCTAGAAGAATTGGATCTTAGACTAAGGTAGCACCATTGATCCCTCTTGTTCTGCAGCTTCAGTATCTTAAATTGCTAAGCTAATACTTCTCTCTCTCTCCAGCCTGCAGATAGCCATTGTGGACTATCAGCTTCTGTTCATGTAAGAAAATATAAAAATTCCCCTTTTTGAAGCCTTCTTGGTGTTGATTCTGTTTCTGTAGACAACTCTAATTAATACATTATATAAGCCTAAAATACCTCAGAAAACAAACTTAAATTAATAAAGAAGTGAGCAAAACTACCATACCATGGAACATTCACAAATATATACCTAAGAAACAATATAAAATACTGTATACCTTTTCTGAACTAATGCAAGAACAAAGAAAAGAGCAAGATTTATATTTACAAATTTCAAAACTATGGAGAAAAGAAAGAAAACTAATTTTAAATAACGTTTCCATTTATACAAAAATGGGTAATTTACCTTTAAGAGTCATTATAACTGCTGCTGTGGTGCTGCACACTTAAAATCTTAGCAACTAGAAAGGTCAGGGCAGGAGGATGACAAAATTGAGACATGTCTCAGTAACATAGCAAAAACCTCAGAAATTTAATAAAACTTGCTTTTTTTTTTTTTTTTTTTTTTTTTTTTTTTTGTGGTAATGGGGATTGAACTCAGGGGCACTCGACCACTGGGTCACATCCCCAGCCCTTTTTTGTATTTTATTAGAGACAGGGTCTCACTAATTTGCTAAGTGCTTCAAATTGCTAAGGCTGGCTTTGAACTCGCGATCCTCCTGCCTCAGCCTCCCAAAGTGCTGGGATTACAGGCGTGCGCCACTGCGCCCAGCTAAAACTTGTTTTTAATCAAAAATAAAAATGGAAGTACTGGAGATTTCACTCAGCGACAGAGCACTTGCCTAGCATGTGTGAAGAACTTGATATGATGTTTAGATACACACACACACACACACACACACACACACACACACACAAATCTACAAAAGTAAGGCATTCTGATCATCCCAATAAAACAAAATTTAAAATAATTATTAAAAAAAATGCTGTGGATGTGTGCAATGGTCAAGTGCTTCTGGGTTTAATCTCTAGTGAAACAATCACCCAGAAAGAAAATGCTTTTACAAATTTGAAAGTATTTTTTGAAGGACAACAAGCATGAGCAAGTCCCTGGCTTGAATCCCAGCACTCAATACATGAGTAAATAAATAAATTATATTTTTAAAAACTAATTTTCTTTTGCTTGGGAGTAGGTTGATAGTAGAGCATTTGCCAAGCATGCATGAGGCCCTGAGTTCAATCTGCAGCAGGCCACACACACACACACACACACACACACACACACACACACACACACACACACCACAAATAAATATAAACTAAATTACCTCTAATTAATGAATGAGGAAAAAAAAGATTATAATAGAAAAGGTACAAAATGACAAGCATAAAAATACAATAAAATCAATGGAGCCAGGCACGGTGGCGCAGGCCTGTAATCCCAGCACTTTGGGAGGCTAAGGCAGGAGGATCGCAAGTTCAAAGCTATCCTCAGCAATGGCGAGGCACTTAGCAATTCAGTGAGACCCTGTCTCTAATAAAAATGCAAAAAAGGGCTAGGGATGTGACCCAGTGGTTGAGTGCCCCTGAGTTCAATCCTGGTACCAAAAAAAAAAAAAAAAAAAAAAAAAAAAATCAATGGAAAGACAAAACACTTTCTTACCAAGGAAACTAAAGAAACTGAACTTCCCCTGATCTACACTCTCTGGGAAATACGCAGAACATTTTAGTAAATTTTCTAAAATCCAAGGCCAGTGGAGCTGTGCTTATTGGTGAACTTCAGAAAAAACTACTTCTAAAAATGGAAATAGTAGACCATGTCTAAGACCAGCCAAAATGTTGCACAGATCACAGCGAGTATAGACTTGAGTATTTATGTAATTCACAAATTTCAAAAGCTAAGAATATAGCTCCCAAAGGTGTAGTCCAAAAAAGAGGCATTTTTTTTTTTAACCAGGGATTGAACACACAGGCAATTTACAGCTGAGCCACATCCAAAGTCTTTTATATTTTATTTAAGACAGAATCTCACCAAGTTGCATAAAGTCTCACTAAGTTTGTAAGTTCTCCTCAAACTTCAAATACTCCTGCCTCAGCCTCCAGAGAAGCAAGAATTACATGTGTGCATGCCTGCCTTTTTTCTGTAAATTAGGATATTTAACAAATAAAAATGTAAGTACACGTTTTAAAATCTGCTTCAATATTCCCTTTTTCATAATATTTTATCATATTTGGTTCTGAATCGACAAACTTGGGTCTCAAATAAGTGAGCAGATTATTTCACAGTGATAAACACAGAAATGCCTGGTGCTGAGGGAGAAAAACTCTCAGGCACAAGGGGCAAATAAGGTCCCTATCCACTGGTACATTCTCCCACCTGGTGGTGGTCACTAAAATACTCCAGGATCACCCTCCCAGGAGACCTGGACCATGACTCCAGTGTATGAGACTTTTAAGGTTTGCACAGCACTGCACTCAGGTGAATGGTTCCTATGCTCTGAGAGAGTTTTTGTTGTGTCACAACTGTGAGAGAATGCAAGGGTCAGAAATCACTGCTGACATGGACCCTCAGCATCAGCTTCCACACACTGACTGTTCACCTGTTTCCAAGGGATGGGAACACAGCTTGTGGAAAACAATGCTCAAATTAGTAAGCTGGGTGGATGACGATTGTTCCAGAAGATTCCTTAGCTCCAAGGTCCCCACCTTTTCCCCTGAGAGGTTTCACACCACAACTTAAGCTGTCCTCTGATAAGACTTGACCCAGAGCCTAAAATTCTTTGAATCATGCAGGGAACACAGAGCAGTAGGCACCTTGTGGCATACCCAGGAAAGGATAATGGCTGAGGATTTAGGACCTTGTGAAGTGTCCAAAGTCCTAAATCCTCAGTACACTTCCTGCCCATGAAATGATGATATGGTTTTTAACCTAAGAAAGATAAAATGACAAGCGGAGGATTTTACATGTGCGAACTAAAGTTCTTTATGAAGTTGCTCTACATCAAATAACCTTTAGGCCACTTGATTTTGGCTAAATAGAACACCATGAAGGTTGAAAGACAAGGTTCTGCATGGGAAGCAAAATTTATCTTGGGCTATCTTAAGCCTTTAATAGCCAATTACCTTAAGTTCTGTAGACAAATTAGACAAAAATTCTCAAATATAATACAATTCTCAGAAATATATTACTAACCTTACCAGACATAAGACCACCATTGTTCAAATACAAAAATATAAAAATACATCTACAGAAGAAATTTCTCCTTTCTTACTGCAACCCACCTATCAAATGATCCCACAAATGCAATTGTTTAATGCATTAATACAGAATTTTCTTCTATAAAAGTATATGTAGGCCAGGCACAGTGGCACACAACTGTAATCCCAGCAGCTTGAGAGGCTGAGGCAGAACTGCTAATTTCAAAGCAACCTCAGCAACTTATTGAGGTCCTAAAACCTTAGTTAAATCATGTTTCAAAATAAAATATAAAAAGGTCTGGGATTGTGGCTCAGTGTTTAAGTGCCCCTGGATTCAATCCCTAGTGTGTGTGTGTGTGTGTGTGTATATATATATATATATATATATGTAATATGTTCTAGGGTGGAACCCATACACCATTCAGAGATAGTTGAATCCATGTTGCTGAGTATGGTCAATAATATTTGTATCAAAATAAACTATTTTGTGTAGCTGGGATTGTCAATGACTTCAATCCCAATACCTTGAGATGCTGAGGCAGGAGGATCATAACTTTCAGCCAGGCTGGGCAACATAGCAAGACATTGTCTTTATTTTATTTATTTATTTATTTATTTATTTATTTTTGATGTGGCTGTGTCTCCATAGTATGAGGACTTTAAATTCTTGGGGTATAAACCATGGAATGTGATACCTGGGTAAAATGGTAGTTCCATACTCAGTTTTCTGAGGAATCTCCATACTGCTTTCCATAGTGGTTGGACCAATTTGCAGTCCCACTAGCAATGTATGAATGTACCTCCCCCCCATTCTTCCAAACATTTATTATTGCCTGTATTCTTGATGATTGCCATTCTGACAGGAGGGAGATGAATTCTTAGAATAGTTTTGATTTACACTTCTCTAACTGCAAAAGATGTTAATCGCTTTTTTGTACGTTTCTTGATCAATTGTATTTCTTCTTCTGGGAAGTGTCTGTTCAATTCCTTAGCCAAATTATTGATAGGGCTGCTTGTTTTTTTGGTGTTCAGTTTTTTTGAGTTCTTTATATATCCTAGAGATGAATGTTTTATCAAAGTTGAATGTGGTAAAGATGTTCCCCCAATCTGTATGTTCTCTCCTCATGTTATTAATTGCTTCCTTTGCTGAGAAGAATCTTTATAATTTGAATCCATCCCATTTAGTGATTCTTGATTTTACTTTTGTGCTTTAGGAGTCTTGTTAAGAAAGTCAGATTCTAATGAGATTTGATGCAGATTTGTGCCTCTTTTTTCTTCTATAGGTGCAGGGTCTCTTTTCTAGTCCTAAAGTCTTTGATCCACTTTGAGTTGATTTTTGTGCAGGGTGAGAGATAGAGGTTTAATTTCATTTTTTTTTCTGATAAGAGGTGCTTTAACAATTCCAAACAAAGTATTTCTCATGAGTTTTTCAAAACTATTTAGAAATGTTTTAATTCTACTACTTCTATTTTTAAATAAATCTAGCACTTCTAAACATATAGAAAAACTAGTTAATCCAAATAGGAACCTGTCCACTATGCACACAGCAGTGGTAAATAATATTGCACACATAGCAATGGTTATAATGTGAAATATGTTCTAATATGAACATTTTGTCCTTGAACCTTTCCCTTTTTTTTTATTTTCAATCCAGTCGATAACTACAGGCATATGCAACACTTAGAGAGGGTTGAACAAATTTATATCCAAAAGTCATTTACAGAGAACAACCTTTACTATGAATTTCAACAACAAAAAAATGTACAAGCCGGGCGTGGTGGTGCACGCCTGTAATCCCAGCACTTGGGAGGCTGAGGCAGGAGGGTCGCGAGTTCAAAGCCAGCCTCAGAAATGGTGAGGCACTTAGCAACTCAGTGAGACCCTGTCTCTAATAAAATTAAAAAAAGGCCTGGAGATGCGGCCGAGTGGTCGAGTGCCCCTGAGTTCAATCCCCATTACCAAAAAAAAAAAAAGAAAAAAAAAAGAAAAAAAAAAGAAATGTAGAAAATGTTCTAATTTTACTAACTACTTGGTCATACATTGGCAACCTCTTTAATACCTAGATACTAGATGTTGCAAAATTGTGACTCATTTGTCCTTTATATACACTATACATACAGCAAAACAAAATGCACAAAATATACAGAAAGCTGATGTTCGAAAATGTTTAAGTATGAGCACACTAACATATTACCTTTTGCAATTGCACCATGTACTAGTATAAGATAACCATATTCATGTGGGTTTGTCTCTATTTCCTCTGTTGCTACCATTGGTTTATGAGTCTATTTGGTCTCAAGGGCCTTTCTGAGAAAGGCTCACCACTCCCTCATACCAGCCCCACACTTAACTGCCTTCATTCTTTCCCACCCAAGGACTTACCAACCCCACCCTTAATCACCCACATTAGGACCCACCTGGCTCTAATCCCTGAGCCTCCCCCATAAAAACCTGGTACCCCAAAGACCATGTTGCCCCCCTCCTTAACCACCCTTCCCCATCTATGGAGGGATGTGCCTTTATGTGTCAGCTCTAAGAAATAAACCCTAGTGTGTATCTCTGCCTGATCTCCATATTTCATTACTAGCTTGCTTGTCTTCAGTTTTCTCATTTTTATTTCAGTGTCAAAATGCATTCTATTTTCATATATAAGTAATGAAAGCAAATTCATATCAATTAATTAATTTATGTCAATAAGGGCAGACAGGTTACCTAGCCCAGGATTCCATATCACTAGGACCTATAAAAAATTGCCTTATTTCCTTCAAAACAGTTATTTTACCAAACACAGAAAAGTGCTACGTAATTATTTTTTACCCTCAAGCATAATATTCACAAGTAGAAACAAATGTTTCAAAAGGGTTATTCTTGCCAGGGATAGTGGCACAAACCTGTAATCCCAGAGAAGTGGGAGTCTGAAGCAGGGGTTTTACACATTGGAGGCCAGCTTCTGAACTAAGTGGGACCAGATCTCAAAATTAATTAAAAGGGTGTGCTGGGGGGTGAAGGGCACTGGGGATGTCTTTGATAAAGCTCCTCTAGTTTTGATCTCCAATATGAAAACTACAGCACACTAAAGAAAGAAATTAAAGAAGATCTCAGAAGATGGTAAGGTCTACCATGTTCTTGGATAGGTAGAACTAATATTGTAAAAATGACCTTACTTCCAAAAGCACTATACAAGATTCAATGCATTTAAGATTCAATGCATTTGCAATAAAAATTCCAATAACATTCATCATAGAAAAAGAAAAAGCAATCATGAAAGTTATCTGGAAAAATAAGAGACCCGAAATAGACAAAGCCATACATAGCAAAAAGAGTGAAGCTGGAGGCATTATTATTGCACACCTTAAACTATGCTACAAAACAATAGTTAAAAAAACAAACAATAAAAGAAAAAAAAAAAAAAAAAAAAACATGATATTGGCACCAAAATAGACCTGTAGACAAATAGTACAGAATAGAGGACAGAGAGAATAACCCACATATTTACAGTTTTCTTATATTAGACAAAGTCACCAAAAATGCACATCGAAGAAAAGGTAGTCTGTTCAACAAATGGTGCTGGGAATACTGGAAATCCACATGTAACAAAATAAAATTTACCCCATCTCTCACAATGCCCAAAACTCAACTCAAAGTGGATCAAGGAACCAGGAATTTAAACCAGAAACCTTGCGACTATTTGAAGAAAAATTAGGTCCATATCTCAATCATGTTGGATTAGGCCCCAACTTTATGAATAAGACACCCATAGTGCAAGAATTAAAACCAAGAATCAATAAATGAGATGGTTTCAAACTAACAAGTTTCTTCTCACCCAAAGAATCAATGAGTGAGGGGAATCAAAAACCTACAGAATGGGAGCAAATTTTTTACCACAAGCACATGAGATAGAGCACTGATCTCTAGGATATATGAAGCACTCAAAAACTTTAATACCAAAAACAAAAAATGGAAAACAAAAACAAACAACCCAATCTGTAAAAGCCCTAATAAGGAGATAGCTAAGATGGCAGCTAGGTGAGAGCCATAAGAGGTGTTTCAGTATTTTCACCAGATATTCATGCATTTATCTAAGAATCTTTCTATGCTCGTGAACACTATGTGATGCACCTGAAAGTTTGAGTTGTTGACACATGTATACTTGTTAAGGCAAAAAGTATTTAACCGGGTGAGGTTGGCTAGAGGGGATGGTTGGAGTTGGAAAGGTTGTTGGAGCCTGAGAGAGAAGTTAGAAGAAGCAATAATAAAGAGCCTATTCATTTTCCAGTCTGCTTCCGAATTCTTTCCCGCGGTATCATTGCTGCAGGCGGCGATAGCTGCAGGCAGCAATGACCCGTACAGGGAGTTCGTAATCGGCAGGTAAGAACTGAGAAGTCTCTAAAGATGGGTGCTAAAATAACCAAGACCCTAATGATAAAAGCTATGGAAGAGTTTTTT
>CM046667.1:1484636-1671848 GCA_025594165.1 Tamias sibiricus | reverse complement strand
TATGCAAGTAAGAAATACAAAGATTTCTGATGTTCTAGTTTTTTTTTTTTTTAGTTATATAAAGTGCTATAAAGTTTTAAGTCTTTGGTCTCAATTTCAGCAGATGCACACTCACTCAGACAGTGGTGATGAGATCATGCACTAAGGCCGGCTTCTCCTGGTGTGGAGCTGATAGCTGGCTGAAGAGATGGTTGTAAGGAGAAGGCCTTTTCTCAGCAGAGTCAAGAGGCTGCAGTATAGTTTGAGAGTGGTGAGGCTGACACAGAGGTTCAGGCAGATGAGAAGAGTTTGGAGGTCAGTCCAGGTTCTCATCAGGCTCTCCAGCATGTGGCCATCAGTTTGGGCTGGCTGAATGTCTGTTCATTGGCTCCATCATTTATACTTAATTTTTGGGCTTTTGACTGCCCTTTCAACCTCTATCAGTTCTTACTGTCTTTGTCAGTGACATCATTGCACTGAGGGTAGGACCTCTGGTCTGGTGGTCCCCACCCTGATTTTTGTGCCTATTGCCTTTGGCAGGGACTTATTAGGGTGAGGGAAACATGACAGAGATGTACCTCTGGATTAAACCAGGGTTGTAAGGAGTGACTTAATTCATCAAGGTATGGCTGATGACTAGAGTGAGTGCTGTGTAAGCGGGCCTGGTGGGGACTGCAGGTTCAAAGTGAAGTTTTAAAATGGTGTTGCTTAGGCTGAGGCCTAAGGCCATCCTTACACTGCCTCAGCCTCCCAGAGTCACTGTTGTTTGTTTCTGTGTTGAGGTAAAAACCCAGGGCCTCACCCCTGCCAGGAAAGCAGGGTGTTGCTGAAGCACAGCTCAGTCCCAGAGGTTACCTTGTGTATGAGTGGCAGAGCAAATGCTTCCTACCTGGATTAGTTCCCAGCACAGCCAGGAAGCTCCGCCTAAAAAGGGCTGGGGCAAAGAATTTGTCACTCTAGCAAATGTCAGCGAGCGATTGGTTAATCTTAGCTGTCTGTCAAGATGCAGAGGCGGGCCTTGGAACCATCAATCAGGAATGCTGGGTTGGAACTGTCCAATCAGTGCGCAGGCCGACAGGAAGGGCGGGCTTCCGCGGGCTTTTCTTACTCCCCAACTCGGCTTCTCCATTTCTGTGCCCCGTGTTCTCAGCTTCCGGCCCCAGGTGACTCTGGGCAGCTTGTGTCCCCGCGATCTCGGGTAACCAGAGGTTCCTGGAGAGACGCCAGGTCACCAGGGAAGACAAATATGGTGAGTGTGCGAGCAGGGCTGCAGGTCCGCGGTCAGCACCTGCCGGGGGGCCCGGTGTGGGGTGAGCTGCCGAGCGTGGCGTGTCCCCGCTGGGGAGTGGCCCTGGGCACTGTCCCCTCATTCCCTGGGGCTGCAGGGCGGCTCAGCTCCCCGGTGTCTCCACCGCTCCCTGCTGCTTGCCTGCACCCACTCTCCCACATGTGTAGGAAGCAGCGGCGCAAATGCACTTTCCTGCTCCAGCTGAGCTCCTCCTTGGGCTGCTCTAAGTCCTTAAATTGCAGTTGCCTCCTGGTCCTAAAATGCCTCCTGCCTCTCCACTTCACAGCATCATCAAACATTCATTCTTCCTACTGTTTCACCTGGACACAGTGTATTTTTATTCACCTTTTTTTTTTTTTTTTTTTTTTTTTGTATTGGGGAATCAAAACTAGGGGAGCTTTATCAGCGACATTCCTTTCCCTCTACCCCGCCCCTTTTATTAAGTTTTGAGATCTGGTCTCACTTGTTTTGGAAACTGGCCTCCACTTTGTGATCCTCCAGCTTCAGCCACCTAAGTCCCTGAGATTACAGGCTGTGCTGCTATCCCTGGCAAGAATAACACTTTTGAAAGCATTTGTGTCTATTTGTGAATGTTATACTTGGAGGGAAAGAAAAATCACTTAACACGTCGTCCCTGTGTTTGGTGAAAAAAACACTTTAAAAAAATAAGGCAATTGTTTATAGAGCCTAGTGATATTGAATTTGGGGCTACATACCCATTCTTATTTTTTTTTTTTGACATAGTTATTTATTTATGTCAACTTGTTTCATTAGTGATACATGACAGTAGAATGAATTTTGAACCACCATACATTGTTGTACCCAATTCGCAGGCAGAAAGTCTCACAAGCCACTCATGTAACAGCCAAAGAAGGCTTTAAAGAGGCTGGAGCCACCAACTCAAACCCATAGGAGGAAGGGTGGTAGAAGATGGCACCTGCTTGTAGCAAGTGCAGGGTTTATAAAGCACAGGGTTCATTAACTCTCAGGTGGACATGGTTTAAGGGTGGGTTAATAAGCCCTCAGGTGGAGACATTCAAGGGTGTTGTAGCCTCTCTCCACTATGAGATTCTATTGCAGGTGTTGTGTAACCTGTTCTTTGTTCCCAGTTCATGGGGGGTGGGAGACAAAGAGGGCTATCTGACCTTAAAATGGCAGGTAATCTAGAATGAGTCTCTGCTGATCACACACATAAATAGAGTATAACCCCTCCTTTTTCTGATTGTACATGATACAGATTCACAGCAGTCTTGTAATCATATGTGCACATAGCCTAATAATGTCTCATTATTCTGCTGTCCTTCATCCCCAGCCCTTTCAAATTTGATTTTTAGATAGAGTCTTGCTAGGTTGCCAAGCCTTGCTTGAAAGTTGTGAATCTCCTGCCTCAGCTTCTGCAGCTGTGGGAATTAAATTCTTTGACAACCCCAGCTACAGAAAATACTTTATTTTGATACAAATATTAATGACCATACTCAGAAACATGCATTCAAGTTACTCAGAATGCTGTAGGTGTCCCACCCCAGAAGAGATTACATAATTTCTTTTTTATTCCAGAAAATGAACCCAGGGACACTTAGACACTGACCCACATTCTAGCTCTTTTTATATTTTATTTTGAGGCATCATCTTGCTAAGTTCCTTATGCCCTCAATAATTTGCTGAGGCTGGCTCAGAATTGAGTAGTCCCCCTGCATTAACCTCTCAAGCTCCTGGGACTACAGTGGTGCACTGCTGTGCCTGGCCTACCTGAACTTTAATAAAGGAAAGTTTTTATCAATACATTAACCAATTGCAATGTTAGGATCATCAGATTGGTGAGTTACAATAAAAAAAAATTCTTCTGCAGGCCTGTGTTTATACATTCCTAGTTTTGGAACATGGTGGAGACTAGACATCTGGTAAGATTAGAAGTGTATTCTGAGAAGTTTATTAGTTTTTAGAATTGTGGTCTGATTACAACAATTAAGACTATAGGCTATTAAAGGGCTTAAAGTTCAAGATATTTTTTTCTCTCCACACAGAACCCTGTCTTTCTACCCTCATGGTGGTCTAGTAAGCTAAAGTCAAGTGTTGGGAAGGTTCTTTGATGTAGATGCAACTTCATAGAGACCTTCAGTTCACACCTGTGAAAAGCTTGTGCTTCCCCTTTTATCTTCCTCAGGTGTAGACACCATGTCAGAATTTTCCAGGCAGAGGTTCCTTTGGACACCTCACAGGGTCTCATGTTCTCAGCCACAATCCTCTCCTGGAGCTGCCACAAGGTACCCACAGCTGCCCTGTGCCCTGCACGGTTAAGAGAATTTCAGGCCCTGGGTCAGCTCCTTCTATAGACAGCCTGAGGTGTGGGATGCAGCCTCTCAGGGGTGCAGCTGGGGTCTGTGGAGGTGAGGAGTCTCCTGGAAAAAGCCTCAGTAGACAGCTACTTCTTTACGACATTGTTCCCCCAAGCTCTGTTCTCATTCCTTGCAGAGGGGTGGACGGTCAGCCTGTGGGTGCTGGTGCTGAGGGGCCAGGTCAGCAGTGCTTCCTGCCCCTTGCATCCTCTCACATTACTGAAGGAGCAAAAACTCTCCCAGGGCATAAGGACCACCCACCCCAGTGCAGTGCTCTGCACACCTGAAAAGCCTCATAGACTGGAGTCATGCTCCAGCTCTCCTGGGAGGGTGATCCAGGAGGCTTTCAGTGAGCAAGACCCAGAGGAAGAATGTCCCAGCTGTCAGGGACCGTGCCTGTCCCTTGAGCCTGACATATCTGTGCTCCCTCAGCACCAGTGGTTTCTGTGTATCACTTGAAAGTAATCTGCTCACTTTGTTGTGGCCTAGTTTTATTTATTCAGAGTCAAATAGGATGAAATGTTATTAAAGAGGAGAGAAAAAAAGTGGATTTAAAAAGTCTAATTACATTTCCATTATTAAGAATCCTAATGTACAACCACGTGTAGTGGTGTACACCTGTGATCCTTGCTACTCTAGAGGCTGAGACAGGAGGATTGCAAATTTGAGGACAGCCTTAGCAATGTATCTCTTCTTTATTACACTTTGTGAGACTGTGTCTCAAAATACAATATAAAAATAGCTGGCGATGCGGCTCAGTTTTAAAATCCCTCTAGGTTTAATCCCTGGTTCCAAATCAAAAGCAAACAATTAAACCCTTACTTACCTTTTCCTACCCCTAAGAATGTATAGAAAATTTGTGGGATTAGATCTTGTTTATAGATGATTTCAAATTGATATTCAGGTCCTAGATTCCAGAATTCCAGTTAAGATACAGAGAAAGTCTGTCTTGCATTATTGCTGTAAAATATAAATCCTTTTCTAAAAAATAGTGGTAGATAAATTTGTTCATGTAATTTCATGAAAACATCAGTTTCTGTCCTTTACATGTGGAGAATCTGACAGAAAATACTGTTGTTGTTGTTGTCTGGACTTGGTTGGTTGATGTTAACTATATGATTTTGTGGTGTCAGGAATGGACACCGAGGTGCTTAAGCACTGAGCCACATCCCAACCCCCTTTTAGGTTCTTTGTTTTGAGACAAGGTCTTGCTGCATTGCCTAGGGCCTCATACCCCTGGACTGCTGGGATTACAGGTGAGCACTGTCACACCGTCTTTATTCTAAATTTTAAAGCACAATTTTGGGAATACCTGAAATTCCCAACTGTGTTCTTTAATCACTGAATAATTTATCAGTGATATAGTAAATGACACCTCTTTTCTGGAAAGGATAGATACATGTGTTTAAATAAGGGTGATAATCCCCTTCACGAGCACTTTCATCATGTCACCTAATTCTTGTTCCCTCCTAACTGCCTCCTTCTAGGTCCACCCCATTGGGAGCTAGCTTTTGAGCTTAAGAAATTTAGGAGTAATGTAAATGCTCTCTCTTTTCACTCTGTTCTGTTGAGCTATTGGCTGGACTTAGATATAGTTTATTGTTTCCATTTTTAGGTGTATTTTTCTTTTAAGTTCACCAAAAGAAAAGAAAAAAAAAAAAAAAAAACACAGGAAACCATGCCCTGATTTTCACAGAATTTACTGAAAAGCTCAGTGTTTTTTCAGAGGGTGTAGATAATGGGAAAGTTCATACTGCTTTGTAAGAAAGGTTGTTGTCTTTGTATTGAATTTTTTGTATTTTATATTTTATGTGTTGCATTGTGTATCTTTGGTATTAGAATCATTTTTTGTAACTCATTACATGTATATATATATATATATTTTTTTTTGTACTGGGGACTGAACTCAGGAGCACTCAGCCACTGGGCCACATCCCCAGCCCTTTTCTGTATTTTATTAGAGACAGGATCTCGCTGAGTTGCTAACTGCCTTGTCATTGCTGAGGCTGGCTTTGAACTTGCGATCCTCCTACCTCAGCTGCCCAAGTGCTGTGATTTCAGGCTTGTGTCAGCGCACCTGGCTGTAGTTTAGTTTTCTGTTTGTTTGCTTGTTTTGTGTATGTGTGTGGACTGTTGGGGAGAAAACAAGACCACATATATTCTTGGCAAGTTCTCTACTACTGAGCTATTCACTAGCCCAAGAAAATTAGTATGTAGACTATTATTTATTTATTTTCTTATTTCTTGAGTGCTGGGAATAGAAGCCAGGACATGCTCATGTTTATGTTATCCTCCAAAAATGAATTTCAACTTTGTGAGCAGTTTTTTGGAGGTGGCCCCATGTACTCCTGGGGTTTAAACTTAGAGGCACTTGACGACTGAGCACATCCTCAGCCCTTTTTATTATTTATATACTCATTTATTTAAATTTTTATTAATTTTGTATAGTTGTACATGGACAGAATACCTTTATTTTATTTAATTTACTGTGGTGTTAAGGATCATACCCAGTGCCTCACACATGCTAACAAGTGCAATGCCACTCAGCTACAGTCCCAGTCCTCCATTTATATTTTATATGAAGACCAAGTCTCACTAAAGTTCTGAGTGTCAGCCACGTGCTGTGGCATACGTTTGTAATCTCAGCTCTTGCGAAGCTGAGGCACGAGCATTGCAAGTTCAAAGCCAGCCTCAGCAATGGTGAAGCACTTAGCAACTCAGTGAGACCCTGTCTCTAAAAAATACAAACAAGGGCTCGGGATGTGGCCCAGTAGTCGAGTGCCTCTGAGTTTAATCCCTGGTAATAATAATAATAGAAAAAAAGAAAAGAAATTTGACTCTTTTGCTAAGTTGCTGAGACTAAATGGGATGGATTCAAATTATAAAGCTTCTTAGCAAAGGAAACAATTAATAACAGGAGAGAACATTCAGATTGGGGGAACATCTTTACCACATTCAACTTTGATAAAGCATTCATTTCTAGGATATATAAAGAACTCAAAAAACTGAACACCAAAAAAAAAAAAAAAAAAAACAGCCCTATCAATAATTTGGCTCAGGAATTGAACAGACACTTCCCAGAAGAAGAAATACAATTGATCAAGAAACATACAAAAAAGCCATTAACATCTTTTGCAGTTAGAGAAGTGTAAGTCAAAACTACTCTAAGATTTCATCTCCCTCCTGTCAGAATGGCAATCATCAAGAATACAGGCAATAATAAATCTTTGGAAGAATGGGGGGGAGGTACATTCATACAATGCTAGTGGGACTGCAAATTGGTACAACCACTATGGAAAGCAGTAAGGAGATTCCTCAGATAACTGAGTACGGAACCACCATTTTACCCAGGTATCACACTCCTTGATTTATACCCCAAGAACTTAAAGTCCTCATACTATAGAGACACAGCCACATCAATATTTTTAGGACCTCAATTCTCACTATCTAGAATATGGAACTGAACTGGGTATCCTCCAATAGATGAATGGATAAAGAAAATGTGGTATATATACTCAATGGAATTTTACTCAGCTTCAAAGAAGTAAAATTATAACATTTGCCAGTAAATTGTTGGAGTTGGAGAACATGATGCTAAGTGAAATAAGCAAATCCCAGAAAACCAAAGGCAAAATATTTTGTCTAATATGGTGATTCTAACTCACAATAATGTGATCGTGATGGGGCATTAAGGATGAATAGGGTTACCTTAGATTAGGTAGAGGAAAGTGATGGGAGAGGAGGGAGGGGATTTGTGGATAGAAAAGATAGTAAAATGAAACATACAGTATTACTGTTTGTATATATGTGACTACATGACCAATATGATTCTGCAACATGTACACTTAGAAACATGAAAAATGATATCCCATCTATGTATGATACATCAGAGTGCATAAATACACTCTTCTGTCATGTATAGCTAATTAAAACAAAAATTAAAAGAAAAAAGGTGGTTGGGTGGGAAATCCTTAAAATGGTGGCTGTCATTTAAGATGGCAACCCAGGTGTTAAGCAAAGACCTTACAAACACATGTAGAAATCAAGTACAACTGTTCCTTTTCCTGATTGTACATGATGTAGATTCACTTTAGTTATGTAGTTGATTATGCACATAGGGTAATAATTTCTGATTTATTCTACTGTCTTTCTTCCCCAGCTTTTTAAAATTTTATTTTATGACATAATCTGAGAGCTGGGATTTTGGCTCAGCGGTGGGGCACTCACCTAACACGTGCACAGCCCTTCTTCAATCCTCAGCACCACTAAATACAAAGGCATTGTGTACATCTTAAAAAATTAAAAAATAAATATTAAAAAGAAAAAGACAATATCTGGCTACGTTGCCCAGCCTGGCCGAAAGTTGTGATACTCCTGCCTCATCTTCTCAAGCTGTTAGGAGTAAAGTCATTGACAATCCCAGCTATGCAAAATAGTTCATTTTGATACAAATATTATTGACCATACTCAGCAACATGGATTCAACTTTCTCTGAATGGTGTATGGGTCCCACCCTGGAAGATATTACATCATATATATATACATATGTATACACACACGCACTAGGGATTGAACCCAGGGGCACTTAAACACTGAGCCACAATCCCAGCCCTTTTTATATTTTATTTTGAAACATGATCTCACTAACACCTACAGGTGTACTTTTATATTTTTCTATTTGGAAGATGGTGGTCTTATGTCTGGTAAGGTTAGTAATATATTCTGAAAATTGTATTAGATTTGAGAATTTTTGTCTAATTTGTCTACAGAACTTAAGGTAATTGGCTATTAAAGGCTGAAGAGAGCCCAAGATAAATTTTGCTCCCCATACAGAACCTTGTCTTTCCACCTTCATGGTGTTTTATCTAGCCAAAGTCAAGTGGCCTGAAGGTTATTGATGTAGAACAACTTCATAGAGAACTTCAGTTCACACATGTAAAAATCCTCTGCTTGTCATTTTATCTTCTTAGGTTAGAAACCATATCACCATTTCATGGGCAGAGAAGTGTACTGAGGATTTAGGACCTTGGACACTTCACAAGTTTCTAAATTTTCAGTCACTATCCTTTCCTGTGTATGCCAAAAGGTGCCCACTGGTGTCTTGTTCCCTACATGATTCAAAGAATTTTATGCTCTGGGTCAACTCTAATTAGAGGACAGCTTAAGGTGTGGTGTGCAACCTCTCATGGGAGCAGGTAGGGGACCTTGGAGCTAAGGAATCTTCTGGAACAAGCCTCATCCACCCAGCTAACTAATTTGGGCATTGTTTTCCACAAGCTGTGTTCCCATCCCTTGGGAACAGGTGAACAGTCAGTGTGTGGAAGCTGATGCTGAGGGTCCATGTCAGCAGTGATTTCTGACCCTTGCATTCTCTCACAGTTGTGACACAACACAAACTCTCCCAGAGCATAGGAACCATCCACCTGAGTGCAGTGCTGTGCAAACCTTAAAAGTCTCACACACTGGAGTCATGGTCCAGGTCTCCTGGAAGGGTGATCCTGGAGTATTTTAGTGACCACCACCAGGTGGGAGAATGTACCAGCTGACAGGGACATTATCTGCCCCTTGTGCCTGAGAGTTTTGCTCCCTCTGCACCAGGAATCTCTGTGTTTATCACTGTGAAATAATCTGCTCACTTATGTGAGGCCCGTGTTTGTGAATTCAGAACCAAATATGATGAAATATTATGAAAGAGGGAATAAAGAATTAGATTTTCAAAAGTGTACTTACATTTTTATTTATCAAATATCCTAATTTACAGCAAGGGACGGTCATGCACACCTGTAATCCTTGGTTTTCCAGAGGCTGAGGCAGGAGAATTTCAAGTTTGAGGAGTGCTTACAAAGTTAGTGAGTCTCTATGCAACTTGGTGAGATTCTGTCTTAAATAAAATATAAAAAGATTTTGGATGTGGTGCAGGTGTAAGGTACCTGTGTATCCAATCCCTGTTTAAAAAAATAAATGCTTTTCCTCATCCTTGGACTACTCCTTTGGGAGCTAGATTCTTAGCTTCTGAAATTTGTGCATTACATAAATTCTCAGTCCATACTCACTGTGATCTGTGCAACATTTTGGCTGGTCTTAGACATAGTGTACTATTTTCATTTTTAGAAGTAGTTTTTCTGAAGTTCACCAACAAGCACAGCTCCACTTGCCTTGGATTTTAGAAAATTTACTAAAAATTTCAGCGTGTTTTCCAGATAGTATAGATCATGGGGAAGTCCAGTCTCTTTGGTTTCCTTGGTAAGAAAGTGTATTGTCTTTCCATTGATTTCATTGTATTTTATGCTTCTCATTTGTACCTTTTCTATTATACTCTCTTTTTTTCTCATTCATTAATTAGGTGTATTTTAGTTTATATTTATTTGTGTGTGTGTGTGTGTGTGTGTGTGTGTGTGTGTGTGTGTGGCCTGCTGCAGATTAAACTCAGGACCTCATGTATGCTTGGCAAATGCTCTACTATTGACCTACTTTCCAGCAAAAGAAAATTAGTTTTTAAACTATTATTTATTTATTTACTCTTGTATTGAGTGCTGGGATTCAAGCCAGGGACTTGCTCATACTTGTTGTCTTTCAAAAAATACTTTCAAATTGGTGAAAGCATTTTTCTTTTGGGTGGGTGTTTCACTAGGGATTAAACCCAGAAGCACTTGACCATCACACACATCCACAACATTTTTTGTTTTTTTAATAATTATTTTAAATTTTGTTTTATTGGGATGGACAGAATGCCTTACCTTTTAAAAAATTTTTTGTGCATCTAAATATCATACCAAGTGCTTCACACATGCTAGGCAAGTGCTCTGACACTTCCTGACAGCACCACTCCCCCCATTTTTATTTCTAATTTAAACCAAGTTTCATTAAATATCTGAGGTTTTTGCTATGTTGCTGAGATGGGCCTCAATCTTGTCATTCTTCTCTCCTGACCTTCCTAGTTGCTAATATTTTAAGTGCACACCACCAGAGCAGCAGTTATAATGACCCTTAATGATAAATCACCCATTTCTCTATAGATGGAAACAGTATTAAAAATCAGTTTCCTTTCTTTTCTCCATAGTTTTGAAATTTGTAAATATAAATATTGCTCTTTTCTTTGTTTTTGCATTAGTCCAGAAAAGGTATACACTTTGTAATATTGCTTCTTAGGTATATATTTGTGAATCACCCACGTACATTAGTTTATTCACTTCTTATTAAATTAAAGTTTATTTTTCAAAGATATTTTAGGCTTATAAAGTGCATTAGTCAGAGTTGTCTTCAGGAACAGAATCAATAGCAAAAATGCTTCAAAAGAGGGGATTTTTGTGTTTTCTAACATAAGAAGGAACTGGATAGTCCACAATGGCCATCTGCAGGCTGGAGAGCTAGAAGTATTAGCTGAGCAGTCCAAGATACTGAAGCTTCAGAATAAGAGTGATCAATGGTGCTACCCTATTCTGAGATCTAATGCTTCTAGATAATCCCTGGAGAATCACTGGCAGAGTTTTGCTTTTGAAGAGCGAAGAAGGGAAATTGTGGTATCCTCAGGCCATCACAGCAGCAGTGGAAAAAAACGTTTGAGAAGAAGGGAGGGAGCATCTTCTGCTGGTGCCTTGTTCTTCCAATTTTTATTCCATCCAAGCCACCATCCTATTGGGATGATGTTGCCCACACCTGGGGAAGTTGATTAGTTTGCTATCCCACAGGACAATCATTCCTAGACACACCCTCATGTACACACCCAGAAGCCTCTTAACCATCAGTATCTCTTAATCAAATTAAGGTGACAATTCACGTGAACCATTGCACTCACCCTCATACACCCCTTCTCTCCAGTTTAGAGTCTCCACTGTTTTCATCCTATTGCGTTGGTCTGGTATATTTGTTAGTTACTGAATCAGAGTTGTGCGTTTCATGGACAGAGTGGATGAAACAACAGTTTTCTTCAGCTGAAGTCCATACTTTACCTGAGGTTCCTCCTGTGTGTGATGTGATTGTATGTGTCCTATATTCTCCATCATCATGTCATAGAGAAGTGTTTCACTGCCTGAGAATCCTGTGCTCCACCTGTTCATCACTCCTCCCCTTCTGCACTTCCCTCTCTGCTCCCTAAGTCCCTTGCCCCATGGGCCCTGCTACTGCTTCTATAAGGTTACCTTTTAAAGAACAATGTTGACTGGGAGTCTTACTGCACTTGGCTACTTCAGACTGTTTATTCACTTTTAGTCTGCATTCAAGGTGCTATATGTTTGTGTAGTTACATTATAGTTTTTCCATTCACCTGTAGAAAGGTGCACCTCTTTTGCTACTGTAGTTGGGGACTTCTGGACATGCCTGCTGTACTCACTACTGTGAGGTTTCTCTGCACAAAATTTTTATCAAATTTGGGAAACCCCTGGGAGTGTGATGAGTTGACGGTAGAGTGTGCTGTGTTTGTTTTGTAGGAGCATGGCTGTCTTCCATCCACATGAGCAAGGAATGAGTTCTTGCTGATTTGTTTTCCCTGTCTCTCGGTGCTGTTGGTGTTTGGCATTAGACACTCTGGTGGGTGTATGGTTGTACCTAGTTTTTAGTTTGCAGTTTCTTAAAGAGATGCTGGTGAACATCTCTCACAAGTGTTTTCTGTCTGTATTTCTTGTATGAGTGCTTTCAGGATCTTCTGCCCATTTTTTAATTTGGTTGTTTACTTTATTACCAAGTTTTTTTTTCCATGTATGATGAATATCAGTACATTGTCATTATGTGTTGTGAAAACATTTTGTGCAGTTCTCCAGCTTCTCTTCTCTTTCTCATAAATGTATGTTTTTAGAAATATAAACTTTCTTTCAATAAAGTTCTATTTCCAATCTTTCCATTCACAGATCATGTTTTTCTTATTGCCTATGAAGCCAACTCTCCAAACCACGATTTGTATATAAGTAATTCCGTGTTATTTTTGTGAAATTCTATATTTTGAATTTATTTGTACAAGGTATAGGCAATTTTTTTGGTGCTAGGCTGTGAATCCACAGACTTCTAAGTGCCAGGTTGGTGCTCTTCTAGAGCTGCAGCCCAAGCCCTCTGTCCTACTTGTAAACCGAGTCTTCACTGCGAGCTGACACTGTGACATTTTTTAAATAAACGTCTTTCATTTTTTGCATATTAATGTACAGGATTGTTGGAAACATTTTCCAAGACAGTATATTTTCCACTGATTTTTCATTTGCTTATTTGGCAAGTATCAGTAAAATATATTTATATCCTGCCAAATACTGCACTGTCTTGATAATTGTAGCTTTTTAATAGTTTTTACCCTCAGGTAGTGTCCATTATGTGAATTTTGATTTTACTACTCTGTTAATTATTCTGGGTCTTTTATTAAAAGAATGTGACTTAAAAGATATTTTATTGAATCTGGGACTGAAATTGATAAGAATTTATAAAAACACTGATTCTTCCCAGCTATTAAAATGAAATATCTCCACATATTTGTGTGGTCTTTTAATTGAACATTTAGCCTAGGGCCACGCAGTGGAACATGTCTTTATTCCCAGCATCTCCAGAGTCTTAGTTAGGAGGATGTCAAGTTTAAAGGAAGCCTCTACAGGTTAGGTGCTGAAGTACTTAGAGATTTCCTCTCTCAAAATAGAAATAGTTTTTTGTAACGAGCTGTGATTGTGGCTCATTTTTAAAGCACCTCTGCATTAATTCTTTAATATAAAAATGAACAATCAAAAAACAAATAAATAAATGAATGGAAAATACTTTGGCCTATGTATTTTGGAGCCTGATATTTCTCCTGGATGGTCAATGTCAAGTGGTTTATTTTTCATTCATGAGCCATGCTTTCCTGTTTCTCAATATTCTTTGTGCATCTTTTGTTGTTGTTGTTTAAAGTGAATGAAAATGTGTTTCTCTTCTTTCTCCAGGGCTGCTGTTAGTGTTTGTTGAAGTCTTCATGCATTTGCCTATAGAGACTATGTTGTATATGTTGTCTAGTGAATTAGTTTGCTTTCTGCTTATTTGACACGTTTACCTGAATGCCAGTGTGGTAGGACAAAATGAAAAGTTTAGCCGTTTAAGAGATGAGAGGCTTTGGTTTTGCAGAGTGACACACAGCAGCTCTGCTTCATGACATTTCACCATGCAGGCTTGCAGCTGCGGCAGGTACCTGTAACACGGTAGCAGAAGCAGCCAACAAAATAACAGGGAAAGAACAAATCCTCTTTAGGTTTAGTGTGGTAAAAGTCCCTAATAAGTATAACCAGAGACCTTAGGCTTTTGACAAGCTTGTGCCCATATAAGGAATATAAAATTTTCTCTTTAATATATTGCCCCATCTCTCTTGCCTTGATGTCCTCAAAATTGTTTATGTATCAAAGTGAAAGCCCCGCTGTGCTCATGGCTCAGGCTTTGGGAATTATTCCTCTGGGCTGTGGTGCCACCAATAAAGTGTTGCTGCCACATCTCAGTGTCCCTTGGCCTCATTTCCCCCTACAGAAGAATGTAAAAAAGTGAAGTAGAAACAGCAAAAGCTTTGTTCTCAGGTTTTTGTGTGGAACCAGTGCTGACCATGTGGGTCTTGGTTCTCTCTGAAAAGTGTCATTCTGGTCTTTGAGGGCTTCCTTTTTTCTTGAGAACATCTGGGTTGTTTGTTTTGGGGATGCACACTGTAGAGTGATTCCCACAGCTGCTTAAGCACTGAACCAAACCCCAGCACCACCAACCTCAATTTTTAAATTTCTGTTTATATTGATTCAGCGTTTTTCCAACTTGCTTATGGCCTAACTAATTAGCTGAGGCTGGCATTGAACTTGGGAGCCTCCTTCCTCAACCTCCTGAACCTGGGTGTTTTTGAAACCTGATTAATAGAAGAAAAATCTATCTGAAGATTTCTCATAAGATTTCAGGTGATGGTTGAGTGGATAAAAATAATTTGCTGTTCTTGTCTGATGCAGGCTGTTTGTTTACTCAAATCCCTTTAAGGAATTTCTGCTAAATTTTCACAGTGATCACTTCAGACTTAGGAGAATGACACGTTTTGGACATTAAGATTTTTCCATTATTGTTACTATTATTATTATTATTATTACTATTATTATTATTATTTTGGTACTGGGGATTGAACTCAGGGGGTATCTACCACTGGGTCACATCCCCAGCTTTTTTTGTATTTAATTAGAACAGGGTCTTACTGAGTTGCTAAGTGCCTTGCCATTGCTGAGGCTGGCTTTGAACTCATTATCCTCCTGCCTCAGCCTCCCAAGTGCTGGGATAACAGAAGTGCGCCACCATGCCCAGCGTGTTCCATTATTTTAATACAAATTTTCCAGACCTAAATAAGATATGCTGTATGTACAATGAAGCCAGTTTCCAAGGTTTCACACTGGAATGTCAGGCTGCTGTCCTGCACCAGAGAGGGCAATTCTGAAGGACTAGTGCGGGTCACACTGTTTTTGCTGCCCTCCACTGTTCTTCCTGACTGCCTCATGTAGATGTTCTGAACCTGGCAGAGCTTTCAGGCATGATGACGTTTCTGTACTAATTGTTCTGCTCGTGTTTTCTCATTTCTCTTGAATTTTTGCATGTGGAGCAGCTTCTTCTACCTGGAGACTTTTCCATCTTGGATATAAATGACTTACCTTTATCAAAGACAAAATTACTATATTTGTGTGAGGTTATTTTGGGGCTCTATTCTCTTCCACTTCATGTTACTAGGCTTCTGTTCTGCTTTATTTCATGGTAGTACTGTGCTGGTTCCAAACTCCCTGTTGTCATTTTGAAATGTGTGTTGATTTTTTTAAAGGCTTGTAAATTTTATAGAATTTTATTTATTTATTTTTTTGTACTGGGAATAAAACTCAGGGTCACACGAAACAACTGGGTCACATCCCAAGCCCTTTTTTTGTGTTTTATTAGAGACATGGTCTCACTGAGTTGCTAAGTGCCTCACTATTGCTGAAGCTGGCTTTGAACTCACAATCTTTTTGAATCAGCATCCCAAGTGCTGGGTTTACAGGTGTGTGCCACCGCGCCCAGCTTTTATAGAATTGTTTAGCTTATTGTATAAAATTACATTTCCGCTGGTGGAGTGGTGCATGCCTATAATCTCAGCATCTGGGGATGCTGAGGCAGAATTATTATAAATTTAAATTTTAACCTCAGCCACTTACAGTGCCCTTGGCAAGATAGTGAGTACTGTCTCAAAATGACAAATATGCTGCAGACGTGACACTGTCCTAAGTGCCCTGAGTTCAGTGCCTGCTGTTTTTTTTTCTTTTTCATTTTTCCCAAATATAAATAAATAAATAAAACTAAATCTCTTGTAAACTTCTTAAAAGAGTTTTAGTCTTTCTCAATTGAAAGTGTAATAAATGGATATTTATCTACAGCACATAAGCCTTTTTCCAGCTAGATTCCAGTTTGCCTGGACATCATTTTGATCTGTCTCCAAGACACCTGCTTTCACTCATCTTTCCATCCTGTGAAGGCCACCACACTGAATGAATTCTCTTGATCTTTTGCTCACCTGTGCTACTACTGTGCTTCTCAGGAGCTCACAAGTTTAAGTCCTTAAGTATGGTTTTGTGTTAGTGGCACGGGCACCTTCTAGTAGGTGCTCTTTTTGGCTGATCCATCACTGTGCAGACATTGTATCATGCTTAGAGATGTACTTGGAGTGTCTTGTTTCACACCCAAAGAGTGTTAGATAGGTGAGGACTCTTGTAACCCTGCTGCTTTACAAAACCCTGCAAATGCTGCTGCCTCAGTTTATTTGTACCAGCATCATTCCAGGCACGAGAAAATTCTTTCCCAACAGACAACATTGCACATAAGGCCTAACCTTGTTCAAAATGTCCTCAAACAGAACATGTCTCTGTGTCATATGACTGTACCATATGTTAGTGAATTGGCTGCTTTTCAGACGAGTTTTTACAATCACTGGACATTCATTGTTGCTATGAGGTTTATAAAAGTAGTGTCTGCCATTTTAAAAAAGATTACCTTGAGACATATAAAATTTCTAAAGTTATTATTAGACTAGTAATATCTTTGGGCCATTGAGTTTTTTCTAAGACATGTGAAATCGTTCCAATTACCCCATTCTGCTTTGATAGAAACCATGAGAAATTATCAAATTGTTGTGTTTATTAATCATTGTACTTGTTTACTAGTTGACTAAATATGTTCTGGACTAAAAAACCTGCAAATTTCTAGTTGATCTCTTGGTGTAATCACACAGGTTTAGCTCAATTCCCAATTAACACATTGTGACAAACTGTGTGAAATGTTGTCTAATCGTAGTTTATGAGGGAACCTCCTTGGTGAGCCCATGCCCAGAGTGTGTTGGTGTGTTTTGATTGTAGGCACTTCTTTAAGGATGGAACAATAGACTTTCAGAGGGAGACATAATATTAGTGAACACCATGTTGTGTGTACCAAGTGTGTAGGCCTAGTGAGCCAATGTGGCTGCAGAATCTGCCTCTAATGCTGAGTTTTATGTATCCAGCAATTTCCTACTTAGGTTTTTATTGTAAGAGTACATATTATCTTGTGTGCTAATATTACCTCTGTACTGCACAGGACATTGTTAGGACTTGTAATAGAGGTGCAACCAACAAAGAAGTTAGGAGTGACATGGAAGCCTGTCTTACTTACCATGAGCCCACCAATGGAAGGGTGAAAAATACTCTACTACTTGCCTTCTCAGTGGCCCAATTCTAGTGTTGAAGTGGCTGTAAGGTATTGAGAGCACTATAGTTTTGAAGGAGCAAACTGTGGAATTAATCTGGAAGCCAGAGAATGATGTAAACATCATGAATGTTGACCATAGATTTCTTATGCTGTCAGTCTATTCTGACCTCCACTGTATACTTCTTGAATATTTTAGATCTCAGTGAGCTTTGAGGATGTGGCTGTGAACTTCACCAAGGAGGAGTGGGCTTTGCTGAATCCATTAGAAAAGAACCTTTACAGAGATGTGATGCAGGAAGTCTGCAGAAACTTGGCTTTTATAGGTAATACTGATGTTTCTGTAGTTAATCAAATAGAGAACTCATGTTCATTTTGGTCATTTAAGTCAAACATGAAAAAAAAAATTTGATTTATTGCAGGAGAAAATGTACCTAGGATTTGACAAAGCATTTCTAGTACCTAAAAATTCATGAAGATTGTTCTGGTCTGGCATTTTAGGTAACAAACGGGATGACAAGAACTTGGAAGATCAGATCAAAAATTCTGGAAGCAATCTAAGGTAATTATACTCACAAAAGAAATCATTGAGGGAATCTGAAATGTCTTTTAATTTCCAAAACAAACCAGAAAATATAAACAATTTGAAATATATTTAGTTGTATGATTTTTTTTTTACCAAAAATATATACTTATTTGTAACACTTATTTATTCTTCTCAAAGTACTTGACATTGCAAAAGTAGTAAAAGTAGTATAAAATTGCATATGTGAATTTGATATTTGGATAATAGCCACAGGGAAGCTGTGTTGCAAAGGATTGTTTTCTTTCAATCTCTTTATTTTTAGGCAATTTGAACAGGTCAGCAAACCTGGGCTTTACCTCATGTTGGTAGGAATGTAAATCTATCCTAGCCTTTACCCGATTTTGCCTATAATGTAAGTGTAGGTCCTATAAATAAATAGAATATCATGAATGAATCAAGAATTGATAATGTGTTGGTAATTCTTTAAAAAAATGTATGAGAAACTTCAAAAGCAAAGAAGATAGTGTGGATAAACTTTCAATGAGATTCCAATTCTTAAGTGGACAAAGAGAAATATAGTAGAGTAAATCCATGTGACTGCATTATGGGTGCAAAAGACTTCATATTTCCTTCATTTCTTCATAGGCAGATCACATCTCCCTCTGAACACAAATGCAATCAGCATGAGGAAGGTGAAGAGCAGCTATGTGAATCTAAACAATACAGAAAATCTGTGATTTCTCTCAAAAGTGTTCAGACACCAATGTTAATACAAATTAGAGATGGACTTTATCGAAGTGCAGTTACTGGGAACAGTTATATTTGTTCCAGTTCCATTCAAAGTCATGAAAAAAACACATACTGGTTGGCAACGATTTCAATTTAAACAATATGGTAAAGCCATTTCTTCACTCACAGGTTTTCAACGACACAAGATAACACACAGTGGATGTAAAACGTATAAATGTGAGGTATGTGGGAAAGACTTTGCTTATCCCAATTTATTTAGAATACATCAGAGTACGCATACTGGAGAGAAGCCCTATGAATGCCAAAAATGTGGAAAAGCCTTTCGTACATCCAGTTACCTTCACATACATGAAAGAATTCATACTGGAGAAAAGCCCTATGTGTGTAAACAATGTGGGAAAGCCTTTTTTAGATCCAATGATCTTCATAGACATGAAAGAACACACACTGGAGAGAAGCCCTATGAATGTAAACAATGTGGAGAAGCCTTCACTCGGTCCTATACCCTTCACTCACATAAAAGAACTCATACTGGAGAGAAGCCCTATAAATGTAAACAATGTGGAAAAGCCTTCAGTCAGTCCTGTACCCTTCACAAACATAAAAGAATTCATACTGGAGAGAAGCCCTATGAATGTCAGCAATGTGGAAAAGCCTTTCGTACATCCAGTAACCTTCATACACACAAACAAACTCATACTGGAGAGAAGCCCCATGAATGTAAACAATGTGGAACAGCCTTTAGTACATCCAGGCAGCTACATATACATGGAAGAATTCACAGTGGAGAGAAGCCTTATGACTGTAAACAGTGTGGAAGAGCCTTCACTAAGTCCTCTCAGCTTCACTCACATGAACGAACTCATACTGGAGAGAAGCCCTATGCATGTCAACAATGTGGAAAAGCCTTTCGAACATCCAGTCACCTTCACAGACACAAACAAATTCACAATGGAGAGAAGGGCCATGAATGTCAGCAATGTGGCAAAGCCTTTGCTACATCCAGTAACCTTCAGCCACACAAACAAACTTATACTGGAGAGAAGCCCTATGAATGTAAGCACTGTGGAAAAGGCTTCACTACTTCCTCTTAACTTCGGATACATGAACAAACTCATACAGGAAAAAAAAGCCTTATGAATGTCAAAAATTTGGCAAAGACTATGATACATAAACTCAACGTCACAGGCATGGTGAATGCATAAGTGAATGAAGACTGATGTATGTAAACAACATAGAAAAACCTTTGCTACATCCATTCAGCTTCACATATTTGAAAAAAGGGATACTGGAAAGAAGACCCATGAATGTAAACAATGTGAAAAATCTTTGTTACATCTCTTCTGCTTCTCTCATGTGAAAAAACTCATGCTGCAGACAAATTTTTCTCATGAAAACAATTGGCAAAGTCTTTTGTTATTACTGTTTCATGTATAAACATGAAGGAAATTTACTGTAGAAATATCCTTTGAATGCAAAATGTTGTAAATCAATATTTCATGTCACCTTCAATGAAAAGAAAGGGCTCACACTGCTGAATATATATATTGTAGTGGGGATTTAGTCTGGTATTCTACCAGTGAGTCACATCCCTATTACTTTTTTATTATTATTATTATTATTATTATTTTTATTATTTTTTTATTTTTTATTTTTTTGAGAGAGAATCTTGCTGAGTTTCTTAGGGTTTTGCTAAGGTGCTGCAGCTGGCCTCACCTAGTGATTTTTCAGCCTCCACCTCCTGAGTCTCTGGGATTAAAGGCATACACCACCAAATTGACTGGATAATTCTTTAAATATGAAAAATATGGCAAATCATTCAATTTTCCCTGTTGCTTTCAAAGCCATTTTACTCACACTAAAAAACAAACATTCTGAACGTGGGAGATGTGCTACATCAGGTCAGCTTCACATCTCAGCCCTATTTTTCTTCTTTTATATGGATATACTCATGGATAGAGAAGCCCTGTGAATGTGAGAAATGTGCAAAATTTTCTAATTTTCTCAGTTCCTTCTAAAGACTGGCAAGAATCTTGTTGAAACTTTCACAGCAAAATGAATAAATCCCATGCAAGCAAGAAATATGAAGTGTTTATATGTTCTAGTTTTGTTCAGTTGTTTGAAAGGACATATACTGTTGAAAGTCCTGAGGATTAGCAATATGGGCAGTATTGAACTTTCACAGTTTTCTTTAAAGACGTAAAATGATTCATATCAGGGAAAATCCTTTTGTTCTTTAAAAACTGTGGCAACACTTTCAACTTTACAGGTGTCTTTGAACAGCATTGAAAAATGCACATTGTAGAAAAGACTTGTATGTAGATATTTTTGTACCAGGTATTCAACCCAGAGATGCTTAACCAATGAGCCAGATCCCAGTCCCTTTTTATTTTCTTTTTCTTTTTCTTTCCAAATTTGAGACATGTTCCCACTGGATTCCTTAGGTACTACCTTGCCAAGGCTGGCTTTTAATTTGTGATTCTGCTGTCTCAGCCTGACATAGTCATGCACTGCCTTCAGCAAGCAGCCTGTTTTTTGAGAAAACCATTATACCTGTGTGAAAATGGTGTTTGCCTTCATTTCTCCTTTGTCTATTTATGGGTAATGAAAATGCACCCTGGAGTAGACATGAACATTGCATCAGGATGAAGATGTGAATGTAATATGCTTTTCTGGGTTACATCTCTCCTATTTTTACATTCAATTTTTGTGTATTTTAAATTTGTTGCATGTGCAGTCAACTCTCATAATATAACATAATCTTATGTACACTATGGTTGTGTGTGTGTGTAAAATCTAGTATGCAGTATAATTTTGTACGTAGAAGTATATTATACAGAATAGTTTACTAGATTTGTAGTTCAAATGTATTAATATTTATTTTCCACATTTGAATTCTTTTATAGGTTTTTCATTTCTCTACCCTTTTTAAGTACATTTTCTCTAATATTGTCCATTTTTTTTTCCACCAAAGGCTTTTTCAAACTCTTGTCTCATAATTTAAAAACTTTTCTCCAATTATAATAACTTATGCTTTTATATATCTTCTGGCAAAATAAAAATTGTAAGAAGTTTTCTATATTACAAGGGTCAGAGAATGGAAAAGGAAAAGGAAATCATTATTAATATCATCATTATCATCATAGCCATCATCACATCTGGAGTGCTTGAGCACTGAACACCATTCTTATCTGTCTTTGTTTTTTTTTTTATTTTTTTTTATTTTGATAGAGGATCTTGCTAAGTATTTTCCAAAAGCCTCACTATGTTGCTGAGGCTGGGTTTGAACTTGTGATCCTCATGTTGTAGTCACCAAGAATATACACATATTCTATCCAGCTCCTGGATGCTTTTTGAAATCCTGGTGTGCATCAAAATGTGCCTTGTTTGTGTATATTTTCCAGGTGTTAACCGATTCAGAAGCAAAAATTGCTTTTTAATGTATTGATGTATATTAACCTCCTTCAAGCTCTCAGAGTCTACAATGACACTGATAATATGAGAATATCAATTCACATTTTATATTATAAATATTTATTAGTCCACTTTATACTTCAGTGTACTTCTTGTCACTGTGCCTCAGGCTCCTACCAGCTGGGATCACAGGCATGTGCCTTTGTATGCCCTGCAGCTGACCTCTTTCTTTTCCTTGATGCCTCATTGGTCTGTTGATGACACTGGTATCACCACTCTGTCACTAGTGCTTGTTCTATGTCTCATTTGTTTTATCACATGTAAGCACATTAAAGAGCATTAAAAATTATTGTCATTTGTATGTATTGTTTGGAGAACCATCTTCTCAAAATATATGTTTTTCCCTATACTTAATTGAGTTGCTTTTTCTTTTCATTTTCTGGTGCCGGAGACCCAATTTTGCCTTGTGAATGCTTGGCATTGACTTTAGCACTGGGCATACCCTAGCTCAGCTCCTGAGTTTGCTGCTCCTGTCTGTGGACCCCACTGGTGACCATGTCAGTAGATGCCACTCTACAGGTGCTTCCTCCATGTTTACAGTTTGTCCCTTCCCTCTTAAAAGTCTTTTATAGCAGTGAGTTTTAAAAACTGACATCCAACTTAGCTCTTCTTACCAGCATTAATACTTATGTGGAATATTCCAGAAAACGCCAGCTTCATTTCTCTCTATATTTAGGGTACCTCAGTATCCATGTGAATATCATATTATGATTTTCTTAATCCACAGTGTGTGAATAAAACCAGACAAGGAGGGTCCCGGCCTAATGTTCTAATGTAGTGGCGCCTCCTTCTTCACTAAAGAATCTTAAATAAGCTTCTCCAGAGACGCTCACGATAAGTTTTTTAAAAACAGAATGTCAAGAAAAATTTTTTTTCAAAACAATCTATGTGCATTAGTATGCAGACTTGATGCTGTTTCTCTGCTTCTGTGGTAAAGCTTGGAAAACCTCTGACTAATCTTACAAATGGTACACAAAGAACTTTCAGTGAACTAAAAACAAAAACAAAACAACTTTATCTAGACTCGTTTAAACAATGTAAATGTCCACCTTGCTTTCACTGTGTGTAAAGATCAACAAAATTCCAAAATGGTGGTCCAGAAATTTTTAAAGGATACCTTTCTGAACCCTGCAACCCATAAATCTACTCACTAAAAATCCCTTGAATCTCCAGCCTCATCTGCATTACATCACTAATGGAGCCTGCACTAGAAAAAGATTTCAGATCTTAGCCAGGAATTCTCGTTTTAACATTACACAGCAGCGTCTCTGCAAATTCAGAAGCAGTGGTTTCAAGGTTCTCAATTTAGACCTGTAAACTTCTTCCCTAACAGCTATGAACCACGTGAAGTCCACAGTGGGTGCAGCAACTCGGAGGTATTCAGATATCATGAAGACCAAACCCCTGTTGACACTATAGCCAACACATTTCTAGAACTACTTCTTTCCATTGCTTGTCTGTGATGCAGGGGGTTCCTGCATGTTGTAAACTTCTGGGCATCTTTCCTGTGTTCTGCTGGGATCATTCTGCCCAGCAGGCCTGGACAACTCTGGTCCTGGGGACTCTTATTGACGGTTGGACAGTAGGCACTCACACTGATTCCCATTTACTCCTGGGCCCGATGAACTTCTTCTCCACCACCACCCAGTCATGCCTCGATCTGCCAGTCACTTGTCACCTTTTTTGAAGGGCTAGGGGACACTCTATGGGGAGAAAGTGGGTCCTCTCAAAGACGAGAGTGTATAGTGTGCGTCTCCTGCAGTCCAGTTTTATTGGTGTCCCCAGAGAAATTTCCAGAGAGTACTGCTCAGATCGACCACTTGACTTTTGACTGACCACAGGGTGACACCAGACTTTCATGTTCCCCCTGTCATGGCAACTCTGTATCACCTTTGCCCATCCTGGGAAGTTCTACTTTGATTCTTATCCAAAGAACTATCCTTATTTCCCAAAATATGGCTTGTGAAAAGGGTCAAAAATCTCTCCCTCCCTGCAAAGTGGGGTTCCTCTTAGGGTGTTTCCTGCCTGCCTTTCTCATGCAGAAAACAGGTATTTTCTGAGAAATGTGACATAATCTGTCCACTTCGATCAGAAAGGGTAAATAGCTTTTTGTCCAAGAATGCATATGGGGGTCAACACAGTGGTCCCATTTTATAGTATTATTCTTTTAATTTTGTATTTCCTCTGTCGTCATCAGTCTGTTTCTTAAACGACTGAGAGACAGAGGTACAGAGAAGCACAGAGAAACTTTATGGTCAGCATTTTATCCTCTGCTGCACAAGGTTTTCCTACCCACTTCCATTCCTAATTTGTTATGTAAATTGGGTATACCATCTTCCATATCATCACCTGGGTTTTACTGCCTGCCATTGGATCATTTAAAGAAATATGCTGCTGGACACAGTGACACATGCCTGTAATCCAAGTTCTTTGGAAGGCTGAGGAAGGAAGATTGCAAGTTCCAAACCAGCCTCACAACTTAGTGAGGCCCAAAAAAATGAGCAAGAACCTATCTTAGGTAGACCTTAGTTTAATCCCTGATTTCTATGTGTATATATGTAAATAAAGTAATACACCACGTTTTTGTGAAAACTTCCTTTTTATATCTTTCTGTGAAAAGCCTACTTGGATTAAGTACAGGCATATGGACAGTTTTTACTTTACCTAAATTAACAGATATTTCTTTCTCTTTTCATCAGGCTGACCTTTTTCCCTACCTCATGTGTGTCAAGGGTGGTTCAGGTGCATGCACTCTGAATCTGCCACATCCACAGGCTGTTGTGCTGTGTGTATTTCCATTCTGCTCTGTTTCCCCACAGTCGGCCATTCTCACATCTCAATTTTACACTTAACACTAAATGCTATGTTCTAAAAAATGGATCCCTGGACTTTCTTTTTCTCACACCATGTATATCTCATCAGAATCATACACAAATTAATACTACCAACTCAAGAAGAAAAGAACCATTATCCTACACAGCCCTATATCCTTCTACGCATAAAGCTGTAAATCATTTTCTACATTCCTTTTTTTGCATATTATTTTTTATATGTCATATTTGTAAAATTACAGATTAAACCGTAAGTGGGTTGAATTGTTATTGCATTATGCATTTCTATGTATTTTGTGGAAGTTAAAGGGAGACCTATGATATAATTAGGATTCTTTATTTGGTAGTGCACATTGAATTCTGGGGTACTTGGCCACTTAGCCCTATCCCCAGCCCTATTTCGTATTTTATTAAGAGATATGTTCTCACTACGTTGCTTGGTGCCTCACTTTAGCTAATGTTGACTCTGAACTAGCAATCCACCTGCCTCAGACTCTGGAGCATGGGGATTACAGAAGTGTGACAATATTCCCAGGAAAAAAACATTTTTGGCATTTTTTTATTTGTTCAATAATAGATTGGGTTTACCATACTTATATTTCACACACTTTCTTTGTACCACAATAAAAATATCGCTGAGGATGTAGCTCAGTGGTGCAGGGCCCCTGCCATAAATTTAATCCCCAGCACAGAGGGGAGAAAAAGCACCTGGAGTTCAGTTCTCAGCCATGCACAGGCATGTGGCCACTATTCCACACTTGTGGGAATATGACTCTTCATATATTAGCCCCCCCTCCATGGGCAATATTATTTGGTACAAATAATTTGTTCTGATGTAAAAAATGTAGAAGACTTCACAAAGTCCAAGGTAAGCGACAAGAATAAAATTTGATTTACTTTCCAGAAAGGGGTAGATACCACAGGCATATCTGCCCAAAGTGGGTTTTTATATGCAGTTTATGGGCAGAGCTGAGCAGGGTTCTTATTTCTTTCTGGTTTCACTATCAATTGAAACCTAGAAACCTTCGAGCACTGGGTCAGCATCTAGGGATATATCACCTTCCAGGCAGAAGCAGCTGGGCTTGCGAATTTTCTTGGTACTTCTGAACCATTGAGATGGAAAGAACACATGGGAGTGGGACTATTCCTGAAAGATAAATTTATTTCAGCCTCTGGAGTGAAGTGTTGTTTGTCAAAAGGGCACGTGAGCAACAGCTTACCAACATTTTTAAGGCCCACAGATGCCTGAAGCCAAAGATAACACCAAACCTTACATGCAGTTTTTCTTATACATACATCCCATAATTACCCTTTCTATAAACCCTGAAAGTCCTTGCTAGGCCATAAAAACAGTGCCAAAGACATGATTTCTTTCTTCTCCCAGTGTAGTAGCACTGATTAAAGTTCCTTTACTGCTTCTCATCATGACTTTTTTTTTTTTTTTTTTGGGTAAACAATGACCTGACGTGTGAGATTACTCGGGTCAGTTCTCTGCCTATAACTTTCTTAATAGTAGAATGTAGAACATCTACATTAAGCACAAGGTACCCATTGCATTTCCACAACACATTCTGCCTTAGAGAATTGCCTCACTTCCTCCCCCCCCTTCTACTGGGGATAGAAAACTGAGCCAAATCACCAACAATAATTGTTTCATTCATAGCTCAGGCTGCCTCCTCAAAAGAGCAGACGATGAGAGGTGATGAGAATTACTAAAATAATTGCCAAACAGTTTTTTTAATTTTTAGATATCATATATATGTGATATATATGCTATCTTCAAATATTTTTTCAAAATATTTGAGACTTTATATTGCTAAGTTGCCTTAGGTTGCACCAGCTTATACTATATATGTATATACTATATATGTATATACTATACTATATATGTATATAAATATATGTATACTATATATGTATATACTATATATGTGTATATATATTAGGTACAGTGGAATTATCCCAGTGGGGCTTGACCTCAAAGCTGGCTCTGCAACACTTTATATTTTATTTTAAGCTAGGGTCTCACTGTACATGATGACCTGTACCCTGGGCTCCTCATGCCCCACCTCCCCAAGTAATTGTTGTTTGTTTCTGTGATAAGGTTACAACCTGTATGTTGCCGAGCCTGGCTTTGTACTTGTGGTCCTCCTGCCTCATCCTGATATAGTCATAAACTACGTTAGCCTTCATTTCCTCACTGTCTTTTTACAGGTAATAAAAATGCACCCTGCAGTGGACATAAAGATTGCATCAGCATGAAGATGTGAAAGCCACATTTTTTTCTGGGTTAAGTCTCTATTAATGTTAGATTTAATTTTCTTGTATTTTAAGTTTTTTGCATCTGTTGTTAAGTCTCACATAATAGGACATAATCTTGTATTTACTGTGCATGTGTATTTGTGTAAAATCTAGTATGTAGTATAATTTTGCACATAGACGTATATTACATAGAATAGTTTTTAAGATTTTTGTTACAATGTATTTACCTTTAGTTGCTGCATTTAATACCTCCTAGATTTTTCATGTCTCTACTTCCATTAAGTATTTTTTCTCATATTTTCATTTTTTCCACTAAAGGCCTTAACAAATAAATGATATTTTAAAATTCTGGTATCATAATTAAATAACTTTTTCCAAGCCCATGGTTAATTCTGATATTTTCTGTCTTGTCAAATATCTTAACACTTTTATATATGTTGTGAGAAACAAGAAATTGTGAGAGTTTTTATATATAATTACCAATGTCAGAGAATAGAGGGGGAACAGTAAAGAAGTATTAGTAGTAATAGTATCATCTTCATCATCATATCTTGTTGCTGAAGCACTGAGCTCCATCCTTAGTAGTTTTTATTTTTATTTTGATAGTTGAACTTGCTAAGTTCTTCCCAACGGCCTCACAATGTTACTGATGCTGTTTTCAACTTGTGATTTACTGGGATTGTAGACACATGTGACCATGCCCAGTTCCTGAATGTTTCTTGAAACTCTTATGTAAAAGAAAATGTGCCTTGTTTGTGGATACTTTCCAGGTGTTAACTGATTCAGAAGCAAGAATGACTTCTTCATGTATTTCTGTGTATTAACTTCATTAAAGTTTTAAAATTGTAGAATAATACTGATCATTATAAAAACTTTAGTTCACACATCACATTTCAAATTCTTATGACTTAGAAAAAGTTTATTTTAGATAATTCCTTTGGAAAACAGGGGTGGAAGAACTATTTTAATATTTAAGAGAGCAAGCTATTTTTTTTCTACTAAGATCTGTTGATATTACAAACTTATTAATCACAATGAACCTTATCAGATTTTTTTCAACAAATACTTTAAGGTTCCTTTCTGTGCACCAGGAACCAGGTAAACAACTTAGCAGTGTCCCAGGGTCTTTTAAACATGGCATGGTGCTCATGTGTGAAGGAACCCTAATCAAGGAGATAGCTAAGAGTGCGGTTAGCTGAGAGCCATAAAAAATGTTTAAGTTCCACCTGATATTCATACATTATTCAAATAATCTTTGTATGCCCGTGAACACTTTGTGACGCACCTGTAAGCTCGAGCTGTAAGCACTTGTCCTTGTTAAAGCTAAGTATATATAACCGGGTGAGGTTGGTTAGAGGGTGAAAGAAGAAGATGTCTGGTTGGAAGTAGTTAGAGCTGGTTGGAGTAAGAGAGTTTGCTGAAGCCGGAGAGAGAAGAAGAATAAAAGACCCTTTTTCATTTTCATCCTGCCTCCGAGTTTTCTCCCACGGCATTGTTGCTCTAATTGCTTCAGGCAGCAACAAGTGGTGGCCCCTATGGGAAGTTCAGCTGGCAGGTAAGAAATAAGAAAATTCAAAAAATGGGAGCGAAAATAACAAAAAGTTGGATAATAAAAGCCATGGATGAATTTTTTGACCTTGCAGACTCAGTGGATAGTGAGGAAAGTGAACAAGAAAGCATAGCCTCTGACTCAGTTGAGACCAGCAAGAAGAGTAGTAATGTAAATTTAAAAGAAAGAGCAGCAAAAGCCATCAGAAACTTATTGAAATTAGCCGAGGAGTATGTACTCTCCTTAGAAGCTGAAACTCAGGATACCAGTAAAAGTGATAGTCACCATGAAAGTAAGGTCTCCTCCACTAAGCCGGTCAGGAATTTTGAAAGTAATAGTGAAGAGGAATCAAAAAGCAATTCTGGGAGCTCAGTCTCCAATAAAAAGAAATTAAAAAGAGAAAGGACAGAGAGGACTGTAAAGGGCTTGAATTATTAGCATGTGAGATAGCAACTGTCCCAAAGTGTGAAGAAATGCAGAATTCTATGAATAATAATGAGAAAAAGGTTGTTTCAAATGTGACTGGGGTGTTACCTAGGCTAAGCGATGAACATATAGAAGAGACTTATGCAGAAATAGATCCCAGAAGTTTCTCTTCAAGTAAATGTCATGATTCTATAGTTTCAATGATTAAGATAGAAAGTCATAATGATGATAAACATATAAGCAAAAAAGATAATAAATGCCAACTTATATTACAAAAAATATTGAAATGACTACTCACATTTTGTGAAGGAGCCCCAATCAGGGAGATGGCTATTGCGGTTAGCTAGAAGCCATAAGTTCCACCTGATAATAATCATACATTAAGTATGCACGTGACAAACCTGTAAATGAACGTGACGCACCCGCAAAGCTAAAGGTATATAACCAGGTGAAAACGGTCAGAAGCGGCATTCATTCAGTCAGTCGTTCAGTCGCTCAGTCGGTCGGAAGAAGAGTTTGGGTCGGAGAAGAAGAAAAGAGTCAGAGCGGCCAGAAATAGAAGAAGAAATAAGAGTCAGAGTATAAGGAAAAGAGTTTAGCTACAGAGACTAAGAAAGAAATGAGACAGAGACTAGGAAAGAAATGAGAGCTACAGAGACTAAGAAAGAAATGAGAGCTACAGAGACTAAGAAAGAAATGAGACAGAGACTAAGAAAGAAATGAGACTAAGAAAGGAAAAGAGTTTAGCTAAGAAGAAGAGATAAAGAGAAAGCCAGAGACTAAGAATAATAGATTCCTGCCACCGAATCTCCTCCCACGGTATTGTGGCTGTACGTCAGGCAGCTACAATTTTGATTGAAGAAAATACTAAAAATTACATGAAAAACACAGAAAATGATAATAAATGTGCTAATGACCAGAGAAATACTTATAAATTAGAAGAATCCGATCACAGTGATTCAAGTAAACATGATACAGTTTCTGTTCATAAAGATGAAAATGACTTGGCATGTACTGATCAGCACAATATAGATCTCAAGCTACCCAGCCAGTTTATTAAGGAGGGAAGCACACAATGTAAAGAAAGAGTGTCAGATTTAACTTGTTTGGAAGTTGTGAAAGCTTAAGAAACATGTCATGTTAATTTTTCCAATAAAGAACAGTTAACTGCAGATAAAATGGAGCTTCCAGTTGATATTGAAAGTCAATTATTGATTCTTCAGGGACAACCTGAATGTGAATTAGAAAATAACAAAGAAACTTACCTGTTGAGTTTTCATACTGCTAGTGGAAAAAAAGTAAAAATTGCAAAGGAGTCTTTGAACAAAGTAAAAAATATTTTTGAAAAAAACAAGATGTTAATAAAATCACCAGTTTTACTCAGCAAAACACAAAGACCTTTTTTTATTTTCAAAAAAAAAAAAAAAAGATTCCTCCAATATAAATTCAATTTAAGTTTTATTCTTCCCGGCCGGGACAAGAAGATCTCTCTTTAGTGTGTACACAATTGTATTTTTTTTCTTTTATATATGTCTTTATGTCTATACATTTGTCTAAATTTCATGTTAATGTGATGTCACAAATATATGTTTATATGTGTGTCTGTCCAGCGAGACGTCACAAATAAAAAGTGCTTATAAATATATATATATAAAATAGATAGTTAGATAGGTAGAAAAAATAGATAGATAAGTAGATAGATAGATAGATAGACATGGATCCAAATAACATTTAAGTTTAGAATATTCTAATTAGATAATCAATTAAAGTGACAATCAATTTTGATTTATAGTTGTCTCCGGGACTTCTCTTCAGCTATGAATATGACTAATGCTGTATAACCTGATAATTTGGTGTTTTGACAGAGGATTGTTTATTTGTTATTAACTTCATTTGTTTAATAGCTGATTAATTTGAATTATTTCAACAGGTAAAGGATTGCTGTATATACAGAGACTCGAGGGTTCCAGCTAACAAATTATTTTTCCAAAGTGTCTTTAGCTTTTCTTTCATCTATCTTTAATGCAGTAATACCCTCAGACTTTCTTTGATATTTTGCCAGCTTATGTTTGTGAAAGCTCAAGCAGCAATATGTGTGAGCAGAGATCAACTTTAATTTTCTACTCTATTAATTCTATTTTTTAGTTTGACAGCTCAACTCTTGACTCAGTGCTGGAATAGCACTGCCTTTCCATTAATAATGGATGCTTGAGTTTCTAGGTAGCGGGCCCTGAAGATTTGCTGGTGGCATTGTCTAGACATAAAAAAGATGGCTACTGCTACAACTGCAGGGATCGCGATCCCTGCAAGCATCCCTGCTGCTCAAGCATTCGGACAACCTCACCAGCACTGTGGCCTCTGCTCTGCACGCATGGGGCCTCCTGGATCAACGTGTTATAACTTATGGACATGTTGATTTTTCATTGTTTGGGACATTTCGGGACAATGCCTTGTGGGTATTTGTCTATTGAACTCAGGGCGTTACTTGATGGAACTTAGGGCAGTTGATTTGTGTAATGAACTTGATACATTATAGAACTTGGCTCATCAGCAGAAGGCTTGCCACCTTACAGCTGCAGCATCTCCTCAAAATTGGACGGCTGTTAGTCAACACACAGTCAGTCCTGAAGGGCTTGATTGGATGGCTGGTTAGCCTATGACGGGTAAGATCCCCAGAGGGGGACAATCTAAGACATGGCACAGTCACATAGGACAGTCTCATGTGGCTGACATATCAACCTAAGACAGGAGTCAAGGGCACAGCCTTGATTATCCGATGACAGGTAAGAGTGTTGGTTGCACATGGACATCTTAAAACATCCCCTATTTTAAAACAAAAGCGGGGAAATGAAGGAGCCCTAATCAAGGAGATAGCTAAAGATTGCGGTTAGCTGAGAGCCATAAAAAATGTTTTAGTTCCACCTGATATTCATACATTATTCAAAGAATCTTTGTATGCCCATGAACACTTTGTGACACACCTGTAAGCTCGAGCTGTAAGCACTTGTCCTGGTTAAAGCTAAATGTATATAACCGGGTGAGGTTGGTTAGAGGGTGGAAGAAGAATATGGCTGGTTGGAAGTAGTTAGAGCTGGTGGGAGTCGGAGAGTTTGCTGAAGCTGGAGAGAGAAGAAGAATAAAAGACCCTTTTTCATTTTCATCCTGCCTCCGAGTTTTCTCCCGCGGCGTTGTTGCTCCAATCACTTCAGGCAGCAACACATGTGAGTGTTTTCTAGAGCACCAAGTGAAATTACAAAAGGAAATACATGGGATGGGTGACATGCACACTCACACTCACATGCACACATATGTACAAAATCAAGTCACCCTCTTCTGTACATACCCTCCCAAGTGCGGTTCTTTAATCCTTACAATGGAATGTGACTATTGTTTTTTTTTTTCTTTCTCACAATGTTGCTGCTCACTATTCTTTCTCAAAAATCAATTGGTATTCCATGACTTCACAATTTACTTCTCTGTGTCTTTTTCATGTTTAATTACACAATGTGTTAGTTAAAGCCTCTCCACTTCAGCCTTATCTACATATTGGTGAAATGTCTCTTCCTTCCTCCTTTGCTACCTTCCTTTCTTCAGATTTCACCCAGGAGTTCTCCACCACTGAGCTTCACCATAGCCATCTTATTTTATTTTATTTTATTTATTGATAAATGTACCAGGGATTGAACTCAGAAGCACTCGACCACTGGGTCACACCCCTAGCTCTTTTTAAATTTTTATTTAGACTCTTTGTCACTAGTGATTGTTCTAAGTCTTATTGTTCTATTTATGTACATTAAAGAGCATTATAAAATATTTTCATTTGTGTGTATTATTTGTAGAGACATCATCTCAAAGTACCTTTGGCTTTATACTTAATCAAGTTGTTTTTCAATCCTTTCTTGTGCATGATATGAAGATGCTCTAGCAATAAGCACTCCCCTAGATCAGGTCATGAGTTTGCTGCTGCTGTCTGTGTAGATCCCTGTGATCACCAGGTAAATAGATTCCAGTCTTCAGGTGTTTTCTCCACGTTTGCAGCACATTTTATATAGCAGTAAATTTCAAAAACTGATATCCAATTTATCTTTTCTCCACATGATTAATACTTAGGTGGAATATGCAAAAAACCCAGGCTTCATTTCTCTCTGTGTTTAGGTACCTTCCCCTTCCCCTACCTTTTGTATGTCAAATGTTGTTGTGGTGCATGGACTCTGCATCTGCTACATGCACAGGTTTGGTGCTGTATGGGCAAATGTACATTGTGCTCTACTTCCCCTCAGGCTGCCTTTCTAACAACTCAATTTTAAATTTAGGGATGAATATTATGTTTTGAAGATAGATCAGTAGACTTTTTCTTTCTTACACCATGTGCAATATATTAGCCACACCTCCACAATAACAATTCCAACTTAATATGAACACATTATCCTACCTTGTTTTCCATCAATCTACACATACAGTTGTCAGTCTTTTTCTGCCGAGTCCAACTCCAACAGGGGGTGTGAAGTCACGAAAGGATGGTGAGGAGTCAGCGAAAATGGCAGAGAAATAGCACACAGACACAAGAGTCAAACTACTGAATCTGATCTTTTTTCAAAATTAGGTTGCCTATATACTATGCTTTTTTGGCATGAACATAGAGTCTCGTGATTACAAAAAGGAAGTAGAAGAATAAAATACATGGAGAAATAGGAAAACAAGTTCATCAATAACTACCAACTTGCATCAAAGCAGAAGTTATTATTTTTTGTTTTGCCTTAAGCTATTTCTATTTTGCTTAGCTCTTCTAAGGATCATAATTAACCCATCAATGGACTCACAGCCTTCAATACGACAGCCATGATTAAGCTATGTGGTCATTAGTTCATGTCAGGTTCAGCTGTATTAATGTTATTTTTGACTCTTAGCAACCAGGGGCAATGTTATTTCCTATAATATCTATTTCCTAGTTTGATCAAAGTTTCTTTTTTTCTGTCGACCACTTTTTATACACCATGGGGTCCCGCTCCTCCTAATGTTTTGCTATGTTCTTCAAATGTCACCTAATTGTTATTTATTCCCACTACAAGGTCGAATAGGCAAGTTCAAAGGGTCCCATGACTGCAGGCACCAAACACCTGGGTTTCTTAATTTTCCTGGTTGGTTTAACTTTAACAGGAAGAACTTCAGGTGTTTCTGGAGTAGCAATCGGTGATGTAATTATAATTCTTTGTTTCAGTTTAACAACAAACGTTCTATTTGAGTTTTGAAGAGAAACTTCCCTGCGTAAGGTTATGATTAACTCTGATTCCGAATTATTGCAGTTAAAACACAATGACCTGTTTTTTAAGGCAATTCCTACAGACTTAGTGGTCATATGATAGGAAAACACAATTCCTATAATTATTAAAATTCCCAAGAGCCAAATTAATATTTTTATTATGCCGCGTTTCCCTGAAGGAGGGTCGCCTTGCACCAGCTCCATATTGGAGAGTCCTTACTCATCCACAGAGCAAGAGGGGGACGTGGCATTTTACTACATTCCTTTTTTGCATCCTATTTTTACACATTTTATCTCTAAAATTACAAATTAAACAGTACCTGGCTGGAATAGTTATTGTATTAGGTAATTCTAAATTCTCTATCTTTTGAGGAAGTTACAAAAAGAACAATGACATAATTAAATTTTTACTTTTTTATTATTTATGTATTCATTTATTTTTGATATTGGTGATTGAACTCAGAGGCACATGGCCACTGCCCTGTCCCACATCCCCAGCCCTGTCTTGTATTATATCTAGAGTCAGCGTCTTAATGAGTTTCTTAGCACCTCATTTTTTCTGATGCCTGCTTTGAACTATCGATTCTCCAGTCTCAGTCTCCTGAGCCTCTAAGATCATAGGGATGAACCACCACGCTTGGCATAACCTTCTTCTTTGTCAACATCCTTATTTGTTTGATAATGGGTTGGACTCACCATTAGAAGTTATTTTCTCAGATTATTACTCCTATGCTCCCACCCACTTTCTTTGAAACACAAAGAAATGGGGTCTGGGAATGTAGCTCATTTGGAAAGTGCCCCTCCCTTTGATTTAATATCTCCCATGTGGAAAAATAAAAGCACTTGGAATTCGATTCACAGGCCTGGGCACGTATGTGCCCATTTTTTTCACACTTGTGTGAATATGACCTTTTACACAATAACCCCTTTGTCCATGGGCAATATTGTTAGGTAGAGTGAATGTGGGCCAGTGTGCAGGATATGAAAGTCTTTATAAAGTCCAAATTACAAACAGAGGGAGTTAGATATGACAGCCCATATTGGCCCCAAGCGAAAAAATTTTATGGTTTATACGCAGACTTTATGGGAGGATCTGAGCCGAATTTTTCTTTCTTTCTGGTTTGACTATCAGTTGACACCCAGGAAGCTAAGAGCACTGGGTCAGTTTCTTGGGGTATGTTTCTGCCTAGGCTCCATGCAGATGGGCTTGTGGCTTTTCTTGAGAATGTTGGTATGTCTGAAACCTTGACATGGAAAGAATACATGGGAGGGGGACTTTCTCCTGAGAGGCAATGTGAGGTCAGTGTGTGCAACAGAGTGGTATGTGTCAAGGGGGCAAGTGAGTGTGAACTCAATGATATGTTATGAGACACACAGATGCCTGAAGCCCAAATTCTACAGATAATACTAAACCCTACATAGAGTTTTTCCTATACATACATGCCTATGATTACCCTTTCTATAAAACCTCAAAGTCCTTGTCACCACCTAAGACAGGGATAAGGACAGGGTGACCTTGTTTCCTGGTGTAGCTGCACTGGGAAAGCTCTTTTCCTGCCTTTCATTATGACCTTTTCTGTTTGGATGTTGGGGCAAATTGATGACCTGACCTGTGGGATCTCCAGATTCAGTTCTCTGCATAAGACTTCATAATAGTAGAATGTAGAACATGTACATAAAGCACAGGGCATTTATTTTATTTCCACCACACATTGCTGTCTTCGAGGATATCCTTCCATTCTTTTTTCTTTTCTTTTCTCTTTGGGATGGAACACAGGGATATAGAGTCAACTCCAATTGCTTCCTTTTATATCTTAGATTGCTTCCTCAAAAGAGCAGAGGCCAGGAGGTTATGAGTATTACTAAAATAATTTTCAAATTCTTTTCATTTTTAGATATCATATATATGTGATATATATAATAACGTTAAACATAGTTCCAAAAATGTCGAGACTGTGTCTTCTACGTTGCCTGAAGTCAAATCAGCTGAGCGCGCGTGCACGTGTGTGCGCGCACACACACACACACACACACACACACACACACACACACACGCTATTATTCTTTCCTTGACGTACTGGGAATAAACTAGGTGGGGCTTAATCTTGAACTCTGAGCTCTATCTCCAAACTTTTTATTTTATTTTAAGCTAGGGTCTCACTGTTTGCAGAAAATGGCCTGACCTGGGGTTCCTCTCTCTCCTGTCACAATGGACAAAGTTGCAACTTATGCAGTGGAGGGTGCAAAAATAAAGAATGTCCACATGCTTCTGCCTGTTTTGATGCTTTATTCACTCAAATCACTCAATACAATTTTACTCTATATGTTCTTAATCAAGCAAATAACAATCCTTAATGCTAGGCACTGCAGTAGACATAATCAATTCATAACATACACAAGTCTAAGTTAATTCTAAGCACTGCAAACACACTTACTCGTGACAGAGTCATAATAGACATTCCCTTTGCATGCCAAGCTTAAATGCTAGATTAAAGTCTTAAGTCTTAGGTCTCAAGTCCAGCAGACCTGCACTCCCTCAGACCATAAGGATCAGATTAGGAACTAAGGCTGGTTCTCATGGTGTGGATCTGAGAGCTGGCTGAAAAGATGGTTGTAAGGAGAAGGCATTTTTTCAGCAGAGTCAAGAGGCTGCTCTAGAGTTTGAGAGTGGTGAGGATGACACAGAGGTTCAGGCAGATGAGAAGAGTTTGGAGGTCAGTCCAGGTCCTCATCAGCCTCTCCAGCCTGTGGCCATCAGTTTGGGTTGGCTGAATGTCTGTTCATTGGCTGCATCATTTATACTTAATTTTGGGGATTTTGACTGCCCTTTCAACCTCTATCAGTTGCTACTGTCTTTCTCAGTGACATCACTGCACTGAGGGTAGAACCTTTGTCTGGTGGTCCCCACCCTGCTTTTCTTGCCTATTCCTTATCAGGGTCATATCAGGGTGAGAGTAACATCACAGAGACTTCCCCCTAAGTTTAAGTTAGGATTGTAAGAAGTGAATTAATTTATCAAGCTATGTCTGATGACTAAAGTGGAGTGCTCTGTAAGCGGGCCTGGTGGGGACTGCAGGCTCAAAGTGAAGTTTTAAAATGGTGCTGCTTAGGATGAGGCCTAAGGCCCTCCTCACACTGCCTCAGTATCCAGGAGTAACTGTAAGGACCACATGCATGCTTGGCAAATTCACTAATAGGGAGCTACACTGCAGCCAATGTAAATTAGGATATAGTCTGTTGTTTACTTATTTCCTTATTTATCAAGTGCTGGGGATTTAAGCCAAAACATGCTCATGCTTAAGTTATCCTCCATAAATAAATTTCAACTTTGTGAGCAGCTTTTTGGAGGGGGGCAGTTGTGTTCCTGGTCATTAAACCAAGAGGCACTTGACCACGGAGCCCATCCTCAGCCCGAATTATTATTTATTTATTCATTTATTTTTATTTTTTTGTATAGTTATACATGGACAGAATACCTTTATTTTATTTATTTTTATGTGGCTATAACGATTCACATATGCTAGCAAGTGCTCTGCCACATAGTATAGTTGCAGGCCTCATTTGTATTTTTGATGAAGACCAAGTGTAACTAAATTTCTGAGTGTCTTGATAAGTTGGTTAGCCTGGTTTTCAACTTGCCATTTGCCTGCCTCAAACTCCCTAGTTGCTGAAATCACAGTTGCACAACACCACACCAGCAGTTTTAATGATTTTACAGACTTAACATTCCATTTCCTGAAGATGGAAACATTATTGAAAACTCAGTTCCCTTGCTTTTCTTCATAGTTTTGAAATTTGTCATTATGAGTCTTCCTATTTTTTTTTTAGTTTTGCATTATTATGGAAAAGGCATTCAGTATGTAATATTTTTTCTTATGTATATATTTGTAAAATTTTATGGCATGGTTACTTATTCACTTTTTTATTAAATGAACTTTGTTTTTCAAAGCAAATTTAGGCTCACATAGTATATTAGTCAGTGTTCTCTAGAGAAACAGCATCAACAGGAAGTATGATTATAAATGGGAGATTTATTAGATTGGCTTAGTCACTAGAAGCTAAATAGTCCACAAAGGCTGTCTTCAGGCTGGAGAGCTTGAGAAGTTGTAGCTGCACAATCCAAGAGGCTGAAGACTCAGAAAAAGAGGGATCAATGGTGCTACCCTAGTTCAGACCTAAGGCTTCTGAAAACTCCCTGGAGAATCACTGGCAGAAGCCACTTTGGGAGAGTGAGGAAGGGAGAATCTGATATCCTCAAGCCATTGCAGCAGTAATCAAGATCCCTCTTTTTTTTTTTTTTTTTTTTTTTTTTTTTTTACCGGGGATTGAACTCAGGAGCACTCGACCACTGGGCCACATCCCCAGCCCTTTTTTTGTATTTTATTAGAGACATGGTCTCACTGAGTTACTAAGTGCCTCACCATTGCTGAGGCTGGCTTTGAACTCGCGATCCTCCTGCCTCAGCCTCCCAAAGTGCTGGGATTACAGGCGTGCGCCACCGCGCCTGGCTTCAAGATCCCTTCTTAAAAGAAAGGTGATTACATCTGCTGCTACTCTTGTTCTTCCAACTTTTGTTCCATCCAAGCCACCATCCTATTGGATGGTGCTGCCTGTGCTTAAGAAGCATGGGCATGGACACACCCAGAAGCCTCTTAGTCATCCATCTCTTAATGCAATCAGGTTGACAATTCAAATAAAGCATTAAACATAATAGCTGGCCCCTTCTCTCCAGCTTATAGTCTCCCCAGTTGTTAACAACTTGCATTGTGTAGTATGTTTTTTTTTAGGTACTGAACCAGTGTTGTACATTTGATGAAGAAAGTGGATGAAGGAAAACATTGCCAGTGCCTGAAGTCCATACTTTACCTTAGGGTTCCTCCTCTGTGGGGTGTGATTGTGTGTCATGTATTCTACATGATAGTGTCATGCAGAGGAGTTCCACTGCCCTGAGAGCCCTTTGTTCCACCTGTTCATAACTCCTCCCCGTCCCTTCTTCCCTCTGTGTCCCTGGCACACGTCAGTTCTGCTACTGCATCTATCATTTTGTCTTCTCCAGAGTGTTGTTGACTTGTAATCTTACTGCACTAGACCATTTCAGACTGGCTTCTTTCACTTACCAGTCTGCAATTAAGGGCACAATTTTTCAAGTCACTTTTTCTTCGCAAATATTTTCACACAGTTCGTGTCTTCATACATGTACTTAGGGATTGATGTCTAACTAATTCCACCCTCATTCCTACCACTTTATTCCCTCACTCCCTTCCCACTCCTTCAATCTCTCAGAAGGTCCTTCATTTCTCCCATGCTCAACCCCTTTTCCTAATTGCCATTATGAGTCAGCATCCTCATATCAAAGAAATCATTTGGCTTTTGTTTTTTTTGAGATTGGATTACTTCACTTAGCAATATTTTCTCCAACTCCATCCATTTATCTGCAAATACCAGGAGTTTATTCTCCTTTAGCACTGAATAATGTTCCATTGTGTATACATACCAAAGTTTCCTTATCCATTTATGTACTGAAGGGCATCGGGCTTGGTTCCATAACTTAGCTATTGTGAATTGTGCTTCTATAAACACTGATGTAGCTTTGTCCCTGTAGTATACTGTTTTTAAGTCATTTGGGTACAGAGCGAGGATTGGGATAGATGGGTCAAATGGAGGTTTCATTTCAAGTTTTTCAAAGAATCTCCATACTGCTTTGCAGGAGCCCTGTTTGGGGATTGGCTTGAATTGTGGTTGACTATGAGCACGTGGAGATTTGGGCATTGTCGCCTCCCGTAGTCTCATGGGACTAGTTGCGGGATCTCGAGTGACTTGGCCGAAATTGCTGATCGGGTCAGCGCCATTTTTGGTGTGTGTGTGTGGCGTGTGTTAGTTGTTGTTAGAACCAGAGAGAAAAGTTATCAGAATAAAAAGCTGTTTGTCTCCAGTTTGCTTCTGAAGTTCTTCCCGCGCCTCCATTGCTCCAAGCACTTCAGGCGACAACAGGTGGCGGCCCGTACGGGGACTTCGGAGCAGACAGGTAAGAACTGAAAGGTCTCTAAAGATGGGTTCGAATATAACTGAATCCCAAGTGATAGAGGCTATGCAAAGACTCCTTGATATACCTGACTCTGTTCTCAGTGAGGAGTATATAGAAAGCTCAACCAGCGATGTATGTGAACAAAAATCAACTTTAATTTTCTAATCTAATTATTCTATTTTGTAGTTTGGCAACTCGCCTCTTGACTCAGTGCTGCAATAGCACTGCCTTTTCTTTAATAATTGATGCTTGAGTTTCTAGGTAGCGGGCCCTGAAGATTTGCCAGTGGCATTGTCTAAACATAAAAAAGACGTCTGCTGCTACAGCTGCAGGGATCGCGGCCGCCGCAAGCATCCCTGCTGCTCAAGCATCAAACAACCTCACCAACAGTGTGGCCTCTGCTCTACATGCATGGGGCCTCCTACATCAACATGTTACAACAAATGGACATTTTGATCTTTCATTGTTTGGGACTTTACGGGACAATGCCTTGCGGGTATTTGTCTAGAGAATTCAGTGTGTTACTTGATGGAACTTAGGGCAGCTGATTTGTTTAAACAATTTGATATGCTATGCAATTTGGCTCATCACCAAAAGGCTTGTCGCCTTAAAGCCGCAACATCTCCTCACAATTGGACGGCTTTTAGTCATCATACATAGTCGATCCTAAAGGGCTCCATTGGATGGCTGGTTAGCCAATGACGGGTGAGATCCCCAGAGGGGGACAACCTAAGACAGGCACAGTCGCACGGGACAGTCTCATGTGGCCGACATATCAACCTAAGACAGGAGTCAAGGGCACAGCCTTGATTATCCGATGACGGGTAAGAATGTTGGTTGCACATAGACGTCCTAGAGCATTACCTCTTTTAAAACAAAAAGGGGGAAATGCAGGAGCCCTGTTTGGGGATTGGCTTGAATTGCGGTTGACTATGAGCCGTGGAGATTTGGGCATTGTCGCCTCCCGTAGTCTCACGGGACTTGTTGCGGGATCTCGAGTGACTTGGCTGAAATTGCTGATTGGGTCAGCGCCATTTTTGGTGGTGTGTGTGGCGTGTGTTAGTCGTTGTTAGAACCAGAGAGAAAAGTTATCAGAATAAAAAGCTGTTTGTCTCCAGTTTGCCTCTGAAGTTCTTCCCGCGGCTCTGTTGCTCCAAGCGCTTCAGGCGGCAACACTGCTTCCCATATTGGTTGCACCATTTACAGTTTTACCAGCAGGGTAAGAATGTGCCTTTCTCCCCCACATTCTCATCAAACTTATTGTGTTTTGTATTTTTGATAGCTGCCATTCTGACTGGAGTAAGATATTGTGTTTTGTATTTTTGATAGCTGCTCTTCTGACTGGAGTAAGATGAAATCTTAGAGTAGTTTTGATTTGCATTTCTCTAATTGATAGTAATGTTGAACATTTTTTCATATTTTTGTTGATTGATTTTATATCCTCTTCTGAGAGTGTATGTTCAGTTTCTTGGCCCATTTATTGGTTGGGTTATTTGTTTTCTTGGTATTTAGTTTTTGAGTGTTTTCTATATTCTAGACATTAGTGCTCTATCTGATGTGCTTGTGGTAAACATTTGCTCTCATTCTGTAGGTTCTTTATTCACCTCACTGATTGTTTGGCTGAGAAGAAACCTTTTAGTTTAAATCCCATTTATTGATTCTTGGTTTTAATTCTTGCACTGTAGGGTTCTTATTAATAAATTTGTGGCCTAATCCAACATGATGCAGATTTGGACCTATATTTTTTTCTATTAGTCACAAGGCCTCTGGTTTAATTCCTGGTTTTTTGATATGCTTTGAGGTGTGTTTTGTGTAAGGTGAGAGACAGAGGTTTAATTTCATTTCATTACATGTGGATTTCCAGTTATCCTAGCACAATCTGTTGAAGAGGCTATCTTCTCTTTAATGTATATTTTTGGTGCCTTTGTCTAATATAAGGAAACTGTAGGTATGTGCGTTATTCTCTGAGTTTTCTATTTTGTACCATTGGTCTACAGTTCTCTTTTGGTGCAAATATCATGGAGTTTTTTTTTTTTTTTTTTTTATTGCTTTCTAGTTTGTATTATAGATTAAGGTGTGGAATAGTAATGCCATCCACTTCACTCCTCTTGCTAAGAATTGCTTTTGCTATTCTGGGTCTCTTATCTTTCCAGATATTTCTCTCTCTCTCTCTCTTTCTCTCTCTCGGTACTGGGGATTGAACTCAGGAGCACACGACCACTGGGCTACATCCCCAGCCCTTTTTTTGTATTTTATTAGAGACAGGGTCTCACTGAGTTACAAAGTCCCTCGCCATTGCTGAGGCTGGCTTTGATTTCATGATCCTCCTGCCTCAGCCTCTCACGTGCTGGGATTACAGGTGTGTGCCATTGCACCCAGCCACATCTCTTATCTTTCTTTTCGTGGTTGGGTTTTCTATTTATATGAATTTTATTGAGATTTTAATTGTAATTGCATTGTATCTGTATAATGCTTTTGGTAGTATGGTCATTTTGACAATATTAATTCTAGCTATCCAAGAACAAGGTAAATTTTTCTATGTTCTAAGATCTTTAGTTTTTTTCTTTAGCATGTGGTAGTTTTCATTGCAGTGGTCTTTCACCTCTTTCATTGATTCCAAAGATTTTTTTTAAGCTATTTTAAATGGAGTGGATTTCCTAGTTTGTCTTTCTGAGGATTTTTCACTTATGTACAGAAATGCCTTTTATTCATGGGTGTTGATTTCATATCCAGCCACTTTGCTGATTTCCTTTATTAGATTTAGAAGATTTCTGGTGGAATTTTTTGGGTCTTTTAATTATAGAATTATATCAACTGCCAATAGTGATAATTTGAATTTATCTTTTCCTGTCCATATTCCTTTAATTTCTTTCATCTATTTCCTCTGGCTAGGATTTCAAGAACTATGTTAAATAGAAGTGGAGAAGGAGGGCACTCCTGTCCTGTTCTAGTTTTTATAGGGAATGCTTTCAATTTTTCTCCATTTAGAATGATGTTGGCCTGGGTCTTAGCATAGATGGCCTTTAGAATGTTGAGGTGTGTTCCTGTTATCCCTAGTTTTTCTAGTGTTTTGAACACAAAGAGGTGCTGTATTTTATCAAATGCTTTCTCTGCATCTATTGAGATGATCACATGATTTTTATCTTTGAGTCTATTGATATGATGAATTACATTGATTGCTTTCAAATGTGTTGAACCAACCTTGTAGTCCTGGGATAAATCCTACTTGATCATGGTGCACTATCTTTTTCTTATATTTTTGTATTCAATTTGCCAGAGTTTTATTAAAAATTTTTGCATCTCTATTCATTAGAGATATTGGTCTGAAGTTTTCTTTCTTTGAGGTGTCTTTGCCTGGTTTTGGAATCAGGGTGATATTGGCCTCATAGAATGAGTCTGGAAGTGTTTCTTTTTTTGTATTTTATGAAGTAGTTTGAGAAATATTGGTGTTAGTTCTTCTTTAAAGATCTTGTAGAACTCAGCTGTGTATTCATGAGGTCTTGGGCTTTTCTTTTTTGGTAGGTTTCTGAAGTTGTCTCCTGTTTTCTTGCTTGAAATTAACCTCTTTAACTTGTGAATATCTTCCTGATTAGGTTTGGGTATTTCATATGCCTCTAGAAATTTGTCAATGACTTTGATATTTTCTATTTTATTGCAGTATAAATTTTGACAATGAATTCCAATTAATTTTTGCATTTCTGTAGTGTCTGTCATATTTCCTCTTTCATCACAGGTGTTAGTAATTTGAGTTTGCTCTCTCCTTTTTTTTGTTAGCATGGCTAATGGGTTTTTTAATGTATTTATTTTCTCAAACAACTAACTTTTTGTTTTGTCAATTTTTCAATTGTTGTTTTTGTTTCAGTTTCTTTTTTTTCAGCTTTGATTTTAATTATCTCTCGTCTTCTACTGCTTTTGGTGGTTGATTTGTTCTTTTTTCTAGGGCTTTTTGATGTAATGTTAGTTTATTTATTTGATGACTTTTTCTTCTTTGAAGGAATGCTCTCCATGGAATGAACTTTCCTCTTAAAACTGCCTTTGTAGTGTCCCAGATTTCAATATATTTTATTAGTGTTTTTATTTATCTCTTAGAATTTTTTAATCTTTTTCTTGATGTCTTCTGTACACACTCTTCATTTAGTAGCATATTGTTTAGTCTCTAGGTGTTGGAGTAGCTTTTATTTCTTATTTTATCATTGATTTCTAGTTGCATTCCATTCTGATATGATAGAATGCAGCATATACCTCTAGTTTTTTATATTTAGTAAGTGTTGTTTTTTGCAGAATATGTCATCTTTTTTAGGGAAGAATTCATCTACTGCTGAGAAGAAAGTGTATTTGCTTGTTGATGGATAATATACTGGAGAGATGTCAGTTAAGTCTAAGATCTTTATTGTATTATTGATTTCTTTAGTTTCTTTGTTTAGCTTTTGTTTAGAAGATCTATCTATTGGTAAAAGAGGTGTGTTAAGTCACCCAGAATTATTGTGTTGTGGTCTGTTTGACTCTTCATCTTGAGTAGACTTGGATTAATGAACGTAGATGCTCCATTGTTTTGGGCATATATATTTATAAATGTTATGTCCTGTTGATGTATGCTTCCCTTAAGCAGTATGAAATGTCCATATTTATCCCTTTTGATAACTTTGGTTTGAAGTCTACTTCATTGATATAAGAATGGAATCTCCTGCTTGCTTACATAGACCATGTGAATGGGGTGTTTCATCTCATCCTTTCACCTTCAGTCTGTGGGTGTTTTTTTTTTTTTTATTAGATGAGTCTTTTGGAGGAAGCCTATTTTTGGGTTCTTTTTAAAATCTGATCTACCTGTCTATGTCTTTTGATTGGTGTGTTTAGGCAATTAACATTGGTGGTTATCATTGAGACATGATTTGTATTACCAATCATTTTTGTTTATGTTTTCATTTAACTTGACTTGGTTTCTCTTTTGGTTGGTTTTTCCTTTATTGTAGTTCTTTCCTTTACAGATTTTTATTGTTGTTTTCATTTTCTCCTTGTAGAATATTTTGCCAAGAATGCTGTGTAGTGCAGGCTTTCTTGCTGTGAATTCTTTAGCTTTTGTTTATCATGGAAGGTTTTTATTTTATCATCCAAACTGAAGCTTAATTTTGCTGGATATAAGATTCTTGGTTGACATCCATTATTTTTTAGAGCCTGGTATATGTTGTTTCTGAATTTCCTGGCTTTGAGGGACTGGGTTGAAATATCTGGTGAGATATTAAGAGGGCTTCTTTTGTAGGTAATCTGATTTTATTCTCTTGCAGCCTTTTAAATTCTATCCTTATTCTGTATGTTGTTCATTTTCATTATAATGTTCCTTGGTGTAGACCTGGTGTAAATTTTGTACATTTGCTGACCTATAAGCATCTTGTATTTGATTTTCCAATTCATTATTTATACTTGGAATATTTTCTGATAGTATTTCATTGAAGAGATTGTGCATTCCTTTCTTTGAATTTCTGAACCTTCCTCTATTCCAATAAATTTTAAATTTTGTCTTTTGAATGTATCCCCCAATTCTTTTATATTCTGTTCCTGGTTTCTTACCATTTTCACTGTGAAGTAATCTTTATATTCAAGATTGTATATTTTGTCCTCATTGTCATAGGACCTGTCTTCCAAGTGATCTACTCTGTCAGTTATACTATTTATTGTGTTTTTTAAATGGCATATTGTTGTTTCATTTCTAGGATTGCTATGTTTTTTTACTTTCTTCAGAATCGCTATCTGTTTCATGAAGTAATCTCTTGCTAACCGTATTAGCTTTTTTACCTCTTTGTTGGTGTAATTGATGGCCGCCTGTATTTGATCTCTTATCTCTTTGTTGGAGAGTTTGATTTTTTCCTATATCTGCTCACTTAGGTCATTCTTTATTTCTCACAGGAATTTGCTTTTCTGGTTAGTTTTTTTTTTTTTTTTTTTTTTAATGGTACCAGGGATTGAACTCAGGGGCACTGGACCACTGGGCCACATCCCCAGTCCTTTTTTTGTATTTTATTAGAGACAGGGTCTCACTGAGTTGATAAGTGCCTGACCGTTGCTGAGGCTGGCTTTGAACTTGCGATCCTCCTGCCTCAGCCTCCCAAGTGCTGGGATTACAGGCATGCGCCACCATGCCCCGCTAATTTACTTTTCTATGTTCCGAATTTCTTCTCTGACATTTCACTTACTGTGGTACCTATGGATGCTATTGTTTTAGTATCTTGGTTTGTTTTGGGCATTTTTCTCTCTTGTTTTCTCATGATGTGTATGTATCATCCTCTCTTCAGTGTACATCTGAGGTATTATGGCTTCTGCTTTATTGTCTTATAGTGCTCCTACAAGTTACCAATACCTCACTTTTAAGGAAGAAATCAATATTACAGCACTCATTGTACCCAACATGTAGCCAAATATCGCTTAGCTTCTATTTTTATGTTTACAGTTTTGTCACTCTAATCAGAAACTGGAACAAACAGCTGATGACATCAGTTATCTTCTACCATATAGTCAATAAGTTTGTTTTATGATTTATAGTTTTAGATGGTAGAAGGGTGGATTAGAGTTTTGGATGTGACATTTATGAGGTAGGATGTAAGAAGAAAGGTGTATTAGATTATTTGATTTGTGAGAGGGTAATCATAATAAGTTGACTGTCAATAGGAGAAACAAGAGTTAGGCATTCTCTTATAAGACTCTGTGCAAAGTCAACAGCAGGACAACTGTTAGCACCTCTAGTAACAAAATCCATAGTGCAACCAGGCCTGCAGGGACCTTGGTGATGTCTTCCCAGGTCTTTTTGTTGTCCCTTGATAGAAGCAACACTATCCCAGTTTCATGGCAGTAGCAGTCTCTATCATATAACTATTTTGATGTTGGGCAATGCAGCCACACTTTGGTGAATAAGGAACCCCAATATAGAGTACCTCTCTGTGCTGGCACAGGATGCCTTTCTGGGTCCTAGGCCATGGCGTACCTTTCTCTCTGATTCTCTTCTGGGCCACAGTGTGGCACTACATGTGGGCGGGTGGGTATGCTTCTCCAGATCTTCTCTGGGTTCTGCTGTGAGGTTTTCTGTGCAATTTAATTTTATCTCATTTGTGGAGACACCAGGGAGTGTGGTGACTTAATTGTAGAGTGTACCATATTCATTTTGGAAGAGCATGACTGCCTTTTAGAAAAGCTGTTCTCCTTACCATTCACCTGCGCAAGAAAAAGTTCTCACTGATTTATGTTTTCACTTTTTTGGGATGCTGTCGATGTTTGGCATTTGGCCACTCCAGTGGGTATATGGTGGTACCTCATTGTTTAATTTGAAGTTTTCCAGTTATATGCTGGTGAACATCTTCTCTCATGTGCATTACCTGTCTATTTCATGGATGAGTGATTTTCCAGAATCTTTGCCCATTTCCAAGTTGGTTCCTTGCTTTCTGAGTGGTCTTCTTCTTGTATTTTGAATATTAAATCCTGTGTCATTATATGGTTTTAAACAACATTTTATCCAGTTCTCCAGCATTTCTTTACTCATTCTGTTAAGTGTATCCTTTGTAAAATGGAAACTTTATTTTGATCAAGTTGTATTAACAAGATTTTCACTCACAGATTATGGTTTTAATGTTGCATATGAAGCAATCATGCCAAACCCAAATTTGTTGATTAAATCCATAACTGAAATGGTAAGAATTTGTGATAACACTGGGCTTTCCCTCTGTGAACATAAATTATCTGTATGTATTTCCTTGTCTTTGATACTCTCATCAGAAGTTTGTTGTTTTTGTTGGACTGATTTTTGTCCGATTTATAAATGAGTATTTCTCTTTCTATTGGTTCTATATAAGTGTTTTTTTTTTTTTTTTTTTTTTTTTGAGTGCTGGGTGTTGAACTCAGTGGTGCTCTAACAATGAAGAGCATTCCCAATCCTTTTAATTTTTTATTTGGAGACAGAATACTGCTCAATTGTCCAGGCTGTCCCCAAAGCTGTGATCAACCTGCTTCAGCTCCCTGAGTGGCAGTGATGGCAGGCAGGCATAGCCTCCATGTCCAGCTTGCTGCTGTCAACAGTATAATAATAATCCTGTTTCTTAACATGAAAATACTTATGTCATGTCCTTGCTTTGATGATTCTTCAATGTATTCCACATAGAGTAGAGAATCATGGTGTTACTCTGTAAAGACAATTGTATTTTTCTAAGCTTGACTTTTTTTCATTATTCTTAATGTTTTTCTTTAAGTATTAATATAATGATGATATTTATTGTTTACCTCTTTGTTGTGATGGATAATGTTAATTGGTTTTTAATGTTTCAATGAGCTTTCCATAGCTGTAATAATTGCCTCTTCACTGTGGTGTATAATTCTTTTTATTTATTTTTAGTTTCAATTAAGTAAAGTTTGATGATTAATTCTACACTTATGATAATGACAGTTATTCATAGTTTTCTTTTCTATTTAATACTTTTCTTTATCTATTTATTTTTGGTAATATGGTAACATTTAACTCAGAAAATATTAGGGGGCTCTAACTTGGCTTCTGTTTTTTGAAGAAAAAAAGTAATAAAAAGGGTGACAGTTTTTAAATATCTCATGTAAACCTGTTTGACATGTCAGAGACTTGCCTCTCCTTTTTTGGGTCATATTTAATTATTGAGTCCATTTTTTATTAGCCATGGGCTCATCTTTTTGTGTATTTCACCTTTTGTGTAAGTTGAGGGAGATTGTCTTTCTCAAAGCAATTATCCTCTAAATGATCTAATTTGTGACAAGAGCATGTTCATTATAATCTTTAAGTACCAATGCTTTGGTCACAATGACACTTAATTCTGTTAGTAGTTTATCCATCCTCTTTGCTTTTTTTTAAATGTTATTGTATATTTTATGCATTTTATTTATATATTTTATGTTGTGGTGAGGATGGAATCCACTTCCTCACACGTGTTAGGGAAGCTCTGTACCACTGAGCCACAACCCATTTCCCTGTCCTCAATATTGTTAGACTTCTATCAGATTATCAAAGGCAAAGAAAATAGTGTGGGGGAAACTTTCAATGAGATTCCAATACTTCACCAGACAAAGAAATATTTTAATGCAGTAAACACATGTGACTGCATTGTGTGTGCCAAAGACTTCATATGTTCATCATTCTTTCATAGGCAGATAATAACTCACTCAGGACACATATGCTACATGCATGAGGAATGTGAAGAGAAGCCATGTGAATTAGAACAGTGCAGCAAATCTCTGGTTTCTCTCAAAAGTGTTCATGGAACAATGATAGTAGTAAATGGAGATGGACCTTAAGACACTACAGTGTGTGAGAAAGTCTTCAGTTTTCCTAGTTTCATTCAAAGTCATGACAAACTTCATATGGGGTGGCAGCCCTATGACTGTAAAAAAGGTGATGAAGTCTTTTTCCTCTGACAAGTGTTCAAAGACACATGGGAATACAATGTGGAGGTAAAGATTGTAAACGTTAGATATGTGGAAAATCCTTTCTTTTCTCCTCTCTATTTAGAAGACATGAAAGTAGTCATTCTGGAGAGAAACACTATGAATGTAAACAAGGTTGTCAAAACTTTATTTTACACACAGGTCTTCAAAGTCACATAATCATGCACAATGAGTATGCACCTTTCAAATATAAATTTTTTGTGAAAGCCTTTGCTAAGTCCTCTACCGTTCACTCACATGAACAAAGTCAAACTGGAGAGAAGCCCTATGAATGTCAACAATGTGGAAAAGACTTTTCTAGATTCAGTCACCTTCAGATACATGAACAAACTCAAACTGGAGAGAAGCCATATGAATGTAAGCAGTGTGGCAAAGCCTTCACTACTTCCTCTTACCTTCAGATAAATGAACAAACTCATACTGGAGAGAAGCCTTATAAATGTCAACAATGTGGAAAAGCCTACACAACTAACATTAACTTCAGATACATAAACAAACTCATAAAGAAGAGAAGCCCTATGAATGTAAACAATGTAGTAAAGCCTTTAGTGGATCCAGTTTACTTCACATACATGAAAAAATGCATACTGGAGATAAGCTCTATGAATGTACTCCGTGTGGCAAAGCCTTTACTCAGTCCTTTACTCTTCACTTACATGAACAAAAGCATACTAAATAGAAGCCCTATGAGTGTAAACAATGTGGAAAAGCCTACACTACTTCCTCTTCTCTTCAAATACAAGAACAAACTCATACAGCAGAGAAATCATATTCACACAAAAAAATTGGCAAAGTCTTGTGTTATTACTGTTTCACTCACAAACATGTAAGAATTTTACTGGAGAAAAATTCTTTGAATGCGAAATGTGGTAAATCATTATTTTTTGTCACATTCAAAGACAAAAGAGGGCTATCATTATATGTGTGTGTGTGTGTGTGTGTGTGTGTACTGGGGATTTAGTCTGGTGGCACTCTACCACTGAGCCTCATGCCTTTTCCTTTTTATTTTTTTATTTTCAGACATGGACTTGCTGAGTCCCTTAGGGTCTTGCAAACGTGCTGGGGTCACCTCAAGCTTCTGATCCATCAGCCTCAGCTTACGTAGTCTCTGGGATTAAAGGCATACACCCCCACATTTCACTGAATAACATTTTAAATGTACAAAAATATGGCAATCATTCCAGTTTCCCTGTTGCCTTCAAAGCCATTTTACTCACACTGGTAAACAAGCCCTCTGAAAGTGGGGGACTTGCTACATTCTCTCAGATTTACATCCAATCCCTGTTTTTTCTCCTCATATATAAAATCCTCATGGAGAGAAGCCCTGTGAATGTGAGAATTGTGGAAAATCTTCTAAGGACTGGGAAGACTGTTTTTGAAAGTTTCATGCCAAAATGAATGCATCCTATGCGAGTAAGATATACAAAGATTTCTGATGTTCTAGTTTTTTTTAGTTGTATAAAGTGCTATAAAGTTTTAAGTCTTTGGTCTCAATTCCAGCAGATGCACACTCACATAGACAGTGGTGATCTGATTAGGCACTAAGGCAGGCTTTTCCTGGTATGGAGCTGATAGCTGGCTGAAGAGATGGTTGTAAGGAGAAGGCCTTTTCTCAGCAGAGTCAAGAGGCTGCTCTAGAGTTTGAGAGGGTTAGGATGACCCATAGGTTCAGGCAGATGAGAAGAGTTTGGAGGTCAGTCCAGGTCCTCATCAGGCTCTCCAGCATGTGGCCATCAGTTTGGGCTGGCTGAATGTCTGTTCATTGGCTCCACCATTTATACTTAATTTTGGGGCTTTTGACTGCCCTTTCAACATCTATCAGTTGCTACTGTCTTTGTCAGTGACATCATTGCACTGAGGGTAGAACCTCAGGTCTGGTTGTCCCCACCCTGATTTTTGTGCCTATTGCCTTTGGCAGGGACTTATTAGGGTGAGGAAAACATGACATAGATGTACCTCTGGATTTAAGCCAGGGTTGTAAGGAGTGAGTTAATTCATCAAGGTATGGCTGATGGCTATAGTGAGTGCTGTGTAAGCGGGCCTGGTGGGGACTGCAGGTCCAAAGTGAAGTTTTAAAATAGTGTTGCTTGGGCTGAGGCCTAAGGCCATCCTTACACTGCCTCAGCCTCCCAGAGTCACTGTTGTTTGTTTCTGTGTTGAGGTAAAAACCCAGGGCCTCACCCCTGCCAGGAAAGCAGGGTGTTGCTGAAGCACAGCTCAGTCCCAGAGGTTACCTTGTGTATGAGTGGCAGAGCAAATGCTTCCTACCTGGATTAGTTCCCAGCACAGCCAGGAAGCTCCTCCTAAAAAGGGCTGGGGCAAAGAATTTGTCACTCTAGCAAATGTCAGCCTGCGATTGGTTAATCGTAGCTGTCAGTCAAGATGCAGAGGCGGGCCTTGGAACCATCAATCAGGAATGCTGGGTTGGAACTGTCCAATCAGCGCGCAGGCCGACAGGAAGGGCGGGCTTCCGCGGGCTTTTCTTACTCCCCAACTCGGCTTCTCCATTTCTGTGCCCCCTGTTCTCAGCTCCAGGCCCCAGGTGACTCTGGGCAGCTTGTGTCCCCGCGATCTCAGGTAACCAGAGGTTCCTGGAGAGGACTCCAGGTCACCAGGGAAGACAAAAATGGTGAGTTTGTGAGCAGGGCTGCAGGTCGGCGGTCAGCACCTGCCGTGGGGCCCGGTGTGGGGGTGAGCTGCAGAGCGTGGCGAGTCCCTGCTGGGGAGTGGCCCTGGGCACTGTCCCCTGATTCCCTGGGGTTGCAGGGCGGCTCAGCTCCCCGGTGTCTCCACCGCTCCCTGCCGCTTGCCTGCACCCACTCTCCCACATGTGTAGGAAGCAGCGGCACAAATGCACTTTCCTGCTCCAGCTGAGCTCCTCCTTGGGCTGCTCTAAGTCCTTAATTTGCAGTTGCCTCCTGGTCCTAAAATGCCCCCTGCCTCTCCACTTCACAGCATCATCAAACTTTCGTTCTTCCTACTATGTTTCAACTGGACGCAGTGTATTTTCATTGTTCACCTTTTGTTTTGTTTTGTTTTGTTTTGGGGAATCAAAACTAGGGGAGCTTTATCAGCGACATTCCCTTCCCTCCACCCCGCCCCTTTTATAAAATTTTGAGATCTGGTCCCACTTGTTTTGGAAACTGGCCTCCACTTTTGATCCTCCAGCTTCTGCCACCTAAGTTTCTGAAATTACAGGCTGTGCTGCTATCTCTAGCAAGAATAACACTTTTTTTTGTGTGTGTGTGTGTGTGTGTGGTACTGGGGATTGAACTCAGGGGCACTCGACCACTGGGTCACATCCCCAGCCCTTTTTTGTATTTTATTTAGAGACAGGGTCTCACTGAGTTGCTAAGTGCCTCGCCATTGCTGAGGCTGGCTTTGAACTCCCGATCCTCCTGCCTCAGCCTCCCAAAGTGCTGGGATTACAGGCGTGCGCCACCACGCCCTGCTAAGAATAACACTTTTAAGAGCACTTGTTTTCTCTTTGTGAATGTTATACTTGGAGAAAAAGAAAAATCACTTAACATGTTGTCCCTGTGTTTGGTCAAAAAAAACACTTTAAAGAAAATAAGGCAATTGATTATAGACCCTAGTGATATTGAATTTGGGGCTACATACCCATCCTCATTTTTTTTTGACATAAGTTATTTATTTATGTAAATTTGTTTCATTAGTGATACATGACAGGAGAATGCATTTTGACCCACCATACCTTGTTATACCCACTTCGCAGGCAGAAAGTCTCACAAGCCTCTCATGTAACAGCCAAAGAAGGCTTTAAAGAGGTTGGAGCAACCAACTCAAACCCATAGGAGGAAGGGTGGTAGAAGATGGCACCTTCTTGTAGCAAGTGCAGCGTTTATAAAGTGCAGGGTTCATAAACTCTTAGGTAGAGGTGGTTTAAGGTGGGTTAATAAGCCCTCACGTAGAGACATTTAAGGGTGTCATAGCCTCTCTCTACTCTGAGATTCTATTGCAGGTGTTGTGTAACCGGTTCTTTGTTCTCAGTTCATTGGGGGGTGGGGGGGAGACATAGAGGGCTAATCTGACCTTAAAATGGCAGGTAATCTAGAATGAGTCTCTGCTTATCACATATAAATAGAGTATAACCCCTCCTTTTTCTGATTGTACATGATATAGATTCACAGCAGTCTTGTAATCATATGTGCACATAGCCTAATAATGTCTCGTTCATTCTGCTGACCTTCATCCCCAGCCCTTTCAAACTTGAATTTTAGATAGGGTCTTGCTAGGTTGCCAAGTCTTGCTTGAAAGTTGTGATCCTCCTGCCTCAGCTACTGCAGCTGTTAGAATTAAATTCTTTGACAACCCCAGCTACAGAAAATACTTTATTTGATACAAATATTAATGACCATATTCAGGAACATGGATTCAGGTTACCCAGAATGCTGTAGGTGTCCCACCCTAAAAGAGATTACATAATTTTCTTATTTATTCCAGGTAATGAGACCAGGGACACTTAGACCGTGACCCACATTCCAGCTCTTTTTATATTTTATTTTGAGGCATGATCTTGCCCTCAATAAGTTGCTGAGGCTGTCTTGGAATTGAGTAGTCCTCCTGCCTTAGCCTCTCAAGCTGCTGGGATTATAGTCATGCACTGCTGTGCCTGGCCTACCTGAACTTTTATAAAAGAAAGCTTTATCAATACATTAACCAATTGAAATGTTAGGATCATCAGATTGGTGAGATACAGAAAAAAAATTTTTCTTCTGTAGGCCTTTGTTTATACATTCCTAGTTTTGGAACATGGTGGAGACTAGACATCTGGTAAGATTAGAAGTGTATTCTGAGAAGTTTATTAGTTTTTAGAATTGTGGTCTGATTACAGCAATTAAGACTATAGGCTATTAAAGGGCTTAAAGTTCATGATAATTTTTTCTCTCCACACAGAACCCTGTCTTTCTACCCTCATGGTGGTCTAGTAAGCTAAAGTCAAGTGTTGGGAAGGTTCTTTGATGTAGATGCAACTTCATAGAGACCTTCAGTTCACACCTCTGAAAAAGCTTGTGCTTCCCCTTTTATCTTCCTCAGGTTAGACACCGTGTCAGAATTTTTCAGGCAGAGGTTTCTTTGGACACCTCACAGGGTCTCATGTCCTCAGCCACAATCCTCTCCTGGAGCTGCCACAAGGTACCCACAGCTGCCCTGTGCCCTGCACAGTTAAGAGAATTTCAGGCCCAGGGTCAGCTCCTTCTAGAGACAGCCTGAGGTGTGGGATGCAGCCTCTCAGGGGTGCAGCTGGGGTCTATGGAGGTGAGGAATCTCCTGGAAAAAGCCTCAGTAGACAGCTACTTCTTTATGACATTGTTCCCCCAAGCTCCGTTCTCATTCCTTGGAGAGGGGGTGGACGGTCAGCCTGTGGGTGCTGGTGCTGAGGGGCCAGGTCAGCAGTGCTTCCTGCCCCTTGCATCCTCTCACATTACTGAAGGAGCAAGAACTCTCCCAGGGCATAAGGACCACCCACCCAGTGCAGTGCTCTGCACACCTGAAAAGCCTCATAGACTGGAGTCATGCTCCAGCTCTCCTGGGAGGGTGAGCCAGGAGGCTTTCAGTGAGCAAGACCCAGAGGGAGAATGTCCCTTGCCTGCCCCTTGAGCATGACACATCTGTGCTCCCTTAGCACCAGTGGTTTCTGTGTATCACTTGGAAATAATCTGCTCACTTTTTTGAGGCCTAGTTTTATTTATTCAGAGTCAAATAGGATGAAATGTTATTAAAGAGGAGAGAAAAAAGTGGATTTAAAAAGTCTAATTACATTTCCATTGTTAAGAATCCTAATGTACAACCACGTGTAGTGGTGTACACCTGTGATCCTTGCTACTCCAGCGGCTTAGACAGGAGGATTGCAAATTTGAGGACAGCCTTAGCAATGTATCTTGTCTTTATTACACTTTGTGAGACTGTGTCTCAAAATATAATATAAAAATTGCTGGCGATGTGGCTCAGTGGTAAAATCCCTCTAGGCTTAATCCCTGGTTCCAAATCACAACCAAACAATTAAACCTTTACTTACCTTTTCCTACCCCTAAGAAAGTATAGAAAATTTGTGGGATTATATCTTGTTTATAGATGATTTCAAATTGATATCCAGGTCCTAGATTCCAGAATGCCACTTAAGATACAGAGAAAGTCTGTCTTGCATTATTGCTGCAGAATATAAATCCATTTCTAAAAAATAGTGGTGGATAAATTTATGCATATAATTTTATGAAAACATCAGTTTCTGTCCTTTACATGTGAAGAATTTGACACAAAATACTTTTGTTGTTGTTGTCTGGACTTGGTAGGTTGATGTTAACTGTATGATTTTGTGGTGTCAGGAATGGACACAGAGGGGCTTAAGCACTGAGCCACATCCCAACCCCTTTTAGATTCTTTGGTTTGAGCCAAGGTCTTGCTGCATTGCCTAGGGCCTCAGACACTTGGACTGCTGGGATTACAGGTGAGCACTGTCACACCCTTCTTCATTGTAAATTTTAAAGGACAATTTTGGGAATACCTGAAATACCCAACTATGTTTTTTACTCACTGAATAATTTATCAGTGATATAGTAAATGGCACCTCTTTTCTGGAAAGGATAGATACAGGTGTCGAAAGAAGTGTGCTAATCCCCTTCACGAGCACTCCCACCTGTCACCTAATTTTTGTTCCCTCCTAACTGCCTCCTTCTAGGGACCCCCCATTGGGGGCTGGTTTTTTAGCTTAAGAAATTTAGAAGTAATGTAAATGCTCTCTCTACTCACTCTTTTCTGTACCACTTTTTGGCTGGTCTTAGATATAGTCTATTGTTTCCTTTTTTAGATGTATTTTTTTTTTTTTTACGTTTACCAAAAACCCCCCACAGGAAACCATGCCCTGAATTTCACAGAATTTACTGAAATGCTCAGTGTTTTTTCAGAGGGTGTAGATCATGGGAAAGTTCAGACTCCTTTGTAAGAAAGGTTGTTGTCTTTGTATTGATTTTTTTTTGTATTTTATAATATTATATTTTATGTGTCGGTATGTGTATCTTTTGTATTAGAATCATTTTTTTTTAATCACTCATTACATGTATTTTAATTTTTTTTTTTTTTTTTGGTACTGGGGACTGAACTCAGGAGCACTCAGCCACTGGGCCATATCCCCAGCCCTTTTCTGTATTTTGTTGCAGACAGGGTCTTGCTGAGTTGCTACCTGCCTCACCATTGCTGTGGCTTGCTTTGAACTTGCGATCTTCCTGCCTCAGCCTCCCAAGTGCTGTGATTTCAGGCCGGCGCCACTGCACCTGTCTGTAGTTTCATTTTCTGTTTGTTTGCTTGTTTTGTGTATGTGTGTGGACTGCTGGGGAGAAAACACTGGACCACATAGATTCTTAACAAATTCTGTACTGCTGAGCTATTCGCTAGTCCAAGAAAATTTGTACATAGACTATTATTTATTTTTTTCTTCTTTCTTGAGTGCTGGGAATAGCATCTAGGTATGCTCATGTTTATGTTGTAGTCCAGAAATGAATTTCAACTTTGTGAGCAGTTTTTTGGGGTGGCCCCATGTACTCCTGGGGTATAAATTTAGAGGCACTTGATGACTGAGCACATCCTCAGCCCTTTTTATTATTTATTTACTTGTTTATTTAAATTTTTATTTTTTTTTTGTGTACTTGTACATGGACAGAATGCCTTTATTTTATTTAATTTAATGTGGTGCTAAGGATCGTACCCAGTGCCTCACACATGCTCACAAGTGCAATGCCACTCAGCTACAGTCCCAATTCTCCATTTATATTTTATATGAAGACCAAGTCTCACTAAATTTCTGAGTGTCATCCACGTGCTGTGGCATAGTTTTTTAATCTCAGTTTTTGGGAAGCTGAGGCAGGAGCATCGCAAGTTCAAAGCCAGCCTCGGCAATGGCGAAGCACTTAGCAACTCAGTGAGACCCTGTCTCTAAAAAATACAAACAAGGGCTCAGGATGTGGCCCAGTGGTCGAGTGCCTCTGAGTTCAATCCCTGGAATAATAATAATATTAAAAAAAAAAAGAAAAGAAAAGAAAAAAAGAAAGAAATTTGACTCTTTGGGTAAGTTGCTGAGACTGGCATCAAACTTTCTATTTTCTTGCCTTAACCTCATTAGTATCTGAAATTATGGGCGAACACCACCACACCAGCACTTGGAACGACTTTTAAAGACTTATCATCCCATTTTTCTCCAGATGGAAACAGTATTGCAAACCAGTTTCCTTGCTTTTCTCCATAGTTTTGAAATTTGTAATTATGACTCTTCTTATTTTTATTAGTTTTGCATTATTTTGAAAAATGTATTCAGAATGTAATATTGTTTCTTGTGTATATATTTGTGAAACTTCATGGCATGGTTGCTTATTCACTTGTTTATTAAATAAACTTTGTTTTGCAGAGCAATTTTAGAGTTACATAGTTTATTAGTCAATGTTCTCTAGAGAAACAGCATCAACAGAAAGTATGATTATAAAAAGAGGATTCATTGGATTGTCTTGCTTGACCAGAAGCTGGATAGTCCACAATGGCCATCTTCAGGCTGGAGAGCTTGAGAAGTTGTAGCTTCACAGTCCAAGAGGCTGAAGCCTCAAAAAAGAGGGATCAATGGTGCTACCCTAGTCTAGACCTAAGACATCTGGAGAATCACTGGCAGAGGATAGTTTGGGAGAGAGAAGAAGGGAGAGGTGATATCCTCATACCATTGTAGCAGCAATCAAGATTCAATCTTAGAAGACAGGTGATTGCATCTGCTGCTACTTTCTTTTTCTTCCAACTTTTATTGGATTGTGTGCCCGTAGTTAAGAAGGTTCTCCACTTCAGTTTTCTATGCCACATGCCAATCATTTCTAGACACACCCTCATGGACACACTCAGAAGCCTTTTTTTTTTTTTTTTTTTAATGTGAGCATCTTTTGACAGGTCAGGTCATATAGGACCAGATTTGTGTTCTTTGGTGACTATAAAAATATTTAGCATTCCATAGGATCATGATGATGACTACTGACAGTTTCACAGATAACACAAATATCCTTTGAAATTAATTTTCATAGGGCATATCCTTTCTTTTTTTAATTAATTTATTTTTTATTCTAAGATGTTATAAATGACAGCAGAATGCATTAGATTTCATATTGCACACATAGAGTACTTTTTTACAAATCTCTGGTTGTATGCAAAGTATATTCACACCATTCGTGACTTTATACATGCACTCAGGGTAATGATATCCATCTCATTCTACCATCTTTTTTTTTTCCTTCATCCTTTTGCCCCCTCCCTTTCCCTCCCTCCCCATTTGACATTCTATTGTTCCTCTAATCCTCCTATGCTCCCCATCTCAACCCCACTGTGAATTGGCCTCCTTATATCAGAGAAAACATTTGGCATTTGGCTTTTTGGGATTGGCTAACTTCACTTAGCATTATATTCTCTAACTCCATCCATTTTTCTGCAAAAGCCATGATTTTATTCTCTCTTATTACTGAGTAATATTCCATTGTGTGTATATACCACATTTTCTTTATCCATTCATCTACTGAAGTGCATCTAGGTTGGTTCCACAGTTTAGCTATTGTGAATTGTGCTACTATAAACATTGATGTGGCTGTGTCCCTGTAGTGTGCTGTTTTCAGGTCTTTTGGGTAAAGACCAAGGAGTGGGATAGCTGGGTCATAAGGTAGTTCCATTCCAAGTTTTCCAAGGTATCTCCATACTGCTTTCCATATTGGCTGCACCATTTTGCAGTCCCACCAACAATGTATGAGTGTGCCTTTTTCTCCACATCCTCTCCAACATTTATTGTTGTTTGTGTTCTTAATAGCTGCCATTCTGACTGGTGTGAGATGAAATCTTAGAGTGGTTTTGATTTGCATTTCTCTAATTGCCAGAGAGGTTGAGCATTTTTTCATGTATTTGTTGATTGATTGTATATCTTCTTCTGAGAAGTGTCTGTTCAGTTCCTTGGCCCATTTATTGATTGGGTTATTTGTTTTTTTAGTGTTAAGTTTTTTGAGTTCTTTATATATTCTAGAGATTAGTGCTCTATATGACGTGCATGTGGTAAAAATTTGTTCCCAATTAGTAGGCTCTCTGTTCACCTCACTGTTTCTTTTGCTGAGAAAAAGCTTTGTAATTTGAGTCTTTCCCATTTATTGATTCTTGTTATTAATTCTTGTGCTACAGGATTCTTATAAAGGAGATTGGGACCTAATCCAACATGTTGGAGATTAGAACTTACTTTTTCTTCTATTAGGTGTAGTGTCTCTGGTCTAATTCCTAGATCCTTGATCCACTTTGAGTTGAACTTTGTGCATGGTGAGAGATATAGGTTTAATTTCATTTTGTTGCATATGGATTTCCAGTTTTCCCAGCACCATTTGTTGAAGAGGCTATCTTTTCTCCAATGTACATTTTTGTCGCCTTTGTCTAATATAAGATAACTGAAATTATATGTGTTAGACTCTGAGTCCTCTATTCTGTACCATTGGTCTACAGGCCTATTTTGGTGCCAATACCATGCTGTTTTTGTTACTATTGCTCTGTAGTATAATTTAAGGTCTGGTATTGTGATGCCACCTGCTTCACTTCTCTTACTAAGGATTGTTTTAGCTATTCTAGGTCTCTTATTTTTCCAGATGAATTTCATGACTGCTTTTTCTATTTCTATTAGGAATGTCATTAAGATTTTGATTGGCATTGCATTAAATCTGTATAGTGCTTTTGGTAGTATGGTCATTTTGACAATATTAGTTCTGCCTATCCAAGAACAGGGTAGATCTTTACATCTTCTAAGGTCTTCCATAATTTCTTTCTTTTAGTGTTCTGTAGTTTTCATTATAGAGGTCTTTCACAACTTTGGTTAAGTTGATTCCCAAGTATTTTATTTTTTTTAATGCTATTGTAAACAGGGTAGTTTTTTTCATTTCCCTTTCAGAGGACTTGTCACTGATACATAGAAATGCCTTAGATTTATGGGTGTTAATTTGTATCCTGCTACTTTGCTGAATTCATTTATGAGTTCTAGAAGTTTTCTGGTGGAATTTTTTGGGTCTTCTAGGTATAAAATCATATCATCAGCAAATAATGATAATTTGAGTTCTATTTTACCTATCTGTATCCCTTTAATTTCTTTCATCTGTCTTATTGCTCTGGCCAGTATTTCAATTACTATGTTGAATAGAAGTGGTGAAAGAGGGCATCCCTGTGTTGTTCCAGTTTTTAGAGGGAATGCTTTAAATTTTTCTCCATTTAGAATAATGTTTGCCTGGGGATTAGCATATATAGCTTTTACAATGTTGAGATATGTTCCAGTTATCCCTATTTTTTCTAGTGTTTTGAGCATGAAGGGGTGCTGTATTTAGTCAAATGCTTTTATGCATTTATTGAGATAATCATATGGTTCTTATCATTGAGTCTATTGACGTGGTGAATTACATTTATTGTTTTCTGTATGTTGAACCATCCTTGCACCCCTGGAATGAACCCCACTTGATCATGGTGTATTATATTTTTGATATGTTTCTGTATCCATTTTGCTAGAATTTTATTGAGAATTTTTGCATCTATGTTCATTAAAGATATGGGTCTGAAGTTTTCTTTTTTGGAAGTGTCTTTGCCTGGTTTGGGGATCCAGGGTGATGTTGGCCTCATAGAATGAGTTTGGAAGTACTCCCTCTTTTTCTATTTCCTGAAATAAATTGAAGAGTATCTTATCAGTTCTTCTTTGAAGGTCTTGTAGAACTCAGCTGTGTATCCATCTGTTCCTGGGCTTTTCTTGGTTGGTAGGCTTCTGATGGCATTTTCTATTTCATTGCTTGAAATTGGTCTGTTCAAATTATGTATATCATCCTGCTTAAATTTGGGCACATCATACAACTCTAGAAATTTGTCGATGCCTTCGGTGTTTTGTATTTTGTTGAAGTACAAGTTTTCAAAATAATTTTGAATTATTTCCTGTATTTCCGTAGTGTTTGTTGTGATATTTCCTTTTTCATCACATATGTTAGTAATTTGAGTTATCTCTCTCTTTCTCTTTGTTAGCCTGGATAAGGCTCTGTCAATTTTATTTATTTTTTTCAAAGAACCAACTCTTTGTCAATTTTTTCAATTGTTTCTTTGGTTTCAATTTCATCAATTTCAGCTCTGATTTTAATTATTTCCTGTCTTCTACCACTTTTGGTGTTGGATTATTCTTCTTTTTCTAGAGTTTTGAGATGTAATTTTAAGTCATTTATTTGTTGACTTTTTCTTCTTTTGAGGAATGAACTCAATTCAATGAACTTTCCTCTTAGAACTGCCTTCATAGTGTCCCAGAAATTTCAATATGTTGTGTCTGTGTTCTCATTCACCTCTGAGAATTTTTTAATCTTCTCTTTGATGTCATCTGCAACCCATTGTTCATTCAGTAGCATATTATTTAGTCTCCAGGTGTTGGAGTAGCTTTTATTTCTTATTTTATCATTGATTTCTAATTTCATTCCATTATGGTTGGATAGAATGCAGGGTAGAATCTCTCAACTTTTTTGTATTTGCTCAGAGTTGTTTTGTGGCCTAGTATGTGGTCTATTTTAGAGAAGGTTCCATGTGCTGCTGAGAAGAAAGTGTATTCACTTGTTGAAGGATGAAATATTCTATATAAGTCAGTTAAGTCTAAGTTGTTTATTGTATTTTTGAGTTCTATAGTTTGTTCAGTTTTTGTTTAGAAGATTATCCAGTGGTGAAAGAGGTGTGTTAAAGTCACCCAGAATTATTGTGTTATGGTCAATTTGACTCTTAAACTTGAGGAGAGTTTGTTTGATGAACATGGATGCTCCATTATTTGGGGCATATATATTTTTAATTGTTAAGTCTTGTTGGTGTATGGTTCCCTTGAGCAGTATATAGTGTCCTTCTTTATCCCTTTTGATTGACTTTAGCTTGAAGTCTACTTTATTTTATATGAGGATGGAAACCCCTGCTTGTTTCCTCTGTCCATATAAGTGGTAGGATTTTTCCCAACCTTTTACCCTCAGCCTATGGATGTCTTTTCCTATGAGATGAGGCTTTTGGAGGCAGCATATTGTTGGGTCTGTTTTTTTTTGATCCAATCTGCTAATCTATGTCTTTTGATTGGTGAATTTAGGCCATTAACATTCAGAGTTATTATTGAGATGTGGTTTGTATTCCCAGCCATTTTTATTTTTGGTATTTACCTTGACATCGTTTCTCTTCTGATTGTTTTTTTCCTTTAGTGTAATACCTCCCTCTGTTTATTTTCATCATTGTTTTTCTTTTCCTTTTCATGGAATATTTTGCGAGGATGTTCTGTAGTGCTGGCTTTCTACTTGTAAATTATTTTTAACTTTTGTTTATCATGGAAGGTTTTTATTTCATCCTCAAATCTAAAGCTTAATTTTGCTGGGTATAAGATTCTTGGTTGGCATCCCTTTTCCTTCAGAGCTTTGAATATGTTGTTCCGTGATCTCCTAGCTTTGAGTGTCTGAATTGAAAAATTTGCTGTGATTTGAATTGGTCTCCCCTTATATGTGATCTGATTCCTCTCTTTTGCAGCCTTTAAAATTCTACCCTTGTTCTGTGTGCTAGGCATTTTCATTATAATGTGTCTTGGTGTAGATCTGTTGTAATTTTGTACATTTGGTGTCCTATAAGCCTCTTGTATTTGGTTTTCCAATTCATTCTTCAGTCTTGGGAAATTTTCTGATATTATCTCATTAAAGAGGTTGTGCATTCCTTTGGTTTGAAACTCCGTGCCTTCCTCTATCCTAACTATTCTTATATTTGGTCTTTTGATGCTGTCCCATACTTCTTGGATGTTCTGTTCATGGTCTCTTACTATCTTTATTGTGTGGTCAACTTTATTTTCAAGATTATATACTTTGTCTTCATTGTCTGAAGTTCTTTCTTCCAGTTGATCTAGTCTGTTGGTGATGCCTTCGTTTGTGTTTTTTATTTGGTTTATTGTTTCCTTCATTTCAAGGATTTCTGACTTTTTTTTTTTCAGAGTTTTGATCTCTTTTTTGAAGTAATCTTTTGCTACCTGTATTTGCTCTCTTATATCTTTGTTGTAGTGGTCAATTTTTCCTGTATTTGCTCATTTAGGTCATTCTTTGATTCACAGATCATTTTAATTATGAACCTTCTGAACTCCTTCTCTGACATTTCTTCAACTTCGCTGAGCATGGGTTCTGTTATTGTAGAATCCTGGTTTGTTTGGGATATTTTCCTCCCTTGTTTTTTCATGATGTCTATTTGCTTTACTTTTTGCAGTGTAGATCTGAGTTATTACAGATTCTTTCCTATATTTTTTTTAATACTGTTGCAGGTTGTCTGTGCCTCCCCTTAGCGCTGGACTATCAAAACCTGCCACTGACCCTCAAAGTATGCTACCCGAAGTGGGTTCACACTGGTTGGTGCAAGCCGAATTGGTTGAGTCTGAGCTCCTGTGGTGGTCTGGGGCTAACCGCACTGGGGTGAAGGTCAATGGACAGCCTTGGGCCTGCCTGGGCTCAGGCAGAGTTGGCAGGTCTGTCCTTGCTGTCTCCTGCTATGGGGCAGAGGTCAGTGGGGCTGGCTGGCAGCTGGTCGCACACCAGCGGGCGTCGGTGGGACTGACCTTGGGGCTGGCCATGCTAGGGTATAGGTCCACGGGACTACCTTGGCGGCTCTCTGATGCAGGACCCTGGGACTGCCCCAGGCCTGCCTGCTCTCTAAGCAGAGTTGACGGGTCTGTCCTTGGTGTCTCTTGCTCTGGGGCGGATGTCCACACTCAGAAGCTTCTTAATCATCTATATCATATAATCCTATCGAATTGACAATTCAAATAAAGCATTAAACATTTTAGCTAACACTCCTTATCAACAGCTTATAGTCTCCACTTTTTCCAACATTTTGCATTGTTGTAGTATGTTTGTTAGTTACTGAGCCAGTGTTGTATATTTAATGAAGAAAGTGGATGAAGCAAAACATTATCAGCACCTGAAGTTTATACTTTACCTTAGGGTTCCTGCTCTGTGTGGTGTGACTGTGTGTGTCATGTATTCTACATCACAGTGTCATACGGAGGAGTTTCACTGCCCTGAGAATCCTTTGTTCCACCTATTCATCACTCCTCCCCATCCCTGCCTCCTTCTCTGCTTTCTAAATCCCTGGCAACCATCAGTTCTGCTACTGCATCTATCATTATGTCTTTTCCAGAATATTGTTGACTTGAAATCTTCCTGTACTTGGCCATTTCAGACTGGCTTCCTTCACTTACCAGTCTGACTTTAAGGTTGCTGTATCCTTCCAGGCTGGAGAGCTCATTTACTGCGTGATGTTATTTGGTGTGGTTAAACCACAGTTTGTCCATTCAGTAGTGGAAGTGCATCTTCCTTGCTTCTACATTTGGGTAGTTCTGAATATGGCTCCTGTAGTAACTGCTGTGAGGTTTTCTTTTGCTTTTTTCCTTCATGTGATAATTTTGTATTTCTGATACCAAAAACTTAGGTTAACTCATGCTCGATAGTTATTTCTTACTCTCCTATATATATATTTTTTAATTATTTACTTATTCTAATTTATAATACATGATGCAGAATGCAATTCATTTCATATTACATATAGAGCACAATTTGTTTTGTGTGGTGCTGGAAATTGAACCCAGGTCCATGTGGCTCTCAGCTAGCTGCCATCTTAGCTACCTCCTTATTAGGGCTCTTACAGATTGGGTTGTTTGTTTATTTTTGTTTTCCATTTTTTGTTTTTTGTTTTTGGTATTAAGGTTTTTGCGTGCTTCACATATCTTAGAGATCAGTGCTCTATCTGATGTGCTTGTGGTAAAAATTAGCTCCCATTCTGTAAGTTCTTGGTTCCCCTCACTCATTGATTCTTTGTGTGAGAAGGAACTTGTTAGTTTGAAACAATCTCATTTATTGATTCTTGGTTTTAATTCTTGCACTATGGGTGTCTTATTAATAAAGTTCGGGCCTAATCCAACATGGTGGAGATGTGGACCTAATTTTTCTTCCATTAGTCGCAAGGTTTCTGGTTTAATTCCTGGTTCCTTGATCCACTCTCAGTTGAGACTTGTGCATTGTGAGAAATGGAGGTAAATTTTTTTGTTTTTGTTGTTACATGTGGATTTCCAGTTTTCCCAGCACCATTTGTGGAAGAGGCTATCTTTTCTCTGATATAAATTTTTGGTGACTTTGTCTAATAAAAGAAAACCATAAATATGTGGGTTATTCTCTGTGTCCTCTATTCTTTACCATTGGTCTACAGGTCTATTTTGGTGCCAATATCATGTTTTTTTCTTTGTTTGTTTTATTTATTTATTTGTTTATTTATTTTTTACTATTGCTTTGTAGCATAGTTTAAGGTGTGCAATTATAATGCCTCCAGCTTTACTCTTCTTGATATGTATTGCTTTATCTATTTTAGGTCTTTTATTTTTCCAGATAAATTTCATGATTGCTTTTTCTATTTCTATGATGAATGTTATTGGAATTTTGATTGGAAATATATTGAATTTTGTATAGTGCTTTTGGTAGGAAGGTCATTTTGACAATATTAGTTTTACCGATCCAAGAACAAGGTAGATCTTACCATCTTCTAAGATCTTCTTTAATTTCTTTCTTTAGTGTGCTGTAGTTTTCATATTGGAGATCAAAACTAGGGGAGCTTTATAAAGACATCCCCAGTGCCCTCCCCCCCCAACACCCTTTTATTTCATTTTGAGATCTGGTCCCACTTAGTTTGGAAGCTGGCCTCCAACGTGTAAAACCCCTGCTTCAGACTTCCAATTCTCTGGGATTAAAGTTTTGTGCCACTATCCCTAGCAAGAATAACCCTTTTTAAAGCATTTGTTTTTACTTGTGAATATTATTCTTGAGGGTAAAAAAATAATCATGGAACACTTCCCTGTGTTTGGTAAAATAACTTTTTTAAAGGAAATAAGGCAATTGTTTATAGGTCCTAGTGATATGAAATTTTGGCCTAGATAACCCATCCCCCCTTATTGACATAAATTTATTAATTGGTATAAAATATGTTTTCATTACTTATATATGAAAATAGAATGCATTTTGACACTGAAATAAAAATGAGAAACCTGAAGACAAGCATGCTAGTAATGAAAGATGGAGATCAGGCAGAGACACACACTAAGGTTTATTTGTTAGAGGTGAAACATAAAGGCACATCCCTCCATAGATGGGGAAGGGTGGTTAAGGAGGGGGCAACATGGGCTTTGGGGTACCAGGTTTTTATGGGGGAGGCTCAGAGATTAGAGCCAGGTGGGTCCTAATGTGGGTGATTAAGGATGGGGTTGGGAAGTCCTTAAGTGGGAAAGAATGAAGGCAGTTAAGTGTGGGGCTGGTATGAGGGAGTGGTGAGCCTTTCTCAGAAAGGCCCTTGACACCAAATAGACTCATAAACCAATGGTAAGAATAGAGAAAACAGAGACAAACCCACATGAATATGATTATCTTATACTAGAACATGGTGCAATTGCGAAAGGTAATATGTTAGTGTGTTCATACTTGGACACTTTCAAACATCAGTTTTCTGTATGTTTTGTGCATTTTGTTTTGCTGTGTATATAAAGGACAAATGAGTCACAATTTTGCAACATCTAGTATCTAAGTATTAAAGTGGTTGCCAGTGTATGACCAAGTAGTTAGTAAAATTTAGAACATTTTGTACATTTTTTTGTTGTTGTTGAAATTTGTAGGAAAGCTTGTTCTCTGTAAATGACTTTTGGATATGAATTTGTTCAACCATCTCTAAGTGTTACATATGCCTGTACTTGTCCACTGGACTGAAAATAGAAGGAGGGAAAGGTTCAAATACAAAATGGTCATATTAGAAAATATTTCACATTATAACCATTGCTATGTGTGCAATGGTTATTTACCACTGCTGTGTGCATAGTGGCCAGGTTCTTATGTGGACTATCTAGTTTTTCTATATATTTAGATGTGCTAGATGTATTTAAAGATAGTAGTAGAATTAATACTTTTCCTAAATAGCTTTGAAAAACTGATGAGAAATACTTTGTTTAGAATTGTTAAACCACCTCTTAATGGAAAAAAATAATGAAATTAAACCTCTATCTCTCACCCTGCACAAAAATCAACTCAAAGTGGATCAAAGACTTAGGGACTAGAAAAGAGACCCTGCACCTATAGAAGAAAAAAGAGGCCCAAATCTGCATCAAATCTGACTAGAATCTTACTTTCTTAACAAGACTCCTAAAGCACAAAAGTAAAATCAAGAATCACTAAATGGGATGGATTCAAATTAAAAAGCTTCTTCTCAGCAAAGGAAACAATTAATAACATGAGGAGAGAACATCTTTACCACATTCAACTTTGATAAAACATTCATCTCTAGGATATATAAAGAACTAAAAAAAGCTGAACACCAAAAAAACAAACAGCCCTATCAATAATTTGGCTAAGGAATTGAATAGACACTTCCCAGAAGAAGAAATACAATTGATCAAGAAACGTACAAAAAAGTGATTAACATCTTTTGCAGTTAGAGACGTGTAAATCAAAACTACTCTAAGGTTTCATCTCTTTCCTGTCAGAATGGTAATCATCAAGAATACAGGCAATAATAAATGTTTGGAAGAATGGGGGTGAAAAGGTACATTCGTACATTGCTAGTGGGACTGCAAATTGGTACAACAACTATGGAATGCAGTATGGAGATTCCTCAGATAACTGAGTATGGAATTACCATTTTACCCAGGTATCACCCTCCTTGATTTATACCCCAAGAATTTAAAGTCCTCATACTATAGAGAAACAATATTTTTAGGACCTCAATTCTCACTATCTAGATTGATATGGAACTGAACTGGGTATCCTCCTCGCCATAGATGAATGGATTAAAGAAAATCTAGTGGTATATGGGTACTCAATAGATGAATTTTACTCAGTTTTCAAAGAAGTAAAATTATAATATTTTCCAGTTAATTGTTGGAGTTGGAGAACATGATGCTAAGTGAAATAAGCAAATCCCAGAAAACCAAAGGCCAAATATTTTGTCTAATATGGTGATTCTAACTCACAATCATGTGAGGGTGATGGGGCATTAAGGATGAATAGGGTTACCTTAGATTAGGTAGAGGATAGTGATGGGAGAGGAGGGAGGGGATTTGTGGATAGAAAAGATAGTAAAATGAAACATACAATATTACTGTTTGTATATATGTGACTACATGACCAATATGATTCTGAAACATGTACACTTAGAAACATGAGAAATGATATCCCATCTACGTATGATACATCAAAGTGCATAAATACACTCTATTGTTATGTATAGCTAATTAAAACAAATAAAAAAATTAAAAGAAAAAATGTGGTTGGGTGGGAAATCCTTAAAATGTCAGCTGTCATTTAAGATGGCAAGCCAGGTGTTAAGCAAAGACCGTACGGACACATGTATAAATCAAGTACAACTGTTCCTTTTCCTAATTGTACATGATGTAGATTCACTCCAGTCATGTAGTTGATTATGCACATAGGGTAATAATTTCTGATTTATTCTACTGTCTTTCATCCCCAGCCCTTTAAAATTTTATTTTACGACAACATCTGCGAGCTGGGGATGTGGCTCAGCAGTGGGGCACTCACCTAACATGTGCACGGCCCTTCTTTGATTTTCAGCACCACGTAAATACAAAGGCATTGTGTACATCTTAAAAAACTAATAAACAAATATTAAAAAAAAAAAGACAATATCTGGCTATGTTGGCCAGCCTGGCCGAAAGTTGTGATACTCCTGCCTCATCTTCTCAAGCTGTTGGGAGTAAAGTCATTGACAATCCCAGCTATGCAAAATAGTTCATTTTGATACAAATATTATTGACCATACTCAGCAACATGGATTCAACTTTCTCTGAATGGTGTATGGGTCCGACCCTGGAAGATATTACATCATATATATACATATACACACACACACACTAGGGATTGAACCCAGGGGCACTTAAACACTGAGCCACAATCCCAGCCCTTTTTATATTTTATTTTGAGACATGATATCACTAACTTTTTAGGGACTCACTAAGTTGCTGAGACTGGCTTTCAAATAAGCACTTCTTCTGCCTCAGCCTCTCAAGCTGATGGGATTACAGTTGTGTGCCACTGTGCCTGGCCTACATAAATTTATAGAACAAAATTATGTATCAATACATTAAACAATTGCATTGGTGGGATCATTTGATAGGTGGGTTGCAGTGAAAAAGGGGAAATTTCTTCTGTAGGTGTATCTTTATATTTTTCTATTTGGAAGATGGTGGTCTTATGTCTGGTAAGGTTAGTAATATATTCTGAGAATTGTATTAAATTTGAGAATTTTTGTTGAATTTGTCTACAGAACTTAAGGTAATTGGCTATTAAAGGCTTGAGAGAGCCCAAGATAAATTTTGCTCCCCATACAGAAGCTTGTCTTTCCACCTTCATGGTGTTCTATCTAGCCAAAGTCAAGTGGCCTGAAGGTTATTGATGTAGAACAACTTCCTAGAGAACTTCAGTTCACACATGTAAAAATCCTCTGCTTGTCATTTTATCTTCTTAGGTTAGAAACCATATCATCATTTCATGGGCAGAGACGTGTACTGAGGATTTAGGACCTTGGAGACTTCCCAAGATCCTAAATCCTCAGCCCCTATTCTTTCCTGGGTATGCGACAAGGTGCCCACTGCTCTCTTGTTCCCTGCCTAATTCAAAGAATTTTAGGCTTTGGGTCCATTCTTATCAGAGGAAAGTTAAGGTGTGGTGTGCAACCACTCAGGGGAGCAGCTGGGGACTTTGGAGCTAAGGAATCTTCTGGAACAAGCCTCATCCACCCAGCTAACTAATTTGGGCATTGTTTTCCACAAGCTGTGTTCCCATCCCTTGGGAACAGGTGAACAGTCAGTGTGTGGAAGCTGATGCTGAGGGTCCATGTCAGCAGTGATTTCTGACCCTTGCATTCTCTCACAGTTGTGATGCAACAAAAACTCTCCCAGAGCATAGGAACCATCCACCTGAGTGCAGTGCTGTGCAAACCTTAAAATTCTCATACACTGGAGTCATGGTCCAGGTCTCCTGGGAGGGTGATCCTGGAGTATTTTAGTGACCCCCACCAGGTGGGAGAATGTACCAGCAGACAGGGACCTTATCTGCCCCTTGTGCCTGAGAGTTTTGCTCCCTCAGCACCAGGAATTTCTGAGTTTATCACTATAAAATAATCTGCTCACTTATTTGAGGCCCGTGTTTGTGAATTCAGAACCAAATATGATGAAATATTATGAAAGAGGGAATAAAGAAGCATATTTTCAAAAGTGTACTTACATTGTTTTTGTTAAATATCCTAATTTACAGCAAGGTGCAGTCATGCAGACCTGTAATTCTTGCTTATAAAGAGGCTGCGGCAGGAGAATTTCAAGTTTGAGGAGAGCTTTACAAACTTAGTGAGTCTCTATGCAACTTGGTGAGATTCTGTCTTAAAAGATTTTGGATGTGGCTCAGCTGTAAGGTGCCTCTTTATTCAACCCTGTTTAAGAAAAAAAAAAAATCATTGCCTCATCCTTGGACTACTTTTTTGGGAGCTAGATTCTTAGCTTCTAAAATATGTAAATTACATAAATACTCAGTCCATACTCACTGTGATCTGTACAACATTTTGGCTGGTCTTAGACATAGTCTACTATTTTCATTTTTAGAAGTAGTTTTTCTGAAGTTCACCAACAAACACAGCTCCACTTGCCTTGGATTTTAGAAAATTTACTAAAATTCTCAGCGTGTTTTCCAGATAGTATAGATCATGGGGAAGTGCAATCTTTTTGGTTTCCTTGGTAAGAAAGTGTATTGTCTTTCCATTGATTTCATTGTATTTTATGCTTCTCATTTGTACCTTTTCTATTATACTTTCTTTTTTTCTCATTCATTAATTAGATGTATTTTAGTTTATATTTATTTGTGTGTGTGTGTGTGTGTGTGTGTGTGTGTGTGTGTGTGTGTGTATGTGTGTGGCCTGCTGCAGATTAAACTCAGGACCTCATGTATGCTTGGCAAATGCTCTACTATTGACCTACTTCCCAGCAAAAGAAAATTAGTTTTTAAACTATTATTTACATCTTTACTCATGTATTGAGTGCTAAAGCCAGGGATTTGCTCATGCTTGTTGTCCTTCAAAAAATACCTTCAAATTGGTAAAACCATTTTTCTTTTGAGTGGGTGTTTCACTAGGGATTAAACCCAGAAGCACTTAACCATTACCCACATCCACAACTTTTTTTGTTTTTTCTTAATAATTATTTTAAATTTTGTTTTGTTGGGATGGACAGAATGCCTTACCTTTTTAAATTTTTTTTTTTGGATCTAAATATCATACCAAGTGCTTCACACATGCTAGTCAAGTGCTCTGACCCTTCATGACAGCACCACTCCCCCATTTTTATTTTTAATTTAAACCAAATTTCATTATATTTCTGAGGTTTTTGCTATGTTACTGAGATGGGCTTCAATCTTGTCATCCTTCTGTCCTGACCTTCCTAGTTGCTAATATTTTAAGTGAACACCACCAGAGCATCAGTTATAATGACCCTTAATTATAAATCACCAATTTCTCTATAGATGGAAACAGTATTAAAAATCAGTTTCCTTTCATTTCTCCATAATTTTGAAAATTGTAAATATAAATCTTGCTCTTTTCTTTGTTCTTGCATTAGTCCAGAAAAGGTATACAGTATATAATATTGTTTCTTAGGTATATATTTGTGAATCTCCCACGTACATTAGTTAATTCACTTCTTATTAAATAAAATTTATTTCTCAGACGTATTTTAGGCTTATATAGTGCATTAGTCAGAGTTGTCTACATGAACAGAATCAATAGCAAAAATGCTTAAAAAAAGGAGATTTTTGTCTTTTCTAACATAACCAGGAGCTGAGTAGTCCACAATGGCCGTCTGCAGGCTGGAGAGCTAGAAGTATTAGCTGAGCAGTCCACGATACTGAAGCTTCAGAATAAGAGTGATCAATGGTGCTACCTATTCTGAGATCTAATGCTTCTAGAAAATTCCTGGAGAATCACTGGCAGAGTTTTCCTTTAGAAGAGTAAAGCAGGGAAAATGTGGTATCCTCAGGCGATCACAGCAGCAGTGGGAAAAACAATTTGAGAAGCAGCAAGGCTGCATCTTCTGCTGGTGCCTTGTTCTTCCAATTTATATTTCATCCATGTCACCATCCTATTGAAATGATGTTGCCCACAAATAGGAAAGTTGTTTAGTTTGCTATCCCACATGCCAATCATTCCTAGACACACCCTCATGTACACACCCAGAAGCCTCTTAACCATCAGTATCTCTTAATCCAATCAAGGTAACAATTCAAGTGAACCATTACACTCACCCTCATACACCCCTTCTCTCCAGGTTAGAGTCTCCACTGTTTTCATCCTATTGCATTGGTCTGGTATATTTGTTAGTTACTGAATCAGAGTTGTACGTTTGATGAACAGAGTGGATGAAACAACAGTTTTCTTCAGCTGAAGTCCATACTTTACCTGAGGTTCCTCCTGTGTGTGATGTGATTGTATGTGTCCTATATTCTCCATCATTATGTCATAGAGAAGAGTTTCACTGCCTGAGAATCCTGTGCTCCACCTGTTCACCACTCCTCCCCTTCTGCACTTCCCTCTCTGCTCCCTAAGTCCCTTGCCCCATGGGCCCTGCTACTGCTTCTATAAGGTTACCTTTTTGAGAACATTGTTGACTTGGAGTCTTACTGCACTTGGCTACTTCAGACTGGCCTCTTTCACTTTTAGTCTGCATTCAAAGTGCTATATGTTTGTGTAGTTACATTATAGTTTCTCCATTCACCTGTAGAAAGGTGTACCTCTTTTGCTACTGTAGTTGGGGACTTCTGGACATGCCTGCTGTACTCACTACTGTGAGGTTTCTCTGCACAAAATTTTTATCAAATTTGGGAAACCCCTGGGAGTGTGATGAGTTGATGGTAGAGTGTGCTGTGTTTGTTTTGTAGGAGCATGGCTGTCTTCCATCCACATGAGCAAGGAATGAGTTCTTGCTGATTTGTTTTCCCTGTCTCTCAGTGCTGTTGGTGTTTGGCATTAGACCACTCTGGTGGGTGTACGGTTCTATCTTTTAGTTTGCAGTTTCGTAAAGAGATGCTGGTGAACATCTCTCACCAGTATTTTCTGTCTGTATATCTTGCATGAGTGCTTTCCAGATCTTCTCCCCATTTTTAAGTTGGTTGTTTGCTTTATTACCAACTTTTTTTTTTCCATGTATGATGAATATGGGTCCAGTGTCACTATGTGTTGTGAAAACATTTTGTGCAGTTCTGCAGCTTCTCTTCTCATTCTCATAAAAGTATGTTTTTAAAAATGTAAACTTTCTTTCAATAAAGTTCCATTTCCAAGTTTTCCATTCACAGCTTATCTTTTTCTTATTGCCTATGAAGCCAGCACTCTGAACCACGATTTGTATATAATTACTTGTGTGTTATTTTTGTGAAATTCTAAATTTTAAATTTATTTGTACGAGGTATAGGCAATTTTTTGGTACTAGGCTGTGAATCCACAGACTTCTAAGTGCCAGGTTGGTGCTGTTCTAGAGCTGCAGCCCAAGCCCTCTGTCCTACTTGTAAACCGAGTCTCCACTAAGAGCTGACACTGTGACATTTGTGAAATAAATGTGTTTCATTTTTTGCATGTTAATGTACAGGATCGTTGGAAACATTTTCCAAGAGAGTATATTTTCCACTGATTTTTCACTTGCTTACTTGGCAAATATCAGTAGAATATATTTATATTCTGCCAAATACTGCACTGTCTGGATAATTGTAGCTTTTTAATAGTTTTTACCCTCAGGTAGTGTCCATCCTGTGAATTTCATTTTTACTACTCTGTTAATTATTCTGGGTCTTTCATGAAAAAAAAAAAAAGTGATATAAAGGATATTTTATTGAATCTGTAAGTAGAATTGGTAAGAATTTATGAAAACGCTGATTCTTCCCAGCTATTAAAATAAAATATCTCCACATATTTGTGTGATCATTTAATTGAAAGTTTAGCCTAGGGCCACCCCAGTGGCACATGTCTTTATTCCCAGCATCTCCAGAGTCTTAGTTAGAAGGATGTCATGTTCAAAGGAAGCCTCTACAGGTTAGGTGCTGAACTACTTAGAGATTTCCTCTCTCAAAATAGAAACTTTTTTTATAAAGATCTGTGAATGTGGCTCATTTGTAAAGCACCTATGGATTAATTCTTTAATATACAAATGAACAACCAAAAAACAAATAAATAAATGAATAAAAAATACTTTGGCTTATGGATTTTGAAGCCTGATATTTCTCCTGGATGTCAATGTCAAGTGGTTTATTTTTTATTCATGAGCCATGCTTTCCTGTTTCTCAATATTCTTTGTGTATCTTTTGTTGTTGTTTAAAGTGAATAAAAATGTGTTTATCTTCTTTCTCCAGGGCTGCTGTTACTGTTAGTTGAAGTCTTCATGCATTTGCATAGAGACTATGTTGTATATGCTGTCTAGTGAATTAGTTCGCTTTCCGCTTCTTTGACACGTTTACCTGAATGCCAGTGTGATAGGACAAAATGAAAAGTTTAGCCGTTTAAGAAATGAGAGGCTGTGGTTTTGCAAAGTGACACACAGCAGCTCTGCTTCATGACATTTCACCATGGAGGCTTGCAGCTGCAGCAGGTACCTGTAACACAGTAGCAGAAGCAGCCAACAAAATAACAGGGAAAGAACAAATCCTCTTTAGGTTTAGTGTAGTAGTCCCTAATAAGTATAACCAGAGACATTAGGCTTTTGACAGGCTTGTGCCCATATAAGAAATATAAAATTTTCTCTTTAATATATTGCTCCAACTCTCTTGCCTTGATGTTTTCAAAATTGTTTATGTATCAAAGTGAAAGTCCTGCTGTGCTCATGGCTAGTCATTGGGAATTATCCCTCTGGGCTGTGCTGCCAATAATAAAGTTTTGCTGCCACATCTCAGTGTCCCTTGGCCTCATTTTACCCTACAAAAGAATGTAAAAAAGTGCAGTAGAAAGAGCAAAAGCTTTTTCCTCAGGTTTTATGGGTAGATGTGCTGGGACCTCTGCTTTAAAACACAGTGTTGATATTGAAAACTCTTCTGTGCATTTACTTTGGGGAAACCAGCCCGGGGAGGAACCAGTGCTGAGCATGTGGGTATTGGTTCTCTCTGAAAAGTGTCATTCTGGTCTTTGAGGGCTTCCTTTCTTTCTGAGAACACCTGGGTGGTTTGTTTTGGGGATGCACACTGTAGAGTGATCCCACAGCTGCTTAAGCACTGAACCAAACCCCAGCACCACCAACCTCATTTTTTTTATTTTTGTTTATATTGATTCAGCATTTTTCCAACTTGCTTATGGCCTAACTAATTAGCTGAGGCTGGCATTGAACTGGGAGCCTCCTGCCTCAACCTCCTGAACCTGGGTATTTTTGAAACCTGATTTATAGAAGAAAAATCTCTCTGAAGATTTTTTATAAGATTTCAGGTGATGGTTGAGTGGATAAAAATAATTTGCTGTTCTTGTCTGATGCAGGCTGTTTGTTTACTTAAATCCCTTTAAGGAATTTCTGCTAATTTTTCACAGTGATCACTTCAGACTTAGGAGAGTGAGAGATTTTGGACAATAAGATTGTTCCATTATTGTTATTATTATTATTATTATTGTTGTTGTTGTTGTTGTTGTTGTTGTTTTGGTACTGGGGATTGAACTCAGGGGTACTCAACCACTGGGCTACATCCCCAGCTTTTTTTTTGTATTTAATTAGAACAGGGTCTTACTGAGTTGCTAAGTGCCTTGCCATTGCTGAGGCTGACTTTGAACTCGCGATCCTCCTGCCTCAGCCTCCCAAGTGCTGGGATAACAGAAGTGCGCCACCATGCCCAGCTTGTTCCATTATTTTAATACAAATTTCCCAGACCTAAATAAGATACGCTGTGTGTAAAATGAAGCCAATTTCCAAGGTCTCACACTGGAATGTCAGGCTGCTGTCCTACACCAGAGAGGGCAATTCTGAAGGACTAGTGCGGGTCACACTGTTTTTGCTGTCCTCCACTGTTCTTCCTGACTGCTCCAGGTAGATGTTGTGAACCTGTCAGAGCTTTCAGGCATGATGACGTTTCTGTACTAATTGTTCTGCTCATGTTTTCTCATTTCTCTGGAGGTTTTGCATGTGGACCAGCTCCTTCTCCCTGGAAACTTTTTCATCTTGGATATAAATGACATACCTTTTACAAAGACAAACTGACTATATTTGTGTGAGGTTATTTTGGGGCTCTATTCTCTTCCACTTCTTGTTAGCAGGCTTTCTGTTTTGTTTTATTTCATGGTAGTACTGCGCTGGTTCCAAACTCCCTGTTGTCACTTTGGAATGGGTGTTAATTTTTTTTAAAGGCTTGTGATTTTTATAGACTTTGTGTGTGTGTGTGTGTGCGTACTGGGAATCAAACTCAGTGTCACATGACACAACTGGGTCACATCCCAAGCCCTTTTTTGTATTTTATTAGAGACATGGTCTCACTGAGTTGCTAAGTGCCTCACTATTGCTGAAGCTGGCTTTGAACTCACGATCTTTTTGCCTCAGCATCCCAAGTGCTGGGTTTACGGGTGTGCGCCACTGTGCTTAGCTTTTATAGAATTGTTTAGCTTATTATGTAAAATTACATTTTTACTGGTGGAGTGGTGCATGCCTATAATCTCAGCATCTGGGAATGCTGAGGCAGAAGTATTATAAAGTTAAATTTTAACCTCAACCACTTACAAGGCCCTAAGCAAGATAGTGAGTACTGTCTCAAAATGACAAATATTCTGGAGATGTGACACTGTGTTAAGTGCCTGAGTTCAATGCCTACTTTTTTTTTTAAAACTATTCCAAATATAAATAAATAAATAAAACTAAATCTCTTGTAAGCTTCTTAAAAAAGTTTTAGTCTTTCACATTTGAAAGTGTAATAAATGGATATTTATCTAAAGAATATAAGCTTTTTGCCAACTGCATTCCACTTTGCCTGGACATCATTTTGATCTTTCTCCAAGACACCTGCTTTGACTCATCTTTTCATTTGTAAAGGCCACCACACTGAATGAATTCTCTTGATCTTTTGCTCACCTGTGATAATACTATGCTTCTCAGGAGCTCACACGTTTAAGTCCTTAAGTATGGTTTTGTGTTAATGGCATGGACACCTTCTAGTAGGTGCTCTTTTTGGCTTTTCCATTACTGTGCAGACATTGTATCATGCTTAGAGATGTACTTGGAGTGTCTTGTTTCACACCAAAACTGTGTTAGATAGGTGAGGACTTTTGGTTGCAACCCTGCTGATTTACAATACCCTGCAAATGCTGCTGCCTTTAGTTTATTTGTACCAGCATCATTCCAGGCATGAGAAGATTTTTTCCCAAAAGACAACCATTACACATAAGGCCTAACCTTGTTCAAAATGTTCTTGAGCAGAACACGTCTCTGTGCCATATGACTATACCATAAGTTAATGAACTGGTTGCTATTCAGAAGAGTTTTTACAATCACTGGACGTTCATTGTTGGTATGAGGTTTATAAAAGTAGTGTCTGCCATTTTTAAGGAGATTACCTTGAGGCATATAAAATTTCTAAAGTTATTATTAGACTAGTAATATGTTTGAGCCATTGAGTTTTTTCTAAGACATGTGACATCTTTCCAATTACCCCATTCTGCTTTGATAGAAACCATGAGAAAGTATCAAATTGTTGTGTTTATTAATCATTGTACTTGTTTACTAGTTGAATAAATATGTTCTGGAGTAAAGTACCTGAAAATATGTAGTTGATCTCTTGGTGTAATCACACAGGTTTAGCTCAATTCCCAATTAACACATTGTGACAAACTGTGTGAAATATTGCCTAAGCGTTGTTTATGAGAGGGAACCTCCTTAGTGAGCGCATGCCCAGAGTGTGTTGGTGTGTTTTGTTTGTAGGCACTCCTTTAAGGATGGAACAATAAACTTTCAAAGGGAGACAAAATATTAGTGAACACCATGTTGTGTGTACCAAGTGTGTAGGCCTAGTGAGCCAATGTGGCTGGCAGAATCTGTCTGAAATGGTGAGTTTTATGTATCCAGCAATTTCCTACTTAGTCAGCTTTTTATTTTAAGAGTACATACTACCTTGAGTGCTAATATTACCTCTGTACTGCACAGGACTTTGTTAGGACTTGTAATAGAGGTGCAACCAACAAAGAAGTTAGGAGTGACATGGAAGCCTGTCTTACTTACTGTGAGCCCACCAAGGGAAGGGTGAATAATACTCTACTACTTGCCTTCTCAGTGGCCCAATTCTAGTGCTAAAGTGGCTGTGAGGTAATGAGAGCACTATAGTTTTGATGGAGCAAACTGTGGAATTGTGCAATTAATCTGGAAGCCAGAGAATAATGTAAACATCATTGCAGGAGCCCTGTTTGGGGAGATAGCCAAGATTGCGGTTGACTATGGGCCATACACATTTTTGGGCATTGTCGCCTTCCGTAGTCTCACGGGACTTGGCCCAGGATCTCGAGAGATTTGAGCAATGACTCAGCAGATTGACATTTTTGGGCATTGTCGCCTTCCGTAGTCTCACGGGACTTGGCCCAGGATCTCGAGAGATTTGAGCAATGACTCAGCAGATTGACATTTTTGGGCATTGTCGCCTTCCGTAGTCTCACGGGACTTGGCCCAAGATCTCGAGAGATTTGAGGAGTGACTCGGCAGATCGAGCAAGCACCATTCCTGCTCGGGCGCATGGGATGAGACCAGAGAGAGAAAGGACAGGGTTATCGCTATTGTATAGATACATTGTAGTTTCTTGTAAGAGTACGTGCTTGGTTTCTTGTGAGAGTGTGTATGTAGTGTTAGAAATTACAAGAGACAGAGACAGAAAGATTAAAGAATTTTTTCGTCTCCATCCTGTCTCCGGACTCCTTCCCGCGGCGCTGCCGTTCCAGGCTGCAATCCCTTTCCGGCGGCTAACACATCATGAATGTTGACTATAGATTTCTTATGCTGTCAGTCTATTCTGACCTCGACTATATACTTCTGGAATATTTTAGATCTCAGTGAGCTTTGAGGATGTGGCTGTGAACTTCTCCAAGGAGGAGTGGGCTTTGCTGGATCCATTCGAAAAGAACCTTTACAGAGATGTGATGCAGGAAGTCCTCAGAAACCTGGCTTTTATAGGTAATACTGATGTTTCTTCAGTTAATCAAGTAGAGAACTCATGTTCATTTTAGTCATTTAAGTTAAACATAAAAAAAGAATAATTTGAATTATTGCAGCAGAAAATGCACCTAGGATTTGACAAACATTTCTAGTATCTAAAAATTCATAACGATTGTTCTGGTCTGGCATTTTAGGTAACAAATGGGATGACAAGAACTTGGAAGATCAGATCCAAAATTCTAGAAGCAATCAAAGGTAATTATACTCACAAAAGAAATCATTGAGGGAATCTGAAATGTCTTTTATTTTCCAGAAAAAAAACCAAAAGTATAAACAATTTGAAATATATTTATTTGTATAAGATTTTTTTTACCAAAAATATATACTTATTTTTAACACTTATTCATTCTTCTCAAAGTACTTGACATGCAAAAGTAGTATAAAATTGCATATGTGAATTTGATATTTTGATAATAGCCATAGGGAAGCTGTGTTGCAAAAAATTGTTCCTTTAAATCTCTTTATTTTCAGGCAATTTGAACAGGTCAGTAAACCTAGGCTTTACCTCATTTTGGTAGGAATGTAAATCTATCCTAGCCTATACCCGATTTTGCCTATAATGTAAGTATAGGTCCTGTAAATAAATAGAATATCATGAATGAATCATTCATTGATAATATGCTGGTAATTCTTTAAAGAAAATGTATGAGAAAGATCAAAGGCAAAGAAGATAGTGTGGAGAAACTTTCAATGAGATTCCAATTCTTAACCGGACAAAGAGAAATTTTAATAGATTAAATCCATGTGACTGCATTATGGGTGCAAAAGACTTCATATGTCCTTCATTTCTTCATAGGCAGATCACATCTCCCTCTGGACACAAACATAATCAGCATGAGGAAGGTGGAGAAAGCTATGTGAATCTAAACAATACAGAAAATCTCTGATTTCTCTCAAAAGTGTTCAGACACAAATGTTAATACAAACAGGAGATGGACCTTATCGAAGTACAGTTACTGAGAACGGTTTCATTTGTCCCAGTTCTATTCAAAGTCATGAACAAACACGTACTAGTTGGCAACGATTTCAATGTAAAGAATATGGTGAAGCCATTTCTTCACTCACAGGTTTTCAACGACACAAGATAATACACGGTGGATGTAAAACGTATAAATGTGAGGTGTGTGGGAAAGACTTTGCTTATCCCAGTTTATTTAGAATACATCAGAGAACACATACTGGAGAGAAGCCCTATGAATGCCAAAAATGTGGAAAAGCCTTTTGTATATCCAGTCACGTTCACGAACATGAAAAAATGCATACTGGAGAGAAGCCCTATGAATGTAAGCAGTGTGGCAAAACCTTCACTCAGTCCTCTAGCCTTCATGCACATGAACGATCTCATACTGGAGAGAAGCCCTATGAGTGTAAACAATGTGGGAAAGCCTTTTCTAGATCCTATGAACTTCATAGACATGAAAGAACACATACTGGAGAGAAGCCCTATGAATGTGAACAATGTGGAAAAGCCTTCAGTCAGTCCTGTACTCTTCACAAACATAAAAGAATTCATACTGGAGAGAAGCCCTATGAATGTCAGCAATGTGGAAAAGCCTTTCGTACATCCAGTAACCTTCATACACACAAACGAACTCATACTGGAGAGAAGCCCCATGAATGTAAACAATGTGGAAAAGCCTTTAGTACATTCAGTAAACTTAAGACACACAAACAAATTCATACTGGAGAGAACCCCTATGAATGTAAGCAGTGTGGCAAAGTCCTCACTAGTTCCTATAACCTTCATATGCATAAAAAAACTCATACTGGAGAGAAGCCCTATAAATGTAAACTATGTGGAAAAGCCTTTGGGAGATTCAGTGTACTTCAAAGACATGAAAGAACACATACTGGAGAGAAGCCCTATGAATGTCAACAATGTGGAAGAGCCTTCACTCGATTCTCTTCCCTTCACTCACATGAACGAACTCATACTGGAGAGAAGCCCTATGAATGTAAGCAGTGTGGAAAAGCCTTTGCTAGATCCAGTGTCCTTCACAAACATGAAAGAACACATAATGGAGAGAAGCCCTATGAATGTAAACAATGTGGAAGAGCCTTCACTGAGTTCTCTTACCTTCACTTACATGAACGAATTCATACTGGAGAGAAGCCATATGAATGTCAACAATGTGGAAAAGGTTTTTCTCAATCCAGTCACCTTCATGTACATGGCAGAATCCATACTGGAGAGAAGCCTTATGAATGTAAGCAGTGTGGAAAAGCCTTTGCTACATCCAGGCAGCTACAGATACATGGAAGAACTCACAGTGGAGAGAAGCCTTATGAATGTAAACAATGTGGAAGAGCCTTCACTCGGTCCTCTCAGCTTCACTCACATAAACGAACTCATACTGGAGAGAAGCCCTATGCATGTCAACAATGTGGAAAAGCCTTTCGTACATCCAGTCACCTTCACAGACACAAACTAACTCACACTGGAGAGAAGCACCATAAATGTCAACAATGTGGCAAAGCCTTTGCTACATCCAGTAACCTTCAGACACACAAACGAACTTATACTGGAGAGAAGCCCTATGAATGTAAGCGCTGTGGAAAAGCCTTCACTACTTGCTCTTAACTTCGGATACATGAACAAACTCATACAGGAAAAAAGCCTTATGAATGTCAAAAATTAAGCAAAGCCTATGATACATGAACTCAACTTCACAGGCATGGTGAATGCATACGTGAATGAAGACTGATGTATGTAAACAATATGGAAAAACCTTTGCTACATCCACTCAGCTTCACATACTTGAAAAAAGGCAAACTGGAAAGAAGACCCATGAATGTAAACAATGTGAAAAATCTTTTTTACATCCCATCTGCTATTCTCATGTGAACGAACGCATGCTGCAGAGAAATTGTTCTCATGGAAACAATTGGCAAAGCTTATTGTATTTACTGTTTCATGTATAAACATGAAGGAAATTTACTGTAGAAATATCCTTTGAATGCAAAATGTTGTAAATTAATATTTCATGTCACTTTCAATGAAAATAAAGGGCTCACACTTCTGAATATATATATTGTAGTGGGGATTTAGTCTGGTACTCTACCAATGAGCCACATCCCTATTACTTTTATTTTTTTATTATTATTATTATTATTATTATTATTATTATTATTTTGAGAGAGAATCTTGCTGAGTTTCTTAGATTTTTGCTAAGGTGCTGAAGTTGGCCTCACCTATTGATTTTTTAGATTCCACCTCCTGAGTCTCTTGGATTAAAGGCATACAGCATCAAATTGACTGCATAATTCTTTTTTTTTTTTTGGTTTGTTGTTTTTTGTTTTGTTTTGTTTTGTGGTAGCAGGGATTGAACTCAGGGGCACTTGACCACTGGGCCACATCCCCAGCCCTTTTTTTTGTATTTTATTTAGAGACAGGGACTCACTGAGTTGCTAAGTGCCTGGCCATTGCTGAGGCTGGCTTTGAACTCATTATCCTCCTGCCTCAGCCTCCCAAAGTGCTGGGATTACAGGCGTGCACCACCATGCCCGGCTTGCATAATTCTTTAAATATGAAAAATATGGAAAATCATTCAATTTTCCCTGTTGCTTTCAAAGCCATTTTACTTACACTAAAAAACATTCTGAATGTGGGAGATGTGCTACATCAGGTCAGCTTCACATCTCAGGCCTATTTTTTTCTTATATATTGAAATACTCATGGGTAGAGAAGCCCTGTGAATGTGAGAAATGTGCAAAATTTTCTAATTTTCTCAATTCCTTCTAAAGACTGGCAAGAATCTTGTTGAAACTTTCACGGCAAAATGAATAAATCCCATGCAAGTAAGAAATATGAAGTGTTCAGATGTTCTAGTTTTGCTCAGTTATTTGAAAAATCTTATACTGTGGAAAGTCCTGAGGTTTAAATATGGTGAGACCTTCAGTTGTTTTAGTTCCTGTTAGACTTCTTCAGACTTGAGGAAATTTTAAAAATTTCATTTGTTATAAATTTATTTTGGTACCAGGTATTCAACCCAGAGATGCTTAACCAATGAGCAAGATCCCAGTCCTTTTTAATTTTATTTTTATTGTTATTTTTTTTTCCAAATCTGAGACATGTTCCCACAGGATTCCTTAGGTACTACGTTGCCAAGGCTGACTTTTAATTTGTAGTCCTGCTGTCTCAGCCTGACATAGTCATGTACTGCCTTCAGCATTCTGTTTTTTGAGAAAACCATTATAGCTGTGTGAAAATGGTGTTTGCCTTCATTTCTCCTTTGTCTATTTATGGGTAATGAAAATGCACCCTGGAGTAGACATGAACATTGCATCAGCATGAACATGTGAAAGTTATATGCTTTTCTGGGTTACATCTCTTCTATTTTTACATTCAATTTTTCTGTATTTTAAATTTTTTGCATGTGCAGTCAACTCTCACATAATATGACATAATCTTATGTACACTATGGTTGTATATGTGTGTAAAATCTAGTATGCAGTATAATTTTGTACATAGAAGTATATTATACAGAATAGTTTACTAGATTTGTAGTTCAAATGTATTAATATTTATTTTCAACATTTGAATTCTTTTATAGGCTTTTCATTTCTCTACCCTTTTTAAGTACATTTTCTCTAATATTGTCCATTTTTTTCCACCAAAGGCTTTTCAAAACTCTTGTCTCATAATTTAAAAATTTTTCTCCAATTATAATAACTCATGCTTTATATATCTTGTGACAAAATAAAAATTGTAAGAAGTTTTATATATATTACAAGGGTCAGAGAATGGAAAAGGAAAAGGAAATCATTTTTAATATCATCATTATCATCATAGCCATCATCACATCTGGAGTGCTTGAGCACTGAGCCCCATTCTTATCTGTCTTTATTTTTTTATTATTTTTTTTATTTTGATAGAGGATCTTGCTAAGTATTTTCCAAAAGCCTCACTATGTTGCTGAGGCTGGGTTTGAACTTGTGATCCTCACATTGCAGTCACCGAGAATATACACATATTCTATCCAGCTCCTGGATTTTTCTTGAAATCCTGGTGTACATCAAAATGTGCCTTGTTTGTGTATATTTTCCAGGTGTTAACCGATTCAGAAGCAAAAATTGCTTTATAATGTATTGATGTATATTAACCTCCTTCAAGCTCTCAGAGTCTACAATGACACTGAGAATATAAGAACATTAATTCATATTTTATATTCCAAATATTTATTAGTCCACTTTAAACTGCAAGTACTTGAGAGTTTATCTTAGATAATTTCTCTTGAAATCAGGGTTGTAAGGACTATTTAAATATTTAAGGGACAAGTATTCTTTTCTATTTAGATGTCATGATATAATAAACTTTAATTAATCATTATGAGTATTATCAGAATTTTTTTTTCAACAAATAATTTAAGATTGCATCTTTGCACCAGGAACTAGCTAGGCACATTGGCAGGTTTACAGATGCTATCAAACATGGCATGGTGCGCACGTGAGTGTTTTCTAGAGCACCATGTGAAATTAGAAAAGGAAACAGCTGGGAGGGGTGAGATTTGCCACCCACACAAGCACAGTCATATGCACGTGCATTTATGTGCTGGTTCAATTCACCCTTTTTGTACATACCCTCTCTACTGCAGTTCTTTAATTCTCATGCTGTAATGCAACTATTGTTTAATTTTTCTTACAATGTGCTGCCCACTAGTCCTCAAAAATCAATTGTTATTTCATGACTTCACAATTTAGTTTTTTGTGTCTTTCCAAAGTTTGACTACACATTGTATATGTTAGTGTAGGCATCTCCACTTCAACCTTCTGTACATATTGGTGAAATGTCTTGAAGGAGCCTATAATCAAGGAGATAGCTAAAGATTGTGGTTAGCTGAGAGCCATAAAAGATGTTCTAGTTTCCACCTGATATTAATTCATTATTCAAAGAATCTTTGTATGCCCGTGAACACTGCGTGACACACCTGTAAGCTCGAGCTGTAAGCAGGTGTCCTTGTTAAAGCTATATGTATATAACTGGGTGAGGTTCATTAGAGTGTGTGGGAAGAAGAAGAAGGTGGTGGTTGGAGTTAGAGTGTTTGGAGTGATTGCTGGAGCTGGAGAGAGAAGAAGAAGAAAAGACCTTTTTTCATTTTCATCCTGCCTCCGAATTTTCCTGCAGCGTTCGTTGCTCCAAGCGGCTTCCGCTTCAGGCATCGACATTGTCTGTTTTCATCCTTTTTTTCTCCCCTCTTTCCTTCAGATTTCACCTGGAGTGCTCCACCACTGAACTTTGCCATAGCCCTTTGAATCATTATATTTTGAAATTTGGTGAATCTGGTCTCGAACTTCTTCTTCTTTTTTCTATTAAGTATAAATTTTCCTTTTTTTATTTGGTTTAATTTGCTATACATTCTTTTCCTTTTATATTACATATAAAGAACACAGTTTTTCAAATCATTGGTTTTACACAAAGTATTTTCATACCATTTGAGTTTTTATACAGGCACTTAGTATATTGATGTCCAACTCCTTCTGCCATTGTTTGTATCCCATTGCTCCTTTCCCTCCCCTCCCCTTTTTCTCTATTTAACATTCCTACATTCCTCTCATTCGGTATCATCATAGCAAGGGAATCCATCAACCTTTGATTTCCTGACATTGGCGACTTCACTTTGCATTATTTTCTCCAACTCCATCCATTTACCTGCAAATGCCATGATTTTATTCTCTTTTAGTGCTGAGTAATGTTCCATTGTGTACATATACACCAATGTTTCCCTATCCATTCATCTATTGATGGGCATCAGGGTTGTTTCCACAATCTAGCTATTGTGAATCATGCTGCTATGAACATTGATGTGGCTGTGTCCCTGGAGAATGATATTTTTAAGTCCTTTGGGTATAGGCTATGGTGTGGGATAGCTGGGTCAAATGATGGTTTCATTCCAAGTTTTCCTAGGACTCTTCATACTGCTTTCCAAATTGGCTGCACCATTTTGAAGCCCCATCAGCAATGTAAGAGTGTGATTTTTCCCCCATATTCTCGCCAGCATTTATTGTTGTTTGTGGTTTTGATAGCTGCCATTCTGATTGGCATGAGATGAAATCTTAGTGTAGTTTTGATTTGCATTTCTCTACTTGCTAGAGATGTTGAACACTTTTTCATGTATTTGTTGATTGAATGTATATCTTTCTCTTAGAAGTGTCTGTTCAGTTCCTAAGCCGGGCACGGTGGTGCATGCCTGTAGTCCGAGCACTTGAGAGGCTGAGGCAGGAGGATCGCAAGTTCAGAGCCAGCGTCAGCAATGGTGATACACTTAGCAACTCAGTGAGACCCTGTTTCTAATAAAACACAGAAAAGGGCTGGGGAGGTGGCCCAGTGTCCCAGTGGTCGAGTGCCCCTGAGTTTAATCCCTAGTACAAAAAAAAAAATCAGTTCTTTAGCTCATTTATTGATTGGATTGTTTATTATTTTGGTGTAAAGGTTTTTGAGAGCTTTATATATCCTTGAAGTTAATGTTCTGTCTGATGTGCATGTGGTAAAGGTTTGCTCCCATTTGTAGGTTCTCTGTTCAGCTCACTGATTGTTTCTTTTACTGAGAAGAAGCTTTTCAGTTTGAATCCATCCCATTTATTTATTTTTGGTTTTAGTTCTTGCACTATAGGGGTCTTATTGAGGAAGTGGGGGCCTAATTCAACATGTTGGACATTTGGGCCTACTTTTTCCTCTATTAGGCTCAAGGTTTCTGGTTTAATTCCTAGGTCTTTGATCCACTTTGAGTTGAGTTTTGTGCATGGAGAGAGAGAGAGGGGTTTAATTTCATTTTATTACATAAGGATTTCCTGTTTTCCCAACACCATTTGATGAAGAGGCTGTCTTTTCTCCAATGTATGTTTTTGGCACCTTTGTCTAATATAAGATAACTGTAGATGTGTGGGTTAGTCTCTGTGTCTTCTATTCTGTACTATTTGTCTACTGATCTGTTTTGGTGCCTATACCATGCTGTTTTAGTTACTATTGCTCTGTAATACAATTTAAGGTCTGGAATAGTAATGCCACCAGCTTCATTCTTGCTAAGAATAGCTTTTGCTATTCTGGGTCTCTTATTTTTCCAGATGAATTTCATAATTTCTTTTTCTATTTCTATGATGAATGGCATTGGAATTTTGATTAGGATTGCATTGAAATTGTATAGTGCTTTTGGTAAAATAGTCATTTTGTCAATATTTGTTCTACCTATCCATGAATAAGGTAAATTGATCCATATTCTAAGATCTTTAATTTTTCTCTTTAGCGTGCTGTTGTTTTCATTGTACAGGTCTTTCACTTCTTTTGTTAGGTTGTTTCCCAATATGATTTTTTTTTTTTTTTTGGACTTTAGAGTAAATGGGGTGGATTTTCTAGTTTGTTTTTTTGTGGATTTGTTGCTGATGTACAGAAATGCCTTAGATTTATGGGTATTCATTTTATATCCTGCCATTTTGTTAAATTCCTTTATTAGATCTAGAAGATTTCTGGTGCAGTTTTTTGGATCTTCTATGTATAGAATCATATCGTCTGCAAATAATGATAATTTGAGTTCGTCTTTTCCTATCTGTATTTTTTTTTTTATTTCTTTCGTCTGTGTAATTGCATTGGCTAGGGTTTCAAGAACTATGTTAAATAATAGTGGTAAAAGAGGACATCCCTGTCTTGTTCCAGTTTTTAGAGGGAATGCTTTCAGCTTTTCTGCATTTTGGATAATTTTGGCCTGGGGCTTAGCGTAGATGGCCTTTATGATGTTGAGGTATTTTCCTGTTATCCCTATTTTTTTTTTCTAGTGTTTTGAACATGAAGGGGTGCTGTATCTTGTCAAATGCTTTCTCTGGCCGGGCGCGGTGGTGCACGCCTGTAATCCCAGCACTTTGGGAGGCTGAGGCAGGAGGATCGCCAGTTCAAAGCCAGCCTCAGCAATGGTGAGGCACTTAGCAACTCAGTGAGACCCTGTCTCTAAATAAAATACAAAAAAGGTCTGGGGATGTGGCCCAGTGGTCGAGTGCCCCTGAGTTCAATCCCCAGTACCACAAAAAAAAAAAAAAAAAAAAATGCTTTCTCTGTATCAATTGAGATGATCATATGATTTTTATCTTTCAGTCTATTGACGTGGTGAATTACATTTATTGATTTCCTTATGTTGAAACAACCTTGCATTCCTGGAATGAACCCCACTTGATCATGATGTACCATAATTTTGATGTGTTTTTATATTCGATTTGCCAGAATTTTATTGAGCATTTTTGCATCTATATTCATTAGTGATATTGGCCTAATGTGTTTTTTCTTTGATTTGTCTCTGCCTGGTTTTGGAATCAGGGTGATATTGGCTTCATAGAATGAGTCTGGAAGGGTTCCCTCTTTTTCTATTTCATGGAATAGTTTGAGAAGTATTGGTGTTAGTTCTTCTTTAAAGGTCTTGTAGTACTTGGTTGTGTATTCATCTGGACCTTGGCTTTTCTTGGTTGGTAGGTTTTTAATTGCATCCTATATTTCTTTGCTTGTATTTGATCTATTTAAGTTGTGTATATCATCCTGATTTAGTTTGGGCATATTGTATATTTCTAGAAATTTGTTGATGTCTTCATTATTTTTTATTTTGTTGCAGTATAGATTTTCAAAATAATTTCTAATAATTTCCTGTATTTCTTTTTTTTTTTTGGTACCGGGGATTGAACTCAGCGGCACTAGACCACTGGGCCACATCCCCAGCTCTTTTTTGTATTTTATTAGAGACAGGGTCTCACTGAGTTGCTAAGTGCCTCGCCATTGCTGAGGCTGGCTTTGAACTCGCGATCCTCCTGACTCAGCCTCCCAAAGTGCTGGGATTACAGGCGTGCGCCACCGCGCCCGGCTTTTCCTGTATTTCTGTAGTGTCTATTGTGATGTTTTCTTTTTCATGACATATATTGGTAATTTGAGTTTTTTCTCTTTTTTTTTCTTAGTTAGCATAGCTAATGTCTTACCCATTTTATTTATTTTTTCAAAGAACCAACCTTTGGTTCTGTCAATTGTGTTTTTTTTTTTTTTTTCAATTTCATTGATTTTGGCTCTGATTTTAGTTATTTCCTGTCTTCTACTCTTTTTGGGGTTAATTTGCTCTTCTTTTTCTAGAGCTTTGAGGTGTAATGTTAATTCATTTATTTGTTGACTTTTTCTTCTTTGAAGCAATGAACTCCATGCAATGAATTTTCCTCTTAGTACTGTCTTCATAGTGTCCCAGATATTTTGATATGTTGTATCAGTGTTCTCATTTATGTCTAGGAATTTTTAAATCTCTTTTTTGATGTCTTCTGCAACTTAATTGTTCATTCAATAGCATATTATTTAATCTCCAGGTGTTGGAGTAGATTTTGTTTCTTATTTTATCATTGATTTCTAATTTCATTCCATTATGATCTGATAGGATGCAGGGTAAAATCTTTACTTTTTTGTATTTTCTTAGAGTTGCTTTATGGCATAATATATAATCTATTTTAGAGAATGATCCATTAGATGCTGAGAAGAAAGTGTACTGACTTGTTGATGAATAATATACACTATATATATCAGTTAAATCTAAGCTATTGATTCTTTTATAGAATTCTACAGTTTCTTTGTTTAGCTTTTGTTTGGAAGATCTATCCAGTGTTGAAAGTGTTGTTAAAGTCACCTAGAATTATTATATTGTGGTCTATTTGGCTCTTGAATATGAGAAGGGTTTGTTTAATGAATGCGGATGTTCCGTTATTTGGGACATATATATTTATGACAGTTATTTCTTGTTGATGTATGATTTCCTTAAGTAGTGTGAAATGTCCATCCTTATCTCTTTTTATTACCTTTGGCTTGAAGTCTACTTTGTTTGATATGAGGATGGAAACCCCTGCTTCCTCACATAGTCCGTGTGAGTGAGTGGTATATTTTATCCCATTTTCTCACCTTCAGTCTGTGGGCGCCTTTTCCTATGAGATGTGTCTCTTGAAGGCAGCATATTGTTGGGTCTTTTTTTTTTTTTTTTTTTTTTTGTGGTACCGGGGATTGAACTCAGGGGCACTCGACCACTGGGCCACATCCCCAGCCCTTTTTTGTATTTTTTTTTATTAGGGACAGGGTCTCACTGTGTTGCTAAGTGCCTCGCCATTGCTGAGGCTGGCTTTGAACTGGTGATCCTCCTGCCTCAGCCTCCCAAAGTGCTGGGATTACAGGCTTTTTTTTTTTTTTTTAATCCAATCTATAAAGCTATTTTTTTTCCTTATTTTTGTGTTTTTTTTTTTTTTTTTTTTGTACTGGGGATTGAACTCAGGGGTACTCGTCCACTAGGCCACATCCCCAGTCCTTTTTTTTTTTTGTATTTAATTAGAGACAGGATCTCATTGAGTTGCTAAGTGCCTTGCCATTGCTGAAGCTGGATTTGAACTCGCGATCCTCCTGCCTCGGCCTCCCAAGTACTGTGATTACAGGCGTGTGCCACCACGCCCAGCTAGGCTATGTCTTTTAATTGGTTATTTTAGGCCATTAATCATCCGGGTTACTATTCAGATATGATTTGTATTACCAGTCATTTTAAATTTTATTTTATTTTATTTCATTTTTAGTATGTAGATTGACTTGATTTCTCCTATGGTTAGTCTTTCTTTATTGTTTTTCTGCCCTTTGAAGGTTTTCATTGTTGTTTTTTAATTCCTCCTCAAGGAATATTTTGCCAAGGATGTTCTGTAGTGCTGGCTTTTTTGTTGTAAATTCTTTAAGATTTTGTTTATAATAAAAGGTTTTTTTTTTTTTATCAACAAATCTAAAGCTTACTTTTGCTGGATATAAGATTCTTGGTTGTCATCTCTTATCTTTTAGAGCCTGGTATATGATGTTCCAGGCTCTCCTTTCTTTGAGGGTCAGTGTTGAAAAATCTGCTGTGAACAGAACTGCTTTTCCTCTATAGGTTTGCAGGAGCCCTGTTTGGGGAGATAGCTAAGATTGCGGTTGACTATGGGTCATGGACATGTTTGGGCATTGCTGCCTTCTGTAGTCTCACGGGACTTGGCCTGGGATCTCGCGGGACTTGGTCTGGGATCTTGAGAGACTTGAGCTGTGACTCAGCATATCGGGCCAGCGCCATTCCTGCTCGGGCGCGTGAGATGAGACCTGAGAGAGGACGGACGGTGTCAATGCTATTGTGTATATATATTGTAGTTTCTTGTAAAAGTACGTGCCTTGGTTTCTTGTGAGAGTGTGTATGTGGTGTTAGAAATTACAAAAGACAGAAAGGGAAAGATAAAAGAATTTTTTTCATTTCCATCCTGTCTCCACACTCCTTCCTGCGGCACCGCCCTTCCGGGCTGCAAATCCTTTTCTGGCTGCAACAGTTGGTGGCCCGTTTGGGGCATTCAGCACAGCAGGTAAGAACTGAGAAACCTCGCAGGAGTCTCTAGTCAGAGCGGTTAAAATGGGTTTGAAAATAACTAAGACCCAAGTGTACAAGGCTCTTGATGAATTCTTTGATATAGCTGAGTCTGTCGTTAGTGAGGAGGATTTAGAAAACAGTGAAGGCGATCATGAAAGCATAGATTCCGCTGAGTCAACTAAGACCAATAAGGAGAGTATTAGAAGCGTCCCCAAAATGACAAAGTCCGAGCTGCTAAAGCTATTCAAGATTTATTAGAGATAGTTCAAGGATACATGGTCTCAATTGAACCTGGGACTCAGGATGTTACTGAGTCAGTTAGGACAAATGAGAGTAGTAGTAGTGAGGAGGAAATAAGTAAAAGTGATTTTCAGAAAATGAACAAAGGAAATTAAGGAAGACCAAGATAAGGGATCGTCAAGTGGAGGAACTTGTGTCCTCTACTCCCCCATGGGTAGAATCCATTACAGAAAATATGAAGGGTATCACTAGGCGTTTGCATACCCTAGAAATAGAAATAAAAAGTCTTTTCTGAGTGCTTATGCACTCGTGAGGGTAACTCATAGATACATTGGGAACTGCCAGTATTTGAATATAAAAATGGACAGAGGGGCCACGAGCCAGTAGATTTCAAAACAATAAAAAATCTCAAAGAGGCAGTAATGACATATGGACCCCAAGCTCCTTTCACGTTGAGTATACCAGAGTCCCTTAACACCTTTAGCTTAACCCCCACAGACTGGAAACGTCTATGTAAAGCAACATTAAGTGGGGGACAATACTTGGTTTGGTGATCGCAATTTCAAGAACTTTGTATAGAAACAGCTAAAAGAAATGCAGCTGCAGGGTTTGGAGACCATAATATAGAAATGCTCACAGGAGAAGGGCAATTCTCAGATGTACAGCCTCAAAAATATTATACCCCAGGAGTATATGCTCAGATAAACGCAGCTGCCTTAAAGTCATGGAAAACTGTACAAGGACCTGGGGATCTACAAGGTAGCTTGTCCAAAGTAATTCAAGGACCTAATGAACCATATGCTGAATTTGCTGATCTACTTTTGAGAACTGCAGGTAGAGTTTTTGGAGATGTTGATCAAGTTATGCCATTAGTTGTTCAATTAGAATATGAAAATGCTAATAAATATTGCCAAGAAGCCATCAGGCCATGGAAAAAATAAAAGGATCTTTCCATATATATACAACTATGTAAAGATATAAATGATGCCTTTGTCACAGGAAATGTGATTGCAGCAGCTGTGAGAGATGCTGCCCCTCAAAATTTCACAAGGGCTCAACCTAGACATTATAATCAAACAGGATATTCTAGGCAAAATTATCATAAGCAATCAGGCTATTCTAGGCAAAATCCCAAAAGAGAAATAAGACCAAATTCATACCGCACTCCAGGTTGCTGCCCCAGGTGTAAGAAAGGAAATCATTGGGCCAATAAATGCTATTCAAAATTTGAAATCCATGGAAATCCTTTGTTCAGAAATTCAAAAAATGGGGCACGGGGCCCAATGCCCCGGGGCCCACAAATGTACGAGGAATTGGAAGAGGAGTATCCTCAAGCATCCACTCAGATGCTTCCCCGACACAATCCCTACTACTCATCCACTCCCTCCCCAAAGGAACAGGAGAAAATGCAGGATTAGACCTCTGTTCCACTGCCTGAATAGTGTTAACACCTGAAATGGGGGTTCAACTGATTCCCACAGGAGTCAGGGGACCTCTTCCCTCAGGGACTGTAGGACTTATTCTCGGGTGAAGTCCTAAAAGCTTATTAGGTTTGCAAGTGACCCCAGGTGTAATAAACTCAGACTACAAAGGGGAAATAAAAATAATGCTTAGCTCACCCCAAAGTATAAGTTCTATTAATCAGGGAGATAGAATTGCTCAGCTGCTTCTTCCAAATTTACATAATTCATTTAAAATGAATATGCCTCTAAATAGGAACAATAGAGGATTTTGTTCCACTGATTCAAGACCCATGGTTTGCTGGGTTTGAGACTCTACAAGGAGGCCTGTGTGTAAAATAAGAATCCAAGGAATAGAAATGGAGGGTCTTATAGATACTGGAGCTGATTCTTCCATCATTAATTTACGTCAATGGCCCAAACACTGGCCTCTTCAAAAAGCTTCAACCAGTTTAAGAGGCTTGGGATATAATAACCTCTCAGAAAAAAAGTGCAGTAATTTTAAAATGGGAGCATGATGAAGGACATAAAGGAACGTTTCAGCCTTATGTTTTACCTAATCTACTGGTTACTTTATGGGGAAGAGATATTTTACAACAAATGGGAGTACACCTTGCAACCAAACCTGCAGGTGTTAAATGTGAAAATATACAGGGTAATCTTAACCCTAAAAGAAATCATTATCAAAAAGTACAGGGTAAGCTTAACCCTAAAAGAAATCATTATCATATAGGAAAAAGACATTTTTCTTCTGGGCCACTGAGAAAATAATTTTGAAAATACCATGGCTTTCTGATAAGCCAGTGTGGGTCCCTCAGTGGCCCCTATCTAAAGAGAAATTACAAGCGGCCCACCTACTGGTTCAGGAACAATTAGAAGCAGGACATATGGAACCTTCCACCTCTCCCTGGAATTCCCCCATATTTGTGATCAAGAAAAAATCAGGAAAATGGTGATTATTACATGATCTTAGACAAATTAATAAAACCATGCAAGTCATGGGCCCTACTCAACCTGGACTTCTGAATCCTGTAGTTATTCCAAAAAATTTCCATCTTATTAGTATTGATATAAAGGATTGCTTCTTTTTTATTCCCCTACATCCTCTGGATGCCCCCAGGTTTGCTTTTTCAGTTCCTTTTATTAACAATAATGGCCCTGATCAGATATATCAATGGAAGGTTTTGCTGCAGGGAATGGCTAATAGCCGCACCATATGCCTAATATATGTGGATAAGGCTATCCAACCCATTAAAAATAAATATCCAAACCTCATGTGTCTACATTACATGGATGATATTTTACTGGCCCACCCTAATCAAAAAATCTTATTTAATATATTCAGTGATGTGGTAGAAAATTTTAAAAAATACGGATTATATATACCAGAAGAAAAAGTTCAAACCAGATCTCCCATATTATATTTAGGATTTTAAAATCATGGATACTTTTGTTAGACCCCCCAAAATTTTAATAAATAAAGAACATTTAACCACCCTCAATGATTTCCAAAAACTACTGGCAGACATTAATTGGCTTCGCCCTACACTAAACCTCACTACTGGCCAATTAAAACCTTTATTTGACATCCTTCGCGGGCACCCTGATCCATCCTCACTGCGAACACTGACTCCAGATGCTAGGAAAGCTTTAAAGTTAGTAGAAAAAGCCATTGAAGGAGGTCATTGTGACAGATTTGATTTAACTCAACCGCTGATATTGATTATTATTTCTTCACAATATACACCCACAGGAGTATTTTGGCAACAAGGGCTTTTATTATGGATACATTTGCCTGTCTCTCCTAAAAGCATAATTGAGTCTTATACCTCTATGGTGGCTAAACTTATTCTTCAAGGACTTAAAACTTCTACTAAAATATTTGGCATTCACCCTGCTACTATTATTACTCCTTATTAATTGTAACAGATTGAATATTTATGCTCCAATGATAATGATGGGCTATAGCTAGATGCTCTACTTCTGCAAATTTTGATAATCATCTTCCTAAGTCTCCTATATTATCTTTTTGTATTAATCATCGTATTATATTTCCACAGATAATAAAAAATCAACCTATTCCTAAGGCATTTAATGTATTTACAGATGGGTCCTCAAATGGTACTGCTGCAGTAGTCACTACAAAAGAAAATATGACTTACACAACTGCACACAAATCAGCTCCACTAGTGAAATTTGAAGCTGTGGTAAGAGCTCTGGAAAATTTTAGAGATCACCCCATAAACATTTTTTCAGATAGCCACTATGTTGTACATGCCGTCCCAAAATTAGAGCTAGCAGGACCAATAGTACCTCATACTCCAGCCTTTAAATTGTTTTATCAAATACAAAAACTTTTGTGGGCAAGAAAGAACCTCTATTCATAGGTCATATTAGAGCACATACTAACTTCCCTGGTCCCTCCATGAAGGTAATCAAAAGGCAGATGACCTTACAAAAACTATATTTATACTTTCAGTGCTACAACAAGCTACTTTATTTCACTCCCAGTTTCACATCAACAGCACCACCTTGCAACGTAGGTTTAAAATCACAAAAGAGCAAGCCAGAACAATTGTAAAAGATTGTAAATCTTGTATGACACATTTGCCCAATCCTCATTTTGGTGTTAACCCTAGAGGATTAATGCCCAATCATTTGTTGAGATCGATGTTACTCATGAGCCAAGTTTTGGAAAGTTGCGATTTATTCATGTAACCATAGATACATGCTCAGGCATGATTTTTGCTTCTTTACATTCCCGAGAAAAAGTTAAAGATGTCACATCTCATTGTTTACAAGCTTTTGCTGCATTGGGCATCCCCAAAATGCTTAAAACAGATAATGGCCCCGCATATACGTCCTCATCTTTCAAACAGTTTTGCACAGAATTCAACATATCCCATAAAACAGGCATTCCATACAATCCTCAGGGTCAGGGCATTATTGAAAGAACAAACCACACACTAAAAGTTATGATGTTAAAACAGAAAGAAGGAAACTGGAAAAATCCTAAGGACAGATTGGCAGTTGCCCTGTTTACTTTAAATTTTTTAACTTTAGACTCTGATGGTTATTCTGCTGGAGACAGACATTGGAACCACATCAACAACATAAACCTTTGGTTTACTGGAAGGATGTTCTTTCAGGTACATGGAAGGGTCCAGATCCAGTATTAATTTGGGGGGAGGATCTGTTTGTGTTTTCCCAAAGCACTAATCCTCTCCAATATGGATACCATCTAGATTAATAAAGCAGGTACCAAATCAAAGGATCAAGATGAAGTTATTGAAGAATCAAGATTAATAAAAAAGGTACAAAATCAAGAGGACCATGATGAAGATATGGAATGATTCCCTTAAAAGAGTCCTTCAAAATATGTCACAACTTAAGTGTCATTCCTCCCGGCTGGGACGAAGAGATCTCTCTTTAGTGTGCACACAATTATATATATATTTTTAGGCTTGGTTGTGGATCCAAGAAGTCAGGTGCACAGCATGCGACATTATCTCCGATGGCCACTGGCAATCCTATGAATATAAACAATGTGGTGAAGCATTTTTTCTCTCACAGTCGTTCAAGGACATATGATAACACAAAGTAAAGGTAAAATTTTTAAATTTGAGATTTGTGGGAAAGTCTTTCAATTCCCATCTTCATTTAGAGGACATGACAGACCTCGTTGTAAAGAAAAATTGTATGAATGTAGACAAGACAGTCAAACATTTATTACACAAGTCTTAAAATTCCCATGTTCAAACACACTGGGAATAAACATTTTAAATGTAAGGTATGTGGTAAACTCTTTTCTTGTTCCAGTTTATTTAGAATACATCAGAGAATGCATACTGGAGGGAAATCTTATGAATGTCAACAGTGTGGCCAGGCCTTCACTCACTCCACTGGCCTTCACTCACATAAAAAATATGTCATACTGTTTGGAAGCCTTATGAATGTAGGCAGTGTGGAGAAGCCTTTGGTAGATCTAGTAACTTTCACAGACGTGAAAGTACACATAATGGAGAGAAGTCCGATAAATTTAAACAGTGTGGCAAAGACTTTGCTAGATCCAGTCATCTTCAAACAAATGGAAGAACGTGTACTGGAGAGAAACCCTATAAATGTGATCAGAGTGGCAAAGCCTTTGCTATTTCCAGTGCCCTTTAAAGACATGTAAGAACACATACTGGAGAGAAGCCCTATGAATATAAACAATGTGGCAAAACCTTTGCTATGTCCCCTCAGCTTCACATACATAGAAAAATGCATACTGGAGAGAAGTCCAATGATTGGGAAGAATGTGGAAAAACCATGGGTAGATCCAGTGACCTTCACATATATGGAAGAATGCATGCAGGAGAGAAGCCGTAAGAATATAAGCAGTGTGGCAAAGCCTTCACTCAATCTTCTAGGCTTCCCTCACATGAATGAGCTCAAACTGCAGAGCAGCCCTATGAATGTAAGCTGCACTCACATGAATGAACTTACACTGCAGATAAATCATACTCATGAAAACAATTTGCAAAGTCTTATGTTATTACTGTTTCACTGATAAATGTGTAGGGAGTTTTCTGGAAAAACATCTTTTGAATTTGAAATGTGGTTAATCAGTGTATCTTGTCACCTTCAAAGAAAAGAAAGGGTTCACATTGCCATATATATATATATATATATATAGTCTAAAGAATTGAGTCTCATTGTGCTATACCACTGAGCCACATTTCATTACTTTTTATTTGTTATTTTGAGACAGGGACATTCTGAGTTCATTAGTGTCTTGCTAAGGTGCTGAGCCTGGCCTCGAACTTGCAATCTTTCAACCTCAGCTTCCCAAGTCTCTGGGATTAAAGGCATATACCACCACATCTGATTGATTAACTGTTTAAATGTGAAAATATGGCAAATCAGTCCATTTTCCCTATTGCATTCAAAGCCATTTTACTCACAGTAGAAAAGAAACTCCCTGAACATGGCGGATTTTCTACATAGTGTCAGCTTTACATCCCAGCCCTAGTTTCCTTCTTATATATGAAAATTCTCATAGAAAGAAGTGCTTGGAATATGAGATGTGGGGAATCTTCTAGTTTCCCCATTCACTCTAAGGAGTGGGAAGATGTTTTTTTGGAATGTTTCATGCCCAAAAGAATAAATCCCATGTAAGTAATTAACATTAAATGTACTATGAATGGATCCTATGCAAGAAATATAACATGAATGAATGAATCCTATGTAATAAATATAATATGAATGAATCCTATGCAATTAAGAAATATAAAGGATTCAGATGTTCTAGTTTTGTTCAAGACAAGCAATGTGGGGCAGAATGCAACTTTCACATTTTACTTCAAAGACATAAAATGATTCACATCAGGGAAAACCTGTCTGCTCTTTAAAAAATGTGGTAAGAGCCAGGCGTGGTGGCACACGCCTGTAATTCCAGCACTTGGGAGGCCTTGGCAGGAGGATCACAAGTTCAAAGCCAGCCTCAGCAATGGCTAGACACTTAGCAACTCAGAGAAACCCTCTCTCTAATAAAATACAAAAAGGGACTGGGGATGTGGCCAGTGGTCGAGTGCCCCTGAGTTCATTCCCCGGCACCAAAAAAAAAAAAAAAAAAAAAAAAAAAAAAAAGGTAATATTTTCAACTTTCCAGTCTCTTTCAACAGCATGGAAAAAAAAATCACATTGGAGAAAAGTATTCTGCATAGAAATGTGGTGAGACTTTCAGTTGTTTCAGATCTATTTAGACTTGTTCAGATTTGAGAAAAAAATTGTTTTATTTTATTGTAACAGAGATTCAACCCAGTGACACTTATCCACTCAGACATATTTCAGTCCTTTTTAATTTTATTTTTTCAATTTTGAGATTTTGTTTCACTGAATTACTTAGGTCCTATGTTGCTGAGGCTGGCCTTGTACTTTTTGTCCTCCTGCCTCATCCTGATGTAGTCATGCACTACGTTTTGCGATCAACCTCTCTTTTGAAAAAAAAAAAAAAAAAAACCACTGTTGGTGTGTTCAAAGAGTGTTAGCCTTCATTTCCTCACAGTCTATTTAGAGGTAATAAAATGTACCCTGGAGTGGACATAAAGATTGCATCAGCATGAAAATGTGAAAGCCCCACGTTTTTTCTGGGTTAAGTCTCTATTAATGTTAGATTTAATTTTCTTGTATTTTAAGTTTTTGCATGTGTTGTCAACTCTTACATAATATAACACCATTTGCAGTCCTACCAGCAGGGTAAGAGTGTCATATGAGAGAAAAACACAATTCCTATAATTCTTAAAATTCCCAAGAGCCAAATTAATATTTTCGTTATGCCACCTTTCCCTGAAAGAGGGTCGCCTTGCACCAGCTCCATATCAGAGAGTCCTTGCTCATCCACAGATCAAGAGGGGGACGTGGCATTTTTCTAGATTTATTTTTTGCATCCTATTTTTACACATGTTTTATCTGCAAAATTACAAATTAAACAGTAGCTGGCTGGAATAGTTATTGCATTAGGTAATTCTAAATTCTCTGTCTTTTGAGGAAGTTAAGAAAAGAACAATGACATAATTAAATTTTCACTTTTGTATTATTTATGTATTTATTTATTTTTGGTCCTGGTGATTGAACTCAGAGGCACTTGGACACTGCACCACATCCCTAACCCTGTTTTGTATTATATCTAGAGTCAGCATCTTAATGAGGTTTTTAGCACCTCATTTTTTTCTTTTTCTTTTCTCTTTTTTTTTTTTTTTTTTTTTTTTTTTTTTTTTTTGGTACCAGGGATTGAACTCAGGGGCACTCGACCACTGGGTTACATCCCCAGCCCTTTTTTGTATTTTAATTAGAGACAGGGTTTCACTGAGTTGCTAAGTGCCTCGCCACTGCTGAGGCTGGCTTTGAACTCGCGATCCTCCTGCCTCAGCCTCCCAAAGTGCTGGGATTACAGGCGTGCGCCACCGCGCCCAGCTTTTAGCACCTCATTTTTTCTAATGCCTGCTTTGGACTAGCAATTCTATATTCTCAGTCTCCTGATCCTCTGGGATCACAGGCATAAAACACCATGCTTGGCATAACCTTCTTCTTTGTCAACATTTTTATTTGTTTGATAATAGGTTGGACTCACCATTGGAAGTTATTTTCTCAGACCATTACTTTTATGCTCCCACCCACCTTTTTTGGAATACAAAGAAATGGGGTCTGGGAATGTAGCTCATTTGGAAAGTGCCCCTGCCTTTGATTTAATATCTCCCATGTGGGAAAATAAAAGCACCTGGAATTCAATTCTCAGAGCTGGGCAAGTATGTGCCCATTTATCAACACTTGTGTGAATTTGACCTTTTTACACAATAACCCCTTTCCCCATGGGCAATATTGTTAGGTAGAGTAAATGTGGGCCAGTGTGCAAAATATGAAAGTCTTAATAAAGCCCAAATTACAAACAGAGAGAGTTAGACATGACAGCCCATATTGGCCCCAAGTGAAAAAAATTTGTGGTTTATATGCAGGCTTTATGGGAGGAGCTGAGCTGAATTTTTCTTTCTTTCTGTTTTGACTATCAGTTGACACCCAGGAAGCTAAGAGCACTGGGTAAGTTTCTTGGGGTATGTTTCTGCCTAGGATCAATGCAGATGGGCTTGTGGCTTTTCTTGAGAATGTTGGTATGTCTGAAACCTTGACATGGAAAGAGTACATTGGAGGGGGACTGTTTTCGCCTGCAGCAGTGAGACCACAGGAAAGAAATCGGAGGCAGACTGGGAACGAGTGGTTCCTTTATTGTTTCTTCTTCTTTCTCATTTCTTCTTCTCCTGTGTTTCCTTCTCTATCTTCTCCCTGATTTTGCCCAGCCCGTTCCTCTGTACAGTCTGGTTAAATACTCTTTACCCATCACTACTGCATTAGTTCTCCTAATAAGCATACACGTGTCTCACAAGCTTGACTTACAGGAGTAGCACACAGTGCCAACAAGCACAGAAAAATTCTTAGCCAATTACTATAAAAGTCAGGTGTAAGTTGTAGTAAACAAAGCCTTGCTTCTGACAAACAATTAAGCACCACCTCTTGGCTCAGCCAGCCGTCATCTTAGAGCTACTCTTTCATCAAAGGCTCTTACGTTTTCCCCCTTTTTGTTTTAAAAGAGGGATAGCTTAAATGGATGGGTGACGACCCTCACCACATCAGGATCGACTGTGCCTGTCTTAGGCTTCTTCATGTGCAACCGACATTCTTACCTGTCATCGGATAATCAAGGTCGTAGATAGAGTGCCCTTCACTCCTGTCTTAGGTTGATATGTTGGTCACATGAGACTTTTCTGTCTTTGACTACCAGCCGTTTAATTGAGCCAACCAAGCATGAGGAGATGATCCGGTCTCTAAGTGGCAAGCGCATTATAATTTTGTCTTTGCGCTGACGAGCATGTATTTTACATAAGCAATAGAATGACAATCCCAAAAGAAAAAGAAGTAGTAAAACAAAGTCCCAAAATACCTGCCCATTTTTTACCCCAAGTTATAATATTTTTAAGGACATCACATCACTAAAAGAGGGCACAGACACTCTTGTGGAATTGTATAAAACTATTTTAGCTCTTAAGGTTCTGGTCAGATTATCATAGTTCCAAGTTTCATTAAGTAGCGTACTAAGTTCTCTAGACAAATTAGCTGCCCTACTAAGGTTAACAAAAGGGATACCCATATGGCATTATCCTGTGTGATGTCCTAAACATACTATGGTAAAAAGATCTGCCAAAACGTCCACTTGCTCTTGGAGAAGATCAACACGTTGAAGAAAAACAATTCCAAAATGTAGATGCTGATTTAGGAGGTCTGTGTATGTAGAGCAGAGGCCACATTGCTGGGTGAGATTTATTAATGCTTGAGCTGTAGGGATGCTAGTAGCGATTGCAACCCCTGCAGCTGTTAGCAGCAGCAGCAGTCATCTCTTTTATGTCTAGACAATGCCACAGGCAAGTCTTCAGGGTACACTAAAACTGGCATAGGGATGTACCTAGGAACTTGAGCAACAATCATTAGAGGAAAGGCAGTGCCTTTCCAACACTTAGTCAAGAATCAAGTTGTAGGAGTGCAATTCAAACTATCATTAAGAATAAAACTATTAGATACTATGAAGATGAATGGTGGGGCTACGCAAACAGGGGTAGGTTGGAAAGTCATATTGATAGTTTGAAATACCGAGACATTGGTTTCAAATGTCACTGATGAATTGAATATATAAGATTCATTATCCAAGAATTCTCTTAAAAGTATGGACATAGGCGCTATGTCCATACAAGCCGATTTTCCATATAAAGACCAAATATCAAAAGGATCTGCCATTCAACAAATTTGGCATATGGCTTATTGGGTCCCTGAATTACTTTAGACAAGCTATCCTATAAGTCTCCAGTTCCTTGCAATGTTCTCCAAGCCTTAACAGCTGCACCATATATTTGGGCGTAACCTCCAGGATTGTACTGAGTCTGAACCTGTAATTCATCATATTGCCCTTCTCCAGTTAACATGTCTACGTTACAATCTGGAAATCCTGCAGCCGCATTTCTAGGAGTGGTTACAACACAGAGCTCTTGGAGTTGAGACCTCCAAACTAAGTATTGTCCCCCGCTCAATACTGCCTTACATAAGCCTTTCCAATCTGTAGGAGTTAAATTAAAAGTATTTAGAGATTCTAACATGCTTATGGTGAAAGGAGCTTGGGGCCCATATGTCATTGTTGCTTCCTTAAAGTTTTTTCTTTCTTTTTTTTCTTTTTTATTTTTTATAGTTTTTAAAGTCTAAATGTTGATGGTATCTTTCTTGATTTTGATCTTCAACCACTGGCAGATCCCATAATTCCTGTAAACTTTGACACTCAAGGGCACGCAAGGGCTTAGAAAGACCCCTAATAATCTCTGCAATTGAGTTATCCCATGGAAGAGCAAAAGGCACAAGTGCCTTCCCCACTTGACAGTCCTCCATATTGGTCCCTTTTAGTTCCATTTTGCTCATTCTATCCAAGACTGTGCTCTCAAGATTGCTTTCACTTAATTCTTCCTCAATAATATTACCCTCACTAGCCCTAACTGACTCTCTTTTCTTGTTCCTATCTCAAAGCTTTGGCATGTTCCTAAATCTTAGGTCTAGTTGAGAACAGGCATTCCCTAACTAAATGCCACATTGGATATGTCCCTTTTGGAAGGGAAAATCCTTTTTTTACTGCCGCTATTAGAACTTGCTTATGAAGTTTCCATTGTGGTATGGTGAATAGCCCTATCACTATAAACCATGGGCTTACTTTCATTATCGTTTGGACGTATTTCTGCACAGAACTCAATTTTACTGCTGTTCCATTTTCTTCTTTATTTTATTCTTCCCTAACTATCTTTAACAAATCTCTAATAACCTTAACCTTCTGGTTCCTTGAAATTTCCGAACCCATTTTTCCTCGCCTTTAACCCCTCTGGCCAGAGACTCCTCCGTGGTTCCTTAGTACTTACCTGCCATGCCGATGAGTTCCCTGTACGGGCCACCACTTGTTGCCGTCTGAATCAACGAGACCGCGAAAAAGAAATCAAAGGAAGACTGGGAATGAGTGGTTCCTTTATTGTTCCTTCTTCTTTTTTCTCCTTTCTTCTTCTCCTCTGATTCCTTATCTATCTTCTCCCTGATTCTGCCCATCCCATTTTTCTCTACAGTCTGGTTAAATACTCTTTACCCATCACAAGTACATTAGTTCTCCTAATAAGCATACATGTGTCTCACAAGCTCAACTTACAGGTGCAGCATGCAGTGTTCACGAGCACAGAAAAATCCTTAGTCAATTACTATAAAGGTCAGGTGTAAGTTGTAGTAAACAAAGCCTTGCTTCTGACAAAGAAGTAAGCACCACCTCTTGGCTCTCAGCCAGCCCCCATCTTGGAGCTACTTCCTCATCAAAGGCTCTTACAGGGGGCTTTCTCCTGAGAGACAATGTGAGGTCAGTCTGTGCAATAGAGTGGTATGTGTCAAGAGGGCAAGTGAGTGTGAATTCAAAGATATGTTATGAGGCACACAGATGCCTGAAGCCCAAATCCTAAAGATAATACTAAACCCTACATGGAGTTATTCCTATGCATACATGCCTATGATTGCCCTTTCTATAAAACCTCAAAGTCCTTCTCACCACCTGAAGACAGGGATAAGGACAGGGTAACCTTGTTTCCTGGTGTAGCTGCACTGGTGATAGCTCTTTTCCTGCCTTTCATTATGACCTTTTCTGTTCAGATGTTGAGGAAAATTGATGACCTGACCTGTGGGATCTCCAGAGTCAATTCTCTGCATAAGACTTTGTAATAGTAGAATGTAGAACATCTACATAAAGCACAGGGCATTTATTTTATTTCCACCACACATTCCTGCCTTCAAGGATATCCTTCCATTCTTTTATCTTCTTTTTTTTTTCTTTCCCTTTCTCCTGGTGATGGAACACAGGGATATAGAGTCAACCACAATTGCTTCCTTTTATAGGTTAGATTGCCTTCTCAAAAGAGCAGAGGCCAGTAGGTTATGAGCATTACTAAAATAATTTTCAAATTCTTTTTATTTTTAGATATTATATATATTTTTAGATATCATATATATGTGCTAAACAGTGTTCCAAAAATTTGGAGACCGTGTCTTGTTGCCGCCTGCAGCTACGAGACCGTGGGAAAGAAATCGGAGGCAGACTGGGAATGAGAGGTTCCTTTATTGTTTCTTCTTCTTCTTCTACTTTCTTCTCTATCTTCTCTCTCTTCTTTTTTCTTCCCCCTCTGACGCCCCCAGTCTGGTTAAACACTTTTTACCCTTCACAGGTACATTAGTTCTCTTAACAAGCATACACGTGTCACAAGCTAGACTTACAGGTGCGGCAAGCAATGCCCACGAGCACAGAAAAATTCTTAGTCAATTACATTAAGGTCAGGTGTAAGTTGTAGTAAACAATTAAATTCCTTCTCTTGGCTCTCAGCCAGTCACCATCTTAGAGCTACTTTCTCATCGAAGTCTCTTACATTTCCTCCCTTTTGTTTTAAAAGAGGGATAGCTGAAATGGATGGGTGACGACCCTCACCACATCAGGATCGACTGTGTCTGTTTTAGGCGTCTGCATGTGCAACCGACATTCTTACCCGCCATCGGATAATCAAGGCCGTAGATAGAGTGCCCTTGACTCCTGTCTTAGGTTGATATGTTGGGCACATGAGACTTTCCCATCTTTGACTACCAGCTATCCAATTAAGCCAATCAGCCATGAGGAGATGCTCTGGTTTCTAAGGTGGCAAGCACATTATTCTTTGTGCTGATGAGCCTGTATTTTACATAAGCAATAGAATGACAATTCAATGAACAAAAGAAATAGTAAACAAAGTCCCAAAATACCTGCCCATTTTTTACTTAAAGATACAATATTTTTAGAGACGGACATCACATCACTAAAGGAGGACACAGACACTCTTGTGGAATTGACTAAAACTATTTGAGCTCTTAAGGTTACTAAGGTTAAGAAAAGCCATACCCTTAGGCATTGTCCTGTGTAATGTCCTAAACATCCTATGGTAGAAAGATCTGCCAAAATGTCCACTTGCTCTTGGAGAAGATCAACACATTGATTTAGAAGAACAATTCCAAAATGTAGATGCTGATTTAGGAGGCCTTGTGTATGTAGAGCAGAGGCCACATTGCTGGTGAGGTTGTTTAATGCTTGAGCAGTAGGGATGCTTGTAGCGATTGCGACCCCTGCAGCTGTAGCAGCAGCAGCCATCTCTTTTATGTCTAGACAATGCCACCAGCAAGTCTTCAGGGCCAGCTAAGACTGGCATAGGGATGTACCTAGGAACTTGAGCAACAATCATTAAAGGAAAGGCCGTGCCATTCCAGCACTGAGTCAAGAAGCAAGTTGTAGGAGAGTGATTCAAACTATCATTAAAAATAGAACTATTAGATTTAGGTCAGGTGTTTTAGTTCTGAAGTTGATCTCTGTTTACATATATTGATGCTTGAGCTCCCATGAAATATTAGCTGGCAAAATATCACATTTAGAACAGATTAAAGAAAGGCTGAGAGTATTTAGCTGACAAAATATTACATTTAGAACAGAATAAAGAAAGGCTAAGAGCATTTAACTTTTTGTGGAAAGGTAGAAAAATATTTTGTTTATAGTACTCTTAATTGGAGCAGCTGGAAAGTTCAAGCCTCTGTGTACATAGCAACCTTTTATGAACCCTAATATAGAATCACACACATCTGTTTATACCTGTTGAAACTTTAACCTGTTTCACTGATGACAAAGGCCAATTTATGAAAACAATCAATACCTGATGGCATATTTAACAGTGAGCAATTTAACCTTGTAAATTAATCAGCTGTTTAACAAATAAAGTTAATAAGAAATAAATAATCCCATGTCAAGTACCAAAATATCATGCTGAGCAATATTAGTCATTTTTTTTTTTTGAAAGAAAGACCTAGAGATACTTCTGAATTAAGTTTGAAGGTACATTCATTTTTTTATTTGTTTACCCAATTTGAATTGAACACTTTAGACTTAAATGAATTAAAGGTATTTGGATCCATTTTTTAAAAATTAATTTTCATGAGCGCTAGGTTTTTTGTTATTTGTGACACCACATTTACATGAAATGTGGACAGACGCACAGAGATAAAAACATTAAAAAAATACACAATTGTGTGCACACTAGAGAGAGATCCTCTCATAGTGGATGGGAGGAATGAGACTTAAGTTGTGATTTTATTGAAGGAAAAAGCACACAACTTAAGGGAATCATTACGAAGAGGATCCACAACAAATTCATCTTGACCCTTTTGACTTGGCACCTGTTTTATCAATCTTGATTTTTTCCACACTGGCGAGGATGCGTGCTGTGGAAAAACACAAACAGATCCTCATCCCCAAATTAATACTGGTCTGGGCCCTGCCATGTGCCCAAAAGAACATCTTTCCTGTAAACCAAAGGTTTATGTTGTTGATGTGGGTTCCAGTGTCTGTCTCCAGCTGAATATCCTTTGGAACTAAATGCTGGAGTATGAGGTGCTATTAGACCTGATACCTCTAATTTAGGGACAGCATGTACAAAATAATGACTGTCTGAGAAAATATTTATGGGGTGTTTCTATAAACTTTCAAGACCTATAATAACAGTTTCTAACTCTACCAATTGAGCTGATTTATGGGCAGTAATATGAATAATATTTTCTTTTTGAGTGACTAGGACAGCAGTACCGTTGGAGGACCCATCTGTAAATACATTTGATGCCTTCAGAATGGGTTGATTTTTTATTACCTGTGAAAATATATTTGGATAATTGATACAAAAAGATAGAATAGGAGACTTAGGAAGATGGTTATCAAAATTTGCAGAAGTAGAGCATCTAGCTATAGCCCAATCATTATCATTGAAGCATAAATATTCAACCTGTGATGATGAGTAGGGAGTAATAATAGAGCAGGGTGAATGCCAAATATTTTAATAGAAGACTTAAGTCCTTGGAGAATAAGTTTCCCCACCATGGAGGTGTAAGACTCAATTGTACTTTTAGGAGAGATGGGCAAATGCTCCATAATAAAGACCCTTGTTGCCAAAATACTCCTGTGGGTGTATATAGTGAAGAAATAATGATCAATATCTGCAGTCGAGTAAAATCAATTCTATCACAATGGGATCCTTTGATGGCCTTTTCTGCCAACTTTAAAGCTTCCCTAGCTTCAGGAGTCAATGTTCGCGGTAAAGATGGATCAGGATTCCCGCGAAGGATATCAAATAAGGGTCTTAGTTGGCAAGTAGTGAGGCCTAGTGTAGGGCAAAGCCAATTAATGTCTCCTGGCAATTTTTTAAAATCATTAAGAGTAGCTAGATGTTCCTTATTTATTAAGGTTTTTTGAGGCCTAATAAAAGTATCCATAATTTGGAATCCTAGATATAATATTGGGGATCAAGTCTGAATCATTTCTTTAGCAATGTTTCAGTCCATATCGTTTAAAGTTTTCTGATATATAGATAAATATGGTGAATAAGATTCTTGGTTAGGATGAGCAAGCAGAACATCATCCATATAATGGAGGCACATAAGCTCCGGGTATCTGTTCTTGATAGGCTGAATAACTTTATCTACATAGATTTGACACATAGTGGGTTTATTAGCCATACCCTGGGGTAAAACTTTCCACTGAAATCTTTGATCAGGTCTGTCATTATTAATAGAGGGAACTGTAAAAGCAAACCTAGGGGAATCCAGGGGATATAAAAAAAATAGAAAAAAAAGCAATCTTTTATATTAATGGGTATGAGCTGAAAATTTTGAGGAATAGCTATAGGATTAGGAAGCCCAGATGGGGTAAGGCCCATAATTTGCATGGTTTTCTTGATTTCTCTAAGATCATGTAACAATCGCCATTTTCCTGATTTTTTCCTAATCATGAATATGGGGGAATTCCAGGGAGAGGTAGAAGGTTCTATATGTCCTGCCTCTAGTTGTTCTTGGACTAGTAAAGTGGGGCCGCTTGTAATTTCTCTCTAGATAGGGGCCAATGATGGACCCAAACTGGATTATCAGAAAGCCATGGTATTTTCAAAATTGTTTTCTCACTTTTCCCTAAAAAAAAAAAAAAAAAAAAAAAAAAAAAAAATCCGATACCTGTTCGATGACGATTTCCTTTAAGCTCAATAGGGTTAGAATCACCTTGTAGATTTTTTCCTAGTCCTTTACCTGGAATATATCCCTGTTTTTCCATGAGACTCCAGCTCTTACTTGTAACACATACTGGCTTGGTTGTGAGGTATACTCCCTTTTGTTTTAATAAATATATTGCTTTCCCATAAGGTAACTGGCAAGCTGGACAGAACATAAGGCTTGATGCCCTTCATCATTTTCCCACTTTAAAACTGTTGCACTTTGTTCTGGGCTATTAGAATATCCTAGGCCTCTCAAACTAGTTGAAGCCTTCTGTAGGGGCAATGTTTGGGCCATTATTGGAAGTTAATAATAGAAGAGTCATCCCCAGTGTCAATTAACCCTTCCATTTGTATTCCCTGTATTTTAAGTCTGCACATAGGCCTCTGTGAACAATCCTGAATCCTCCAAGCCATAGATCCCGAGCCAGTGGAGCCAAATCCCCTATTCTTCCTATTTTGAGGCATACACTGAAATGAGTCATGTAGACTGGGGAGAAGAAGTAACAGAGCCAATGCCTCAAGATGAACTGAGCATAATCTTGATTTCTCCTTGATGATCAGAATCTATCACTCCTGGAGTAATTTGAAGTCCAAATAAGCTAGTTGAACTTTGCCCCAGGATAAGTCCCACAGTCCCTAAGGGAAGAGGTCCCCTGACTCCCGTGGGAATCAGTTGAACCCCCATCTCAGGCATTAGCACTATTTGGGAGGTGGAAGAGAGATCCAGTCCTGCACTTCCTTTTGTCCCTCTGACAAGGGAGTTAATGGGTAAAAGAGTTTTTGTCGAGGAATCATCTGCATAGGTGTTTGAGGATACTCCTTCTCTAATGCCCCGTACATTTGTGGGCCTTGAGGCATTGGGCCCTGTGCCCCATTTTTTGAATTGCCAGACAAAATGTTACAATTAATATCAGTTTGGGTTCTGCATTCATTAGCCCAATGATTTTCCTTTTGTACACCTGGGGCAGTGGCCTGGGGCACGAGATGAGCTTGGTTTTATTTCTATTGTCTCTTGACTTCTATGGGAGGTTTTTATTTTTTTTTTTTTTTTTAAATGACCATGTAGACTACACTGATAATAACTTTTTAGGTCGAGCCCCTCTTGCAAGATTAAAAGGAAAAGCACCTCTCATGGCTGCTGTGATTACACTCCCTGTAATAAATGCATCATTTATGTCCCTGCAAAGCATTATATAAACAGAAAGGTCCTTTTTAGATTTCCCAAGGTCTGATAGTGTCTTGACAATATTTGTTGGCATTTTCATATGCCTACTGAAAAACTAATGGCATGGCTTGTTCTTAACAGAGCCAAAAACTCTACTTGATGTCTGTAAAAGATGATCAATAAATTCGGCATATGGCTCATTGGATCCCTGAATTACTTTAGACAAGCTACCCTGTAAGTTGCCAGTTTCTTGCAATGTTTTCCAAGCCCTAACAGCTGCGGCATATATTTGAGCGTATCCTCCAAGATCGGACTGAGTTCGAACCTGTAAATCAGCATATTGCCCTTCTGCAGTTAACATGTCTACCTTACAAACCTGGAAATCCTGCAGCCGCATTTTTATGAGCAGCTTCAACACAGAGCTCTTGGAATTGAAACCTCCAAACTAAGTATTGTCCCCTACTCAATACTGCCTTACATAAGCCTTTCCAACTTAATTCTTCCTCACTAATATTACCCTCACTAGCCTTAACTGACTCCCTTTCTTGTACCTGTCCCAAAGCTTTGGCACTTTCAGTAACACTTTCCTGAACCTTAGGTCTAGTTGAGAGCAGGCATTCCCTAACTAAATGCCACATTGGAAACAACAAATCTCTAATCCTTGAAATTTCTAAACCCATTTTTCCTTGCCCTTAACCTCTCTGGCCAGAGACTCCTGTGAGGTTCCTCAGTTGCCTGCTGTGCCGATGAGTTCCTTGTACCAGCAACCACTTGTTGCCATCTGCAGCAATGAGACCGCGGGAAAGAAATCAGAGGCAGACTAGGAATAAGAGGTTCTTTTATTGTTTCTTCTGCTTCTACATCCTTCTCTATCTTCTTTCTTCTTATTATTCCACCTCTGATGCCCCCAGTCTGGTTAAATACTTTTTACCCTTCACAGGTACATTAGTTCTCTCTCTCTCTTTTTTTTTTTTTTTTTTTTTTTTGTACCGGGGATTGAACTCAGGGGCACTCGACCACTGGGTCACATCCTCCAGAACTTTTTTGTACTTTATTTACAGACAGGGTCTCACTGAGTTGTTAAGTGCCTCGCCATTGCTGAGGCTGGCTTTGAACTCGCGATCCTCCTGCCTCAGCCTCCCAAAGTGCTAGGATTACAGGCGTGCGCCACCACGCCCGGCTTACATTAGTTCTCTTAACAAGCATACATGTGTCACAAGCTTGCGATACAGGTGCAGGCAACGGGCACGCAGTGCCCACGAGCACAGAAAAATTCTCAGTCAATTACATTAAGGTCAGGTGTATGTTGTAGTAAACAAGTAAATTCCTTCTCTTGGCTCTCAGCTAGCTGCCATTTTAGAGCTACTTCCTCATTGAAGGCTCTAAATTGCCTGAGGTCAAATTAGCTGAGCATAAACACACACACACACACACACACACACACACACACACACACAAATATTGTTCTTTCCTTGAAGTACTGGGGAATAAACTATGTGGGGCTTAACCTTGAACCCTGACCTCGATCTCCAAACTTTTCATTTTATTTTAAGCTAGGGTCTCGCTGTTTGCAGTAAATGGCCCGACCTTGGGTTCCTCTTGCCTGTCACAATGGACAAAGTTGCAACTTATGCAGTGGAGGGAGAGAAAGTAAAAAATGTCCACATGCTTCTGCCTTTTTCAATGCTTTATTCACTCAAATTACTGAATACAATGTCACTTTATAGGTTCTTAATCAAGAAAATGACAATCTTTAATGCTAGTCACTGCAGTAGACATAATCAATCCACACCAAACAAGTCTAAGTTAATTCTAAGCACTGCAAACACACTTACTCATGACAGAGTCATAATAGACATTTTCTTTCCATGCCAAGCTTAAATGCTAGATTAAAGTCTTAAGTCTTAGGTCTCAAGTCCAGCAGATGTGCACTCCCTCAGACCATGGTTATTAGATCAGGAACTAAGGTCGGCTTCTCCTGGTGTGGAGCTGAGAGTTGGCTGAGGAATGGTTGTAAGGAGAAGGCATTTTTTCAGCAGAGTCAAGAGGCTGCTCTAGAATTTGAGAGTGGTGAGGCTGACACAGAGGTTCAGGCAGATGAGAAGAGTTTGGAGGTCAGTCCAGGTCCTCATCAGGCTCTCCAGCATGTGGCCATCAGTTTTGGGCTGGCTGTTCATTGGCTCCATCATTTATACTTAATTCTGGTGCTTCTAGCTGCCCTTTTAATCTCTATCAGTTGCTACTGAGCTTCTCAGTGGTTTCATTCATCCTGAGACTAGATCTTCTGATCTGGTGGTTCCCACTCTGAATTTTGTGCCTATTGCCTTTGGCAAGGACTTATTAGAGTGAGAGAAACATGACAGAGATGTACCTCTGGATTAATGCAGGGTAATGTAATTAATGTAATGTAATTAATGTAAGGAGTGACTTAATTCATCAATGTATGGCTGATGACTAGAGTGAATGCTCTGTAAGCGGGCCTGGTGGGGACTGCAGCTTCAAAGGGAAGGTTTAAAATGGTGTTGCTTAAGCTGAGGCCTAAGGCCATCCTTACACTGCCTCAGCTTCCCAGAGTCACTGTTGTTTGTTTCTGTGATAAGGTAAAAACCCAGGGCCTCACCCCTGCCAGGAAAGCAGGGTGTGGCTGAAGCACAGCTCAGTCCCTGATGTTATCTTCTATATGAGTGGCAGAGCAAATGCTTCCTACCTGGATTAGTTGCCTGCACAGCCAGAAAGCTCCACCTAAAAAGGGCTGGGGCCAAACATTTGTCACTCTAGCAAATGTCAGCCAGCGATTGGTTAAGCTTAGGTGTCAGTCAAGATGCAGAGTTGGGCCTTGGAACCATCAATCAGGAATGCTGGGTTAGAACGTCCAATCAGTGCGCAGGCCGACAGGAAGGGCGGGCTTCCGCGGCGTTTCTTCCTCCCTAATTCAGCTTCTCCATTTCTGTGCCCCGTGTTCTCAGCTTCCGGCCCCAGGTGACTCTGGGCAGCTTGTGTCCCCGCGATCTCAGGTAACCAGAGGTTCCTGGAGAGGACGCCAGGTCACCAGGGAAGACAAACATGGTGAGTGTGCGAGCAGGGCTGCAGGTCCGCGGTCAGCACCTGCCGGGGGGCCCAGTGGGGGTGAGCTGCCGAGCGTGGCGTGTCCCCGCTGGGGAGTGGCCCTGGGCACTGTCTCCTGATTCCCTGGGGCTGCAGGGCGGCTCAGCTCCCCGGTGTCTCCACCGCTCCCTGCCGCTTGCCTGCACCCACTCTCCCAAATGTGTAGGAAGCAGCGGCACAAATGCACTTTCCTGCTCCAGCTGAGCTCCTCCTTGGGCTGCTCTAAGTCCTTAAATTGCAGTTGCCTCCTGGGTCCTAAAATGCCCCCTGCCTCTCCACTTCACAGCATCATCAAACATTCGTTTGTTCTACTATGTTTCAACTGGACAGTGTATTTTCATTGTTCACCTTTTTTTTTTTTTTTGTATTGGTGAATCAAACTAGGGGCGCTTTATCAGCGACATTCCCTTCCCTCCACCCCGCCCCTTTTATTAAGTTTTGAGATCTGGTCCCACTTGTTTTGCAAACTGGCCTCCACTTCGTGATCTTCCAGCTTCAGCCACCTAAGTTTCTGAGATTACAGGCTGTGCTGCTATCCCTGGAAAGAATAACACTTTTGAAAGCATTTGTTTTCTGTTTGTGTATGTTATACTTGGAGGAAAAGAAAAATCACTTAACATGTCGTCCCTGTGTTTGGTTAAAAAAAAAAAAAAAAACACTTTAAAGAAAATAAGGCAATTGATCTTAGATCCTAGTGATATTGAATTTGGGGCTACATACCCATCCTTTTATTTTTTTTTGACATAAGTTATTTATTTATGTCAACTTGTTTCATTAGTGATGCATGACAGTAGAATGCATTTTCGCCCACCATACATTGTTGTACCCAATTCGCAGACAGAAATTCTCACAAGCCACTCATGTAACAGCCAAAGAAGGCTTTAAAGAGGCCGAAGCAACAGACTCAAACCCATAAAAAGAAGGGTGGTAGAAGATGGCACCTACTTGTAGCAAGTGCAGGGTTTATAAAGTGCAGGGTTCATAAACTCTTAGGTAGAGATGGTTTAAGGTGGTTAATAAGCCCTCAGGTGGAGACATTTAAGGGTGTGGTAGCCTCTCTCTACTCTGAGATTCTATTGCAGGTGTTGTGTAAGTGGTTCTTTGTTCCCAATTCATTGGTTGGGGGGGAAGACAAAGAGGGCTAATCTGACCTTAAAATGGCAGGTAATCTAGAATGAGTCTCTGCTTATCACACATAAATAGAGTATAACACCTCCTTTTACTGATTGTACATGATATAGATTCACAGCAGTCTTGTAATCATATGTGCACATAGTGTAAGAATGTCTCATTCATTCTGCTGACCTTCAGTCCCAGCCCTTTTAAATTTGATTTTTAGATAGGGTCTTGCTAGGTTGCCAAGTCTTGCTTGAAAGTTGTGATCCTCCTGCCTCAGCTTCTGCAGCTGTTGGAATTAAATTCTTTGACAACCTCAGCTACAGAAAATACTTCATTTTGATACAAATATTAATGACCATACTCAGGAATATGGATTCAAGTTACCCAGAATGCTGTAGGTGTCCCACTTCAGGAGAGATTACATAATTTCTTTTTTATATTTCATTTAAAGGCATGATCTTGGTAAGTTTCTTATGCCCTCAATAAGTAGCTGAGGCTGGCTTGTAATTGAGTAGTCCTCCTGCCTTAGCCTCTCAAGCTGCTGGGATTACAGTGGTGCACTGCTGTGCCTGGCCTACCTGAACTTTTATAAAAAAAAAAAAAAAAAGTTTTTATCAATACATTAACCAATTGCAATGGTAGGATCATCAGATTGGTGAGCTACAAGAAATTTTTTTTTTCTTCTGTAGGCCTGTGTTTATACATTCCTAGTTTTGGAACATGGTGGAGACTAGACATCTGGTAAAATTAGTGGTATATTCTGAGAAGCTTATTATTTTTCAGAATTGTGGTCTGATTACAGAAATTAAGACTATTGGCTATTTAAGGGCTTAAAGTTCAAGATAATTTTTTGCTTTTCACACAGAACCCTGTTTTTCTACCTTAATGGTGGTCTAGTTAGCCAAAGTCAAGTGTTGTGAAGGTTCTTTGATGTAGATGCAACTTCATAGAGACCTTCAGTTCACACCTGTGAAAATCTTGTGCTTCCCCTTTTATCTTCCTCAGGTTAGACACCATGTCAGAATTTTTCAGGCAGAGGTTTCTTTGGACACCTCACAGGGTCTCATGTCCTCAGCCACAATCCTCTCCTGGAGCTGCCACAAGGTACCCACAGCTGCCCTGTGCCCTGCACAATTAAAAGAGAATTTCAGGCCCTCGGTCAGCTCCTTCTAGAGACAGCCTGAGGTGTGGGATGCAGCCTCTCAGGGGTGCAGCTGGGGTCTATGGAGGTGAGCAGTCTCTTGGAAAAAGCCTCAGTAGACAGCTACTCCTTTATGACATTTTTCCCCCAAGCTCTGTTCTCATTCCTTGGAGAGGGGTGGACAGTCAGCCTGTGAGTGCTGGTGGTGAGGGGTCAGGTCAGCAGTGATTCCTGCCCCTTGCATCCTCTCACATTATTGAAGGAGAAAAACCTCTCCCAGGGCATAAGGACCACCCACCCAGTGCAGTGCTCTGCAAACCTGAAAAGCCTCATGGACTGGAGTCATGCTCCAGCTCTCCTGGGAGGGTGAGCCAGGAGGCTTTCCATGAGCAAGACCCAGAGGGAGAATGTCCCAGCTGTCAGGGACCTCGCCTGCCCCTTGAGCCTGACACATCTGTGCTCCCTCAGCACCAGTGGTTTCTGTGTATCACTTAAATAATCTGCTGACTTTTTTGAGGCCTAGTTTTATTTATTCATAGTTAAATAGGATAAAATATTATTAAAGAGGAGAGAAAAAAGTGGATTTAAAAACTCTAGTTACATTTCCATTTATAAGAATCCTAATGTACAACCATGTGCAGTGGTGTACACCTGTGATCCTCGCTACTCCAGAGGCTGAGAAAGCAGGATTGAAAATTTGAGGACAGCCTTAGCAACGTATCCAGTCTTTATGCAACTTTGTGAGACTGTGTCTCAAAATATAATATAAAAATGGCTGGGGATGTGGCTCAGTGGTAAAATGCGTCTAGGTTTAATCCCTGGTTCCAAATCATAAACAAACAAAGAAACAAATCTTTACTTGCCTTTTCCTACCCCTAAGAAGATACAGAAAAATTTTGGGATTAGATCTTGTTTTTTCAATGATTTCAAATTGACATCCAAATCCTAGGTTCCAGAATGCCACTTAAGATACAGAGAAAGTCTGTCTTGCATTATTGCTGCAGAATATGAATCCATTTTTAAAAAATAGTGGTGGATAAATTTATGTAATTTCATGAAAACTTAAGTTTCTGTCCTTTACATGTGGATAATTCGACAGAAAATACTGTTTTTTTTTTGTTGTCTGGACTTGGTAGGTTGATGTTAACTGTATGATTTTGTGGTGTCAGGAATGGACACAGGGGCTTGAGCACTGAGCCACATCCCAATCCCCTTTTAGATTCTTTGTTTTGAGCCAAGGTTTTGCTGCATAGCCTGGGCTTCATACTCCTGGACTGCTGGAATTACCGGTGAGCACTATCACACCAGTCTTAATTGTAAATTTTAAAGAACAATTTTGGGAATACTTGAAATATCCAACTATGTTCTTTTTTTTTTTTTTTTTTTTTTTGTGGTACCGGGGATTGAACTCAGGGATACTCGACCACTGGGCCACATCCCCAGCCCTTTTTTGTATTTTATTTAGAGATAGGGTCTCACTGAGTTGCTAAGTGCCTCACCATTGCTGAGGCTGGCTTTGAACTCGCGATCCTCCTGCCTCAGCCTCCCAAAGTGCTGGGATTACAGGCGTGCGCCACCGCGCCCGGCTCCAACTATGTTCTTTAATCACTGAATAATTTATCAGTGATATAGTAAATGGCACCTCTTTTCTGGAAAGGATAGATACATGTGTCTAAAGAAGGGTGCTAATCCCCTTCAGGAGCACTCCCACCATGTCACCTAATTCCTGTTCCCTTCTAACTGCCTCCTTCTAGGGCCACCCCATTGGGAGATGGTTTTTTTTAGCTTAGGAAATTTAGGAGTAATGTAAATGCTCTCTTTACTCACTCTGTTCTATACCACATTTGGCTGGTCTTAGATATAGTCTATTGTTTCCATTTTAGATTTATTATTATTATTATTTTTTACGTTCTCATAAAAAACCCCACAGGAAACCATGCCCTGACTTTCACAGAATTTAATAAAATGCTCAGTGTTTTTTCAGAGGGTGTAGATCATGGGAAAGTTCAGACTCCTTTGTAAGAAAGGTTGTTGTTTTTTTTTTTGGTACCGGGGATTGAACTCAGGGATACTCGACCACTGGGCCACATCCCCAGCCCTTTTTTGTATTTTATTTAGAGATAGGGTCTCACTGAGTTGCTAAGTGCCTTGTCCATTGCTGAGGCTGGCTTTGAACTCGCGATCCTCCTGCCTCAGCCTCCCAAAGTGCTGGGATACAGGCGTGCGCCACCGCGCCCGGCTCCAACTATGTTCTTTAATCACTGAATAATTTATCAGTGATATAGTAAATGGCACCTCTTTTCTGGAAAGGATAGATACATGTGTCTAAAGAAGGGTGCTAATCCCCTTCAGGAGCACTCCCACCATGTCACCTAATTCCTGTTCCCTTCTAACTGCCTCCTTCTAGGGCCACCCCATTGGGAGATGGTTTTTTAGCTTAGGAAATTTAGGAGTAATGTAAATGCTCTCTTTACTCACTCTGTTCTATACCACATTTGGCTGGTCTTAGATATAGTCTATTGTTTCCATTTTTAGATTTATTATTATTATTATTTTTTACGTTCTCATAAAAAACCCCACAGGAAACCATGCCCTGACTTTCACAGAATTTAATAAAATGCTCAGTGTTTTTTCAGAGGGTGTAGATCATGGGAAAGTTCAGACTCCTTTGTAAGAAAGGTTGTTGTTTTTGCATTGATTTTGTTGTATTTTATTATTTATGTGTCGCATTGTGTATCTTTTGTACTATAATCATTTTTATCACTCATTACATATATATATGTAATGTACTACATATATATAAAAATATTATATATATATTTTTGGTAGTTGGGACTGAACTTACTAGCACTCAACCACTGGGCGTCATCCCCAGCCTTATAATATATATATTAAAAGTTCAATCCCCGGTACCAAAAAAAATATACATATATATATATTTTTTTGGTACCGGGGATTGAACTCAGGGGCACTTGACTACTGGGCCACATCCCCAGCCCTTTATTGTATTTTATTTTGAGACAGGGTCTCACTGAGTTGCTAAGTGCCTTGTCATTGCTGAGGCTGGCTTTGAACTCGTGATCCTCCTGCCTCAGCCTCCCAAAGTGCTGGGATACAGGCGTGCACCAGCACGCCTGGCCCCATTTAGTATTTTGTTAGAGACAGGGTCTCACAGAGTTTAAATGTGCCTAGCCATTTCTGAGGCTGGCTTTGAACTTGTGATCCTTTTGCCTTAGCTTCCCAAGTGCTGTGATTATAGGCTTGCACCACTGCATCTGGCTGTAGTTTAGTTTTTTGTTTGTTTGCTTGTTTTGTGTATGTGTGTGGACTGCTGGGGAGAAAACACAGGACCACATACATTCTTGGCAAGTTCTCTACTACTGAGCTGTTTGCTAGTCCCAAAAAATTAGTACATAGACTATTTTTTATTTTTAATTTTCTTATTCATTGAGTGCTGGGTATAGAAGCCGAGTCATGCTCACGTTTTTATTATTTTCCAAAAATGCTAAGTGAAATAAGCCAATCCCACAAAACCAAAGGCCAAATGTTTTATCTAATATGGTGATTCTAACTCACAATAATGTGAAAGTGATGGGGCACTAATGATGAATAGTCTTACCTTAGATTAGGTAGAGGGAAGTGATAGGAGAGCAGGGAGGAAATTTGGGGATAAAAAGATAGTAGAATGAAACAGGCACTATTACTGTTTGTGTATATGTGACTAAATGACCAATATGATTCTGAAACATGTGCACTTAGAAAATTGAAAAATTATATCCCATCTATGTATGATACATCAAAGTGCATAAATACATTGTACTGTCATGTATAGCTAATTAAAACAAATAAAAAATGTAAAATAAAAAAGGCCCTTGGGTGGGAAAGCCTTAAAATGGCGGCTGTCACTTAATATGGCAACCCTGATGCTAAGCAAAGACCTTACAGACACATCATATATAATTCTAGTACAACTGCTCCTTTTCCTAATTGTACATGATGTAGATTCACTCCAGTAGTGTAGTTGATCATGCACATAGGGTAATAACTTCTGACTTATTCTACTATCTTTAATCCCAAGCCCTTTTAAGTTTTATTTTAAGACAATATCTGCAGGCTGGGGTTGTGGCTCAGTGGTGGTGTGTTCACCTGGTGCTTGAGCGGCCAGGCTTCAATCTTCAGCACCAAGTAGAAACAAAGGCATTGTGTACAATTTAAAAAATAAATAAGTATTAACAAAAAAGATGATATCTGGCTATGTTGCCCAGCCTGGCCAAAAGTTGTGATACTCCTGCCACAGCTTCTCAAGCTATTGGGATTAAAGTCATTGACAATCCCAGCTACGCAAAATAGTTCATTTGATACAAATATTATTGACCATACTCAGCAACATGGATTCAACTTTTTCTGAATGATATATGGGTCCCACCCTGAAAGCTATTACATCATACATATATATACATATATACACAAAGACACCAGAGATTAAACCCAGGGGCACTTAAACACTGAGCTACATTCCCAGCACTTGTTATATTTAATTTTGAAACATGATGTCACTAAGTTCTTAGGGTCTCACTAAGTTGCTGAGCCTGGCTTTGAAATTAGCAGTTTTTCTGCCTCAGCCTCTCTATCTGCTGGGATTACAGTTGTGTGCCACTGTCCCTGGCTTACATAAAATTTTATAGAACAAAATTATGTATCAATACATTAAACAATTGCATTGATGGGACCATTTGATAGGTGGGTTGCAGTAAGAAAAAGAAAATTTCTTTTGTAGGTCTATTTTTATATATGGAAAATGGTGGTTTTATGTCTGGTAAGGTTAGTAATATTCTGAGAATTTTATTAGATTTGAGAGTTTTTGTCGAATTTGTCTACAGAACTTAAGGTAATCGGCTATTAAAGGCTTAAAAAAGCCCAAGATAAATTTTGCTCCCCATACAGAACCTTGTCTTTCCACCTTCATGGTGTTCTATCTAGCCAAAGTCAAGTGGCCTGAAGGTTATTGATGTAGAACAACTTCATAGAGAACTTCAGTTCACACATGTAAAAATCCTCTGCTTGTCATTTTCTCCTTCTTAGGTTAGAAACCATATCATCATTTCATGGGCAGAGAAGTGTACTGAGGATTTAGGACCTTGGACACTACACAAGGTCCTAAATCCTCGGCCCCTATTTTTTCCTGGGTATGCCACAAGATGCCCACTGCTCTCTCTTGTTCCCTGAATAATTCAAGGAATTTTAGGCTCTGGGTCAATTCTTATTAGAGGACAGCTTAAGGTGTGGTGTGCAACCACTCAGGGGAGCAGCTGGGGACCTTGGAGCTAAGGAATCTTCTGGAACAAGCCTCATCCACCCAGCTAACTAATTCGGGCATTGTTTTCCACAAGCTGTGTTCCCATCCCTTGGGAACAGGTGAACAGTCAGTGTGTGGAAGCTGATGCTGAGGGTCCATGTCAGCAGTGATTTCTGACCCTTGCATTCTCTCACAGTTGTGACACAACAAAAACTCTCCCAGAGCATAGGAACCATTCACCTGAGTGCAGTGCTGTGCAAACCTTAAAAGTCTCATACACTGGAGTCATGGTCCAGGTCTCCTGGGAGGGTGATCCTGGAGTATTTTAGTGACCACCACCAGGTGGGAGAATGTACCAGCAGACAGGGACATTGTCTGTCCCTTGTGCCTGAGAGTTTGCTTCCTCACACCAGGCATTTCTGTGCTTATCACTGTGAAATCATCTGCTCACTTATTTGAGGCCCAAGTTTGTTGATTCAGAACCAAATATGATGAAATATTATGAAAGAGGGAATAAATAAGCAGATTGAAAAAGTGTACTTACATTGTTTTTTGTTAAACATCCTAATTTACAGCAAGGTGCAGTCGTGCACACCTGTAATTCTTGCTTCTCCAGAGGCTGAGGCAGGAGGATTTCAAGTTTGAGGAGAGCTTTACAAAGTTAGTGAGTCTCTATTCAACTTGGTGAGATTCTGTCTTAAATAAAATATAAAAGATTTTGGATGTGGCTCAAATGTAAGGTGCCTATATATTCAATCCCTGCTTAGAAAACAAAAACAAACAAACAAACAAACAAAAACACATTGCCTCATCCTTGGACTACTTTTTTGGGAGCTAGATTCTTAGCTTCTGAAATTTGTGAATTACATAAATACTCAGTCCATACTCACTGTGATCTGTGCAACATTTTGGCTGGTCTTAGACATGGTCTACTATTTCCATTTTTAGAAGTAGTATTTAAACTATTATTTATTTATTTACTCATGTATTGAATTCTGGGATTCAAGCCAGGGACTTGCTCCTGCTTGTTGTCCTTCAAAAAATACTTTCAAATTGCTGAAAGCATTTTTCTTTTGCGTGGTTGTTTCACTAGGGATTAAACCCAGAAGCACTTGACCATCACACACATCCACAACATTTTTTTTTTTTTTAATAATTATTTTAAATTTTGTTTTATTGGGATGGACAGAATGCCTTACCTTTAAAAAAATTTTTTTGTGGATCTAAAAGTCATACCAAGTGCTTCACACATGCTAGGCAAGTGCTCTGACACTGCATGACAGCACTACTCCCCCCATTTTTTTTTTTAATTTAAACTGAGTTTCATTAAGTATCTGAGGTTTTTTCTATGTTGCTGAGATGGGCCTCAATCTTGTCATCCTTCTGTCCTGACCTTCCTAGTTGCTAATATTTTAAGTGCACGCCACCAGAGCAGCAGTTATAATGACCCTTAATGATAAATCACACATTTCTCTATAGATGGAAACAGTATTCAAAATCAGTTTTTTTTCTTTCTCCATAGTTTTGAAATTTGTAAATATAATTCTTGCTCTTTTCTTTGTTTTTGCTTTAGTCCAGAAAAGGTATACAGTAAATAGTATTGTTTCTTAGGTATATATTTGTGAATCTCCCATGTACATTAGTTTATTCATTTCTTATTAAATTAAGTTTATTTTTCAGAGATATTTTAGACTTATATAGTGCATTAGTCAGAGTTGTCTTCAGGAACAGAATCAATAGCAAAAATGCTTCAAAAAGGAGGATTTTTGTGTTTTCTAACATGAGCAGGAGCTGGATGGTCCACAATGGCCATCTGCAGGCTGGAAAGCTAGAGAAATATTAGCTGAGCAGTCCAAGATACTGAAGCTTCAGAATAAGAGTGATCAATGGTGCTACCCTATTCTGAGATCTAATGCTTCTAGAAAATTCCTGGTCAATCACTGGCAGAGTTTTGCTTTGGAAGAGCGAAGAAGGGAAAATGTGGTATCCTCAGGCCATCACAGCAGCAGTGGGGAAAACATTTGAGAAGTGAGGTTGCATCTTCTGCTGGAGGCTTGTTCTTCCAACTTTTATTCCATCCAAGCCACCATCTTATTTGGATGATGTTGCCCACACCTAGGGAAGTTGTTTCCTTTGCTTTCCCACATGACAATCATTCTAGACACACCCTCATGTACACACCCAGTAGCCTCTTAACCTTCAGTAACTCTTAATCAAATCAAGGTGACAATTCAAGTGAACCATTACACTCCCCATCATACACCCCTTCTCTCCAGCTTAGAGTCTCCACTGTTTTCATCCTATTGCATTGGTCTAGTATATTTGTTAGTTACTGAATCAGAGTTGTACGTTTCATGAACAGAGTGGAGGAAACAACAGTTTTCTTCAGCTGAAGTCCATATTTTACCTGAGGTTCCTCCTGTGTGTGATGTGATTGTATGTGTCCTATATTCTCCATCATCATGTCATAGAGAAGAGTTTCACTGCCTGAGAATCCTGTGCTCCACCTGTCCATCACTCCTCCCCTTCTGCACTTCCCTCTCTGCTCCCTAAGTCCCTTGCCCCATGGGCCCTGCTACTGCTTCTATAAGGTTACCTTTTTGAGAACCTTGTTGACTTGGAGTCTTACTGCACTTGGCTACTTCAGACTGGCCTCTTTCACTTTTAGTCTGCATTCAAGGTGCTATATCTTTGTGTAGTTACATTATAGTTTCTCCATTCACCTGTAGAAAGGTGCACCTCTTTTGCTACTGTAGTTGGGGACTTCTGGACATGCCTGCTGTACTCACTACTGTGAGGGTTCTCTGCACAAAATTTTTATCAAATTAGGGGAACACCTGGGAGTGTGATGAGTTAATGGTAGAGTGTGCTGGTTTTATTTTGTAGGAGCATGGCTGTCTTCCATTCACATGAGCAAGGAATGAGTTCTTGCTGATTTATGTTTTCCCTGTCTTTCAGTGCTGTTGGTGTTTGGCATTAGACCACTCTGGTGGATGTATGGTTGTACCTATGGTTTTTTTTTTTTTTTTTTTTTTTTTTGTACCTATCTTTTCAACTGTGACATTTGTATGAAATAAATGTGAGTTTCATTTTTTGCATGTTAATGTACAGGATCTTTGGAAACATTTTTAACCAATTTGTGAAGTAAATGTATTTTTAATGTACCACTGATTTTTTTCATTTGCTTATTTGGCAAATATCAGTAGAATAAATTTATATTCTGCCAAATACTGCACTGTCTTGATAATTGTAGCTTTTTAATAGTTTTTACCCTCAGGTAGTGTCCTTCCTGTGAAATTAGTTTGTATTACTCTGCTAATTATTCTGAGTCTTTCATGAAAAAAAAATGATGTAAAAGATATTTTATTGAATCTGTAACTGAAATTGTAAGAATTTATGAAAACACTGATTCTTCCCAGCTATTACAATGAAATATCTCCACATATTTGTGTGGTCATTTAATTGAAAGTTTAGTCTAGGGCCACCCCAGTGGCACATGTCTTTATTCCCAGCATTTCTAGGGTTTTAGTTAGTAGGATGTCAAGTTCAAAGGAGGCCTCTACAGGTTAGGTGCTGAACTACTTAGAGATTTTTTCTCTCAAATTAGAAATAATTTTTTATAAAGGGCTATGGATGTGGCTCATTTGTAAAGCACCTCTGGATTAATTCTTTAATATAAAAAATGAACAATCAAAAAACAAATAAATAAATGAATAGAAAATACTTTGGCCTATGGATTTTGGAGCCTGATATTTCTCCTGGATGGTCAATGTCCAGTGGTTTATTTTTCATTCATGAGCCGTGCTTTTTTTTTTTTTTTTCTCAATATTCTTTGTGCTTCTTTTGTTGTTGTTGTTGTTTAAAGTGAATGAAAATGTGTTTCTCTTCTTTCTCCAGGGCTGCTGTTAATGTTTTAGAAGTCTTCATGCATTTGCCTAGAGACTATGTTGTATATGCTGTCTAGTGAATTAGTTTGCTTCCCACTCCTTTGACACGTTTACCTGAATGCCAGTGTGGTAGGACAAAATGAAAAGTTTAGTAGTTTATGAGATGAGAGGCTTTGGTTTTGCAGAGTGACACACAGCAGCTCTGCTTCATGACATTTCACCATGGAGGCTTGAAGCTGCGGCAGGTACCTGTAACACAGTAGCAGAGGCAGCAAACAAAATAACAGAGAAAGAACAAATCCTCTTTAGGTTTAGTGTAGTAAAAGTCCCTAATAAGTATAACCTGAGACCTTAGGCTTTTGACAAGCTTGTGCCCATATAAAAAATATAAAATTTTCTCTTTAATATATTGCTCCAACTCTCTTGCCTTGATGTCCTCAAAATCGTTTATGTATCAAATTGAAAGCCCTGCTGTGCTTATGGCTCAGGCTTTCAAAATTATTCCTCTGGCTGTGGTTCCACTAATAAAGTGTTGCTGCAACATCTTAGTGTCCCTTGGCCTCATTTCCCCCCAATGGAAGAATGTAAAACAGTGCAGTAGAAACAGCAAAAGCTTTGTCCTCAGGTTCTTGTGGGTAGATGTGCTGGGGCCTCTGCTTTAAAACACAGTGTTGCTATTGAAAACTCTTCTGTGCGACTACTGTGGAGAACCCAGCCTGGGGAGGAACCAGTGCTTAGCATGTGGGTCTTGGTTCTCTCTGAAAAGTGTCATTCTGTTCTTTGAGGGCTTCCTTTTTTCCTGAGAATAACCTGGGTGGTTTGTTTTGGGGATGCACACTATAGAGAGATCCCACAGCTGCTAAAGCACTGAACCAAACCCCAGCACCACCAACCTCATTTTTTAAAAGTTTTGTTTATATTGATTCAGCGTTTTTCAACTTGCTTATGGCCTAACTAATTAGCTGAGGCTGGCATTGAACTTGGGAGCCTCCTGCCTCAACCTCCTGAACCTGGGAGTTTTTGAAACCTGATTTATAGAAGAAAAATCTCTCTGAAGATTTCTCATTAGATTTCAGGTGATGGTTGACTGGATAAAAATAATTTGCTGTTCTTGTGTGATGCAGGCCATTTGTTTACTCAAATCCCTTTAAGGAATTTCTACTAATTTTTTTACAGTGATCACTTCAGACGTAGGAGAGTGAGAGTTTTTGGACATTTAAGATTGTTCTATTATTGTTGTTGTTATAATAATAATGATAATAATAATAACAATTATTATTATTATTATTATTATTATTATTATTATTATTATTATTTTGGTAGTGGGGATTAAACTCAGGGGCACTCGACCACTGGGCCACATTTCCAGCTTTTTTTTGTATTTTATTAGAGACAGGGTCTTACTGAGTAGCTAAGTGCCTTGCCATTGCTGAGGCTGACTTTGAACTCGGATCTTCCTGCCTTAGCCTCCAAGCGCTGGGATTATAGACGTGCGCCACTGCACCCAGCATATTCCATTATTTTAATACAAATTTCACAGACTTAGATAAGATATGCTGTTTGTACAATGAAGCCAGTTTCCAAGGTCTCACACTGTGATGTCAGGCTGCTGTCCTGCACCAGAGAGGACAATTCTGAAGGACTAGTGCAGGTCACACTGTTTTTGCTGCCCTCCACTGTTCTTCCTGACTGCTTCATGTAGATGTTGTGAACCTGTCAGAGCTTTTAGGCATGATGCCATTTTTGCTAATTGTTCTGCTCGTGTTTTCTCATTTCTCTGGAGGTTTGGCATGTGGAGCAGCTCCTTCTCCCTGGAGACTTTTCCATCTTGGATATAAATGACTAACCTTTTCCAAAGAAAAACTGACTATATTTGTGTGAGATAATTTTGGGGCACTATTCTCTTCTACTTCATGTTAGCAGGCTTTCTGTTCTGTTTTATTTCATGGTAGTACGGTGCTGGTTCCAAAATCCCTGTTGTCATTTTGGAATGGGTGTTGATGTTTTTTAAAGGCTTGTCATTTTTATACAATTTTTTTTATTTAAATTTTTTTTATAATTTTTAATATATGTACAACTCATAGTGTATGTATTTAGCATATTTTTACATACAACTGTATACAAAGTATATTCGTACAATTCAGGTCTTCAATCATGCATACAATTTTTTTTTGTACTGGGAATCAAACTCAGGGTCACATGAAACAACTGGGTCACATCCCAAGCCCTTTTTTTTTTGTATTTTATTAAAGACATGATCTCACTGAGTTTCTAAGTGCCTCACTATTGCTAAAGCTGGCTTTGAACTTATGATCTTTTTGCCTCAGCATCCCAAGTCCTGGGTTTACAGGCATGCGCCACCATGCCCAGCTTTTATAGAATTGTTTAGCTTATTATATAAAATTACATTTCCACTGGTGGAGTGGTGCATGTTTATAATCTCAGCATCTGGGATGCTGAGGCAGAAGTATTATAAAATTAAATTTTAACCTCAGCCACTTAAAAGGCTCTAAGCTAGATAGTGAGTACCGTCTCAAAATGACAAATATGCTGGAGATGTGACACTGTGTTAAGTGACCTGATTTCAATGCCTGCTTTTTAAAAAAATTTTTTTCCAAATATAAATAAATAAATACAGGTAAATCTCTTGTAAGCTTCTTAAGAGTTTTAGTCTTTCACATTTGAAAGTGTAATAAATGGATATTATCTACAGAACATAAGCCTTTTGCCAACTAGATTCCAGTTTGTCTGGACGTCTGTCTCAAAGACACCTGCTTTCACTCATCTTTCCATCCTGTGAAGGCCAACACACTGAATGAATTCTCTTGATCTTTTGCTCACCTGTGCTAATACTTTGCTTCTCAGGAGCTCACAAGTTTAAGTCCTTAAGTATGGTTTTGTGTTAATGGCATGGGCACCTTCTAGTAGGTGCTCTTTTTGGCTGATCAATCACTGTGCAGACATAGTATCATGCTTAGAGATGTACTTGGAGTGTCTTGTTTCACATCCAAAGAGTGTTAGATAGGTGAGGACTTTGGGTTGCAACCCTGCTGCTTTACTACACCCTGGAAATGCTGCTGCCTTTAGTTTATTTGTACCAGCATCATTCCAGGCATGAGAAAATTCTTTCCCAAAAGACAACCATTGCACATAAGGACTAACCTTGTTCAAAATGTCCTCCAGCAGAACATGTCTCTGTGCCATATGACTGAACCATATGTTAGTGAACTGGCTGCTTTTCAGAAGAGTTTTTACAATCACTGGACATTCATTGTTGCTATGAGGTTTATAAAAGTAGTGTCTGCCATTTTTAAGGAGACTACCTTGAGCTATATAAGATTTCCAAAGTTATTATTAGACTAGTAATATGTTTGGGCCATTGAGTTTTTTCTAAGACATGTGACATCTTTCCAATTACCCCATTCTGCTTTGATAGAAACCATGAGAAATTATCAAATTGTTGTGTTTATTAATCATTGTACTTATTTACTAGTTGGCTATGTTCTGGACTAATAACCTGCAAATTTATAGTTGATTTCTTGGTGTAATCACACAGTTTTAGCTCAATTCCCAATTAACCCATTGTGACAAACTGTGTGAAATGTTGCCTAAACGTTGTCTATGAGGGAAGCTCCTTAGTGAGCCCATGACCAGAGTGTGTTGGTGTGTTTAAATTTAGGCACTTCTTTAAGGATGGAACAATAGACTTTCAGAAGTAGATAAAATATTAGTAAACACCCATGTTCTGTGTACCAATTGTTAGGTCTAGTGAGCCAATGTGGTTGGCAGAAGCTGTCTGAAATGCTGAGTTTTATGTATCCAGCAATTTCCTACTTAGTCAGCTTTCTATTGTAAGAGTACATAGTATCTTGAGTGGTAATATTACCTCTGTACTGCACAGGAATTTGGTAAAACTTGTAATAGAGGTGCAACGAACAAAGAAGGTAGAAGTGACATGGAAGCCTGTCTTATTTACCGTAGGCCCACCAAAGGAAGGGTAAAAAATACTCTACTACTTGCCTTCTCAGTGGCCCAATTCTAGTGTTGAAGTGGCTGTAAGGTTTTGAGAGCACTATAGTTTTTATGGCGCAAACTGTGGAATTGTGGAATGAATCTGGAAGACAGAGAATGATGTGAACATCATGAATGTTGACTATAGATTTCTTATGCTGTCAGTCTATTCTGACCTCCACTATATACTTCTTGAATATTTTAGATCTCAGTAAGCTTTGAGGATGTGGCTGTGAACTTTACCAAGGAGGAGTGGGCTTTGATGGATCCATTTGAAAAGAACCTGTACAGAGATGTGATGCAGGAAGTCCTGAGAAACCTGGCTTTTATAGGTAATACTGATGTTTCTTTAGTTAATCAAATAGAGAACTCATGTTAATTTTGGTCATTTAAGTCAAACATGAAAAAGAATCATTTAAATTATTGCAGGAGAAAATGCACCTAGGATTTGACAAAGCATTTCTAGTACCTAAAAATTCATAATGATTGTTCTGGTCTGGCATTTTAGGTAACAAATGGGATGACAAGAACTTGGAAGTTCAGACCCAAAATTCTAGAAGCAATCAAAGGTAATTATACTCACAAAAGAAATCATTGAGGGAATCTGAAATGTCTTATAATTTTCAGAACAAACCAAAAATATAAACAATTTGAATTATATTTATTTGTATAAGATTTTTTTTACCAGAAATATATACTCATTTGTAACACTCTTCTCAAAGTACTTGACATGCAAAAGTAGTATAAAATTGCATATGTGAATACGACTATTTGGATAATAGCCATAGGGAAGCTGTGTTGCAAAGGATTGTTTTCTTTCAATCTCTTTATGTTCAGGACACTTGAACAGGTCAGCAAACCTAGGCTTTACCTCATGTTGGTAGGAATGTAAATCTATCCTAGCCTTTACCCAATTTTGCCTATAATGTAATCTAGGTCCTATAAATAAATAGAATATCATGAATGAATCAAGAATTCATAATGTGCTGATAATTCTTTAAAGAAAATGTATAAGAATCTTCAAAGGCAAAGAATATAGTGTGGAGAAACTTTCAATGAGATTCCAATTCTTAACCGGACAAAGAGAAATTTTAATAGAGTAAATCCATGTGACTGCATTATGGGTACAAAAGACTTCATATGTCCTTCATTTCTTCATAGGCAGATCACATCTCCCTCTGGACACAAACATAATCAGCATGAGGAAGGTGGAGAGAAGCTATATGAATCTAAACAATACAGAAAATCTCTGATTTCCCTCAAAAGTGTTCAGACACAAATGTTAATACAAACAGGAGATGGACCTTATCAAAGTGCAGTTACTGGGAACGGTTTTTGTTTCTCCCAGTTCCATTCAAACTCATGAAGAAACACGTACTGGTTGGCAACAATATCAATGTCAAGAATGTGGTGAAGCCCTTTCTTCACTCACAGGTTTTCAACAACACAAGATAACACACAGTGGATGTAAAACATATAAATGTGAGGTATGTGGGAAAGCCTTTCCTTATCCCAGTTTATTTAAAGTACATCAGAGAACGCATACTGGAGAGAAGCCCTATGAATGCCTAAAATGTGGAAAAGCCTTTATTACATCCAGTCACCTTCACGCACATGAAAGAATGCATACTGGAGAGAAGTCCTATAAATGTCAACAATGTGGAAAAGCCTTTCCTTATCCCAGTTTATTTAGAGTACATCAGAGAACACATACTGGAGAGAAGCCCTATGAATGCCTAAAATGTGGAAAAGCCTTTAGTACATCCAGTCACCTTCACGCACATGAAAGAATGCATACTGGAGAGAAGTCCTATAAATGTCAACAATGTGGAAAAGCCTTTCCTTATCCCAGTTTATTTAGAGTACATCAGAGAACGCATACTGGAGAGAAGCCCTATGAATGCCTAAAATGTGGAAAAGCCTTTATTACATCCACTCACCTTCACGTACATGAAAGAATGCATACTGGAGAGAAGCCCTATAAATGTCAACAATGTGGAAAAGCCTTTCGTACATCCAGTTACCTTCACATACATGAAAGAATGCATACTGGAGAGAAGCCCCATGAATGTAAACAATGTGGAAAATCCTTTAGTACATTCAGTAAACTTCGGACACACGAAAAAACTCATACTGGAGAGAACCCCTATGAATGTAAGCAGTGTGGAAAAGTCCTCTCTAGTTCCTATAACCTTAATATGCATAAAAATACTCATACTGGAGAGAAGCCCTATAAATGTAAACTATGTGGAAAAGCCTTTGGTAATTTCAATGTACTTCAAAGACATGAAAGAACACATACTGGAGAGAAGCCCTATGAATGTAAACAATGTGGAAGAGCCTTCACTCAGTTCTTTTCCCTTCAATCACATGAACGAACTCATACTGGAGAGAAGCCCTATGAATGTAAACACTGTGGAAAAGCCTTTGGTAGATCTAGTGTCCTTCATACACATGAAAGAACACATACTGGAGAGAAGCCCTATGAATGTACACAATGTGGAAGAGCCTTCACTCGGTTTTTTTCCCTTCACTTACATGAACGAGTTCATACTGGAGAGAAGCCATATGAATGTCAACAATGTGGAAAAGGTTTTTCTCAATCCAGTCACCTTCACGTACATGGCAGAATCCATACTGGAGAGAAGCCTTATGAATGTAAGCAGTGTGGAAAAGCCTTTGCTACATCCAGGGAGCTAAAGATACATGGAAGAATTCACAGTGGAGAGAAGCCCTATGAATGTAAACAATGTGGAAAAGCCTTCAATCGGTCCAGTACCCTTCACTCACATGAACGAATACATACTGGAGAGAAGCCTTATGCATGTCAACAATGTGGAAAAGCCTTTCGTACATCCAGTCAACTTCACAGACACAAACAAACTCACACTGAAGAGAAGTGCCATGAATGTCAACAATGTGGCAAAGCCTTTGTTACATCCAGTAAACTTCAGACACACAAAGAAACTTATACTGGAGAGAAGCCCTATGAATGTAAGCACTGTGGAAAAGACTTTACTACTTCCTTTTAACTTCAAATACATGAACAAACTCATACAGGAAAAAAAGCCTTATGAATGTCAAAAATTTGGCAAACCTATGATACATGAACTCAACTTCACAGGCATGGTGAATGCATTCATGAATGAAGACTGATGTATGTAAACAATATGGTAAAACCTTTGCTACATCCGCTCAGCTTCACATACTTGAAAAAAGGCAAACTGGAAAGAAGACCCATGAACGTAAACAATGTGAAAAATTGTTGTTACATCCTGTCTGCTTCTCTCATGGGAACTAACTCATGCTGCAGAGAAATTGTTCTCATGAAAACAATTGGCAAAGTCTTTTGTTATTACTGTTTTATGCATAAACATGAAGGAAATTTACTGTAGAAATATCCTTTGAATACAAAATGTTGTAAATCAATATTTCATGTCACCTTCAATAAAAAGAAAGGGCTCACACTGCCGAATATATATATATATTGTAGTGGGGATTTAGTCTGGTACTCTACCAATGAGCCATATCCCTATTACATTTATTATTATTATTATTATTATTATTATTATTATTATTATTATTATTTGAGAGAGAATCTTGCTAAGTTTCTTGGGGTCCTGCTAAGGTGCTGCAGCTGGCCTCACCTAGTGATTTTTCAGCCTCAAACTCCTGAGTCTCTGGGATTAAAGGCATACACCACCAAATTGACTGAATAATTCTTTAAATATGAAAAATATGGCAAATCATTCAATTTTCCCTGTTGATTTCTAAGCCACTTTACTCACACTAAAAAACAAACATTCTGAACTTGGGAGATGTGCTACATCAGGTCAGCTTCACACCTCAGCCCTATTTTTCTTCTTATATATGGATATACTCATGGATAGAGAAGCCCTGTGAATGTGAGAAATGTGCAAAATTTTCTAATTTTCTCAGTTCCTTCTAAAGGCTGGCAAGATTCTTGTTGAAACTTTCATGGCAAAATGAATAAATCCCATGCATGTAAGAAATATGAAGTGTTCATATAATTCTAGTTTTGTTCAGTTGTTTGAAAGGACTTATACTGTGCAAAGTCCTGAGTATTAGCAATATGGGCAGTATTGAACTTTTGAGTTTTCTTTAAAGACGTAAAATGATTCATATCAGGGAAAATCCTTTTGTTCTTTAAAAAATGTGGCAACACTTTCAACTTTACAGGTGTCTTTGAACAGCATTGAAAAATGCACATTGTAGGAAAGACTTATATGTAGAAATGTGGTGAGACCTTCAGTTGTTTTAGGTCCAGTTAGACTTCTTCAGACTTGAGGAAATTTTTAAAATTTTATTTGTTATATGTTTATTTTGGTACTAGGTATTCAACCTAGAGATTCTTAACCAATGAGCCAGATCTCAGTCCTTTTTAATTTTCTTTTTCTTTTTTTTTTTTTTTCTTTCCAAATTTGAGACATGTTCCCACAGGATTCCTTAGGTACTACGTTGCCAAGGCTGGCTTTTAATTTGAGATCCTGCTGTCTCAGCCTGACATAGTCATGCACTGCCTTCAGCAGCCTGTTTTTTTGAGAAAACCATTATAGTTGTGTGAAAATGCTGTTTGCCTTCATTTCTCCTTTTCTATTAATGGGTAATGAAAATGCTCCCTGGAGTAGACATGAACATTGCATCAGCATGAAGATGTGAAAGTAATATGATTTCTGGGTTATATCTCTCCTATTTTTACATTCAATTTTTCTATATTTTAACTTTTTTGCAGGTGCAGTCAACTCTCACATATTATTACCTAATCTTATGTACACTATGGTTGTATGTGTGTGTAAAATCTAGTATGCAGTACAATTTTGTACGTAGAAGTATATTATACAGAATAGTTTACTAGATTTGTAGTTCAAATGTATTAATATTTATTTTCAACATTTGAATTCTTTTATAGGCTTTTCATTTATCTACCCATTTAAAGTACATTTTCTCTAATATTGTCCATTTTTTTCCACCAAAGGCTTTTTAAATCTCTTGTCTCATAATTTATAAACTTTTCTCCAATTATAATAACTTATGCTTTTATATATCTTGTGACAAAATAAAAATTGTAAGAAATTTTATATATTACAAGGGTCAGGGAATGGAAAAGGAAAAGGAAATCATTATTAATATCATCATTATCATCATAGCCATCATCACATCTGGAGTGCTTGAGCACTGAGCACCATTCTTATCTGTCTTTATTTTTTTATTATTTTTTATTTTGATAGAGGATCTTGCTAAGTATTTTCCAAAAGCCTCCCTATGTTGCTGTGGCTGGGTTTGAACTTGTGATCCTCATGTTTTAGTCACCGATAATATACACATATTCTGTCCAGCTCCTGGATGTTTCTTGAAATCCTGGTGTACATCAAAATGTGCCTTGTTTGTGTATATTTTCCAGGTGTTAACCGATTCAGAAGCAAAAATTGCATTTTAATGTATTGATGTATATTTACCTCCTTCAAGCTGTCAGAGTCTACAACAACACTGATAATATAAGAACATTATTTCACATTTTATATTTCAAATATTTATTAGTCCACTTTAAACTGCAGTGTACTTGAAAGAGTTTATCTTAGATAATTTCTGTTGAAAACAGCGGTGGAAGGACTATTTAAATATTTAAGGGAACAAAGTATTCATTTCTATTAAGATGTCATGATATAATGAACTTTAATTAATCATCATGAGTATTATCAGAACTTTTTTCAACAAATAATTTAAGATTGCCATCTTTTTTTTTTTTTTTTTTTTTTTTTTTTTTTTTTTTGTGGTACTGGGGATTGAACTCAGGGGCACTCGACCACTGGGTCACATCCCCAGCCCTTTTTTTGTATTTTATTTAGAGACAGGGTCCCACTGAGTTGCTAAGTGCCTCGCCATTGCTGAGGCTGGCTTTGAACTGGCGATCCTCCTGCCTCAGCCTCCCAAAGTGCTGGGATTGCAGGCGTGCGCCACCGCGCCCGGCAAGATTGCCATCTTTGCACCAGGAATTAGCTAGGCACATTGACAGGTTTACAGATGCTATCAAACATGGCATGGTGCCACGAGACTTCTTTCTAGATCACCATGTGAAATTAGAAAAGGAAACAATTGGGAGGGGTAAGGTTTGCTACCCACACATGCACAGTCATATGCACGTGCACTTATGTGCAGGTTCAATTTACCCTTTTCTGTACATACCCTCTCTACGGCAGTTCTTTAATTCTCAAGCTATAATGCGACTATTGTTTAATTTTTCTCACAATGTGCTTCCCACTAGTCCTCAAAAATCAATTGTTATTTCATGACTTCACAATTTGGTCTTTTGTGTCTTTCCAAAGTTTGACTATACATTGTATTTGTTACTGTAGGCATCTCCACTTTAGCCTTTTGTAAATATTGGTGAAATGTCTCTTTTTTCCTCCTTTTCTCTCTTCTTTTCTTCAGATTTCACCTGGAGTGCTCCACCACTGAGCATTGACATAGCCCTTTGAATCATTATATTTTGAAATTAGCTGAGTCTGGCCTCGAACTTCTTTTTTTTCTATTAAGTATAAATTTTATTTTTTTAATTTTATTTATTATACGTGCTTTTCCTTTTATATTTCATATAAAGAACACAGTTTTCCAAGTCATTGGTTTTACACAAAGTATTTTCATACCATTTGAGTTCTTATACAGGCACTTAGTATATTGATGTCCAATTCCTTCTGCCATTGTTTCTATCCCCTTGCCCCTTCCCTCCCCTCCCCTTTTTCTCTATTTAACATTCCTACATTCCTCTCATCCCCCCTTTCTTGCAACTATAATTCAGTATCATCATAGCAAAGGAATCCATCAACCTTTGGTTTTCTGGGATTGGCGACTTCACTTTGTGTTATTTTCTCCAACTCCATCCATTTACCTGCAAATTCCATGATTTAATTCTCTTTTAGTGCTGAGTAGTGTTCCATTGTGTATATATACCAAAGTTTCCCTATTCATTCATCTATTGACAGGCATCAGGGTTGTTTCCACAATCTAGCTATTGTGAATTGTGCTGCTATGAACATTGATGTGTCTCTGTCTTTGTAGTATAATATTTTTAAGTCCTTTGGGTATAGGCCACGGAGTGGGTTAGCTAGGTCAAATGGTGGTTCCATTCCAAGTTTTCCTAGGAAACTTTATACTGCTTTCCAAATTGGCTGCACCAATTTGCAGCCCCCATCAGCAACATTCTCGTTAGCATTTATTGTTGTTTGTGTTTTTGATAGCTGCCATTCTGACTGGCGTGAGATGAAATCTTAGTTTTGATTAGCATTTCTCTAATTGCTAGAGATGTTGAGCATTTTTTCATGTATTTGTTGATTGAATGCATATCTTTACTTAGAAGTGTCTGTTCAATTCCTAAGCCGGGTGCGTTGGCACATGCCTGTAATCCCAGCACTTGGGAGGATGAGGCAGGAAGATCGCCAGTTCAGAGCCAGCGTCAGCAATGGTGAGGCACTTAGCAACTCAGTGAGACCCTGTTTCTAATAAAATACAGAAAAAGGTTGGGTATGTGGCCCAGTGGCCCACTGGTCGAGTGCCCCTGAGTTCAATCCCTAGTATGAAAAAAAATTAAAAATCTGGCCTTTAGCTCCTATATTAATTGGATTGTTTATTATTTTGGTGTAAAGGTTCTTGAGAGCTTTATATATACTTGAAGTTAATGTTCTATCTGATGTGCATGTGGTAAAGATTTGCTCCCATTTGGAGGTTCTCTGTTCAGCTCACTGATTGTTTTTTTTTTTTTTTTTCTGAGAAGAAGCTTTTCAGTTTGAATCCATCCCATTTATTAATTTTTGGTTTTAGTTCTTGCACTATAGGGGTCTTATTGAGGAAGTGGGGGCCTAATCTAACATGTTGGAGATTTGGACCTACTTTTTTCTCTACTAGGTGCATGGTCTCTGGTTTAATTTCTAGATCTTTGATCCACTTTGAGTTGAGTTTTGTGCATGGAGAGAGAGAGAGGTTTAATTTCATTTTATTACATAAAGATTTCCAGTTTTTTCAATGCCATTTGATGAAGAGGCTCTTTTCTCCAATGTATGTTTTTGGCACCTTGGTCTAATATAAGATAACTGTAGATGAGTGGGTTAGTCTCTGTGTCTTCTATTCTGTACCCTTTGTCTACTGATCTGTTTTGGTGCCAATACCATGCTGTTTTAGTTACTGTTGCTTTGTAATACAATTTAAGGTCTAGAATAGTAATGCCACCAGCTTCACTCTTGCTAAGAATTGCTTTTGCTATTTTGGGTCTCTTATTTTTCCAGATGAATTTCATAATTTCTTATTCTATTTCTATGATGAATGAAATTGGAATTTTGATTGGGATTGTATTGAAATTTTATAGTGCTTTTGATAGAATAGTCATTTTGTCAATATTAGTTTTACCTATCCATGAACAAGGTAAATCTATCCATTTTCTAAGATCTTTAATTGTTTTCTTTAGCGTGCTGTTATTTTAATTGTACAGCTCTTTCACTTCTTTTGTTAGGTTGATTTTCCCCCCCATTTTTTTTTTTTTTTTTGACGTTAGAATAAATGGGATGGATTTCCTAGTTTCTCTTTCTGAGGATTTGTTGCTGATGTACAGAAATGCCTTAGATTTATGGATATTGATTTTATATCCTGCCGCTTTGCTGAATTCCTTTATTAGATCTAGAAGATCTCTGGTGCAGTTTTGTGGATCTTTTATGTATAGACGCACATTGTCTGCAAATAGTGATAATTTGAGTTCTTTTTTTTCTACCTGTATCCCTTTTATTTCTTTCATCTGTGTAATTGCATTGGCTAGAGTTTCAAGAACTCTGTTAAATAATAGTGGCAAAAGAGGACATCCCTGTCTTGTTCCAGTTTTTAGAGGGAATGCTTTTAGCTTTTCTGCATTTTGGATGATTTTGGCCTGCGGCTTAGCATAGATGGCCTTTACAATGTTGAGGTATTTTTCTGTTATCCCTATTTTTTTTCTAGCGTTTTGAACATGAAGGAGTGCTGTATCTTGTCAAATGCTTTCTCTGCATCCATTGAGATGATCATGTGATCTTTGTCTTTGAGTCTATTGATGTGGTGAATTACATTTATTGATTTCCTTATGTTGAACCAACCTTGCTTTCTTGGAATGAACCCGACTTGATCATTATGTACCATAATTTTGATGTGTTTTTATATTCGATTTGCCAGCACTTTATTGAGTATTTTTGCATCTATATTCATTAGTGATATTGGTCTAAAGTGTTTTTTCTTTGATGTGTCTCTGCCTGGTTTTGGAATCAGGGTGATATTGGCCTCATAGAATGAGTCTGGAAGGGTTCCCTCATTTTATATTTTATGGAATAGTTTAAGAAGTATTTGTGTTAGTTCTTCTTTAAAGGTCTTGTAGAACACGGTTGTGTATTCATCTGGACCTTAGCTTTTCTTGGTTGGTAAGTATTTGATGGCATCCTCTATTTCTTAGCTTGAACTTGATCTATTTAAGTTGTGTATATCATCCTGATTTAGTTTGGGCATATTGTATATTTATAGAAAATTGTCGATGTCTTCATTAATTTCTATTTTTTTGGAGTATAGATTTTCAAAATAATTTCTAATTTTCTGTATTTCTGTAGTGTCCGTTGTGATGTTTTCTTTTTCATCACATATATTGGTAATTTGAGTTTTTTCTCTTTTTTACTTAGTTAGCATAGCTAATGTTTTATCAATTTTATTTATTTTTTCAAAGAACCAACATTTGGTTCTGTCAATTCTTTCAATTTTTTCCCCCCAATTTCATTGATTTTGGCTCTGATTTTAGTTATTTCCTGTCTTCTACTGTTTTGGGGGTTAATTTTCTCTTCTTTTTCTAGAGCTTTGATGTGTAATGTTAATTCATTTATTTGTTGACCTTTTCTTCTTTTAAGCAATGAACTCCATGCAATGAATTTTCCTCTTAGTACTGTCTTCATAGTGTACCAGAGATTTTGATATGTTGTATCAGTATTCGCATTTATCTCTAGGAATTTTTGAATCTCCATTTTGATGTCTTCCACAACTTAATTGTTCATTCAATAGCATATTATTTAATCTCCAGGTGTTCGAGTAGGTTTTGTTTCTTATTTTATCATTGATTTCTAGTTTCTTTTCATTATGATCTGATAGAATGCAGGGTAAAATCTCTACTTTTTTGTATTAGAGTTGCTTTATGGCATAATATAGGATCTATTTTAGAGAATGATCTATTAGCTGCTGAGAAGAAAGTGTACTGACTCATTGATGAATAATATACACTATATATAGCAGTTCCATCTAAGCTATTGATTGTATTATAGAATTCTACAGTTTCTTTGTTTAGCATTTGTTTGGAAGATCTATCCAGTATTGAAAGTGTTGTATTAAAGTCACCTAGAGTTATTATGTTTTGGTCTATTTGGCTCTTGAATATGAGAAGTTTTTGTTTAATGAACGTGGATGCTCCGTTATTTGGGACATATATATTTATGACAGTTATTTTTTGTTGATGTATGATTCCCTTAAGTAGTATGAAATCTTCATCCTTATCTCTTTTGATTACCTTTGGCTTGAAGTCTACTTTGTTTGATATGAGGATGGAAACCCCTGCTTGCTTACGTAGTCCATGTGAGTAGTATATTTTATCCCATTCTTTCACCTTCAGTCTGTGGGCGTCTTTTCCTATGAGATGTGTCTCTTGAAGGCAGCATATTGTTGGGTCTTTTTTTTTTTTTTTTTTTTCTTTTTAATCCAATCTATAAGACTTTTTCATTGTTTTTTTTTTTTTTTTTTTTTTTTTTTTGGTAAAGGGAATTGAACTCACCTACCACTAGGCCACATCCTCAGTTGTTTTTTTGTTGGTTTTTTTTTTTTTTTTTTTTTTTTTTTTTTTGTATTTTATTAGAGACAGGGTCTCATTGAGTTGCTAAGTGCCTCGCCATTGCTGAGGCTGGCTTTGAACTCGCAATCCTCCTGCTTCAGCCTCCCAAGTACTGGGATTACAGCCATGTGCCACCATGCCCATCTAGGCTATGTCTTTTAATTGGTTAATTTAGGCCATTAATCATCTGGGCTACTATTCAGATATGATTTGTATTACCAGTCATTTTAAATTTTATTTTATTTCATTTTTTAGTATTTAGTTTGATTTGATTTCTCCTATGGTAGTTTTTCTTTATTGTTGTTCTTGCCTTTGAAGGTTTTTATTGTTGTTTTTCAATTTCTCTTCAAGGAATATTTTGCCAAGGATGTTCTGTAGTGCCAGCTTTTTTGTTGTAAATTCCTCTGGTTTTGTTTATCATGGAAGGTTTTTATTTTATCATCAAATCTAAAGCTTAATTTTGCTGGATATAAGATTCTTGGTTGTCATCTCTTATCTTCTAGAGTCTGGTATATGTTGTTTCAGGCTCTCCTTGCTTTGAGGGTCTGGGTTTAAAAATATGCTGTGCAGAGAATTGGTTTTCCTCTTTAGGTTATTCGATTTTTCTCTTATGGCTTTTAAAATTCTATCCTTATTTTGTATGCTATACATTTTCATTATAATATGCCTTGGTGTAGATCTGTTGTAATTTTGTACATTTGGCATCCTATATACTTATTTATTTGGTTCAAATTTTTTTTTCTTGTTTGGGAAATTTTCTGATATTATTTCATTAAAGCGATTTTGAATTCATTTAGATTGATTATCTGCACCTTCCTCAATTCCAATACATCTTATATTTGGTATTTTCCCATAATTCTTGGATATTTTGTTCATGGTTTCTTACTGTCTTCACTGTGTGGTCAACTTTATTTTCAATATTATATGTTCTTGTCCTCATTGTCTGAGGTCCTATCTTCCAAGTGATCCAATCTGTTGGTGATACTATCTATTGAGTTTTTTAAATGGTTTATTGTTTCTTTCATTTCAAGTATTTCTGTTTGGTGTTTCTCAGACTATGTATCTCTTTCTTGAAGTAATCTTTTGCTACCTGTATTTGTTCTCTTATCTCTTTGTTGGTGTAATCGATGGTTGCTGTATTTCTCTCTCTTTGTTGGAGAGATCAATGTTTGCCTGTATCTGCTCACTTAGGTCATCTTTTAAATCCTGAATCATCTTAATTGTGTATATTCGGAATTTCTTTTCCAACATTTCACCTACTGTGCTTTCTATGGATTCTATTGCTGTAGTATCTTGGTTTGTTTGGGGCATTTTCCTCCCTTGTTTTTTCATGATATTTATGTGTTTTCCTCTCTTGCAGTGTAAGTCTGAGGTATTCCTATTTCTGTCTTATTATCTTATATCATCCCTACAGGTTACCCGATGCATACTTTTAAGGGAAAGATCAATATTATAGCAGTCAAAGTACCCAACATATTGCCATATATCAGTTAGTTTCTATTTTTATATTTATAATTTTGACACTTTAAGTGATGAGATCAATTATCTTCTACCATTTAGTCAGTATTTTTGTATGGTGGTTCACAGTATGTAATGGTAGAAGGGGGGACTTATGGGTTGGCTAAAACATTTGTGAGATAGGATGTGAGAAGATAGAGGTATTATATTATTTGTCTAGTGAGAGGGTAATCATGGGAATTAGGGTGTTAGTAGGAGATGCAAAAGATAGGTATCCCTACATAATATTCCCTGTTCCTGGGCCCGGGGCCTATTCTCTGACCTGTAGGCAGAGGCAGAAAATACCTGTGGCTCCTGATTGGGTAGGCTGAGCTGGAATGCTTGTAGGTGGGCAGAGTTGGAACTCTTGCAGGTGGGCCCAGAGGGAACGCTCCTGAGCCGGGGCTTTTTGTGTGTGTGTGTGTGTGTGTGTGTGTGTGTGTGTGTGTGTGTGTGTGTGTTGCAGCAGGGATGGCATCTTCAAAATGGGCAGGCTGAGCTGGGAAAGCATGCTGGAGGTTCTAGGTGGTATTCTTTCAGGCCTGGGATTGTTTCCCTGTGGTCCCAATCCAGGATAGCATCTCCGTTGTGGTCGAGCCAATGGCCTCGAACTTCTTGTCACTGTGCCTCAGGCGCCTACCAGCTGAGATCACAGGCATGTGCCCTTGTATGCCCTGCAGCTGTCCCCTTTCTTTTCCTTCATGTCTCATTGGTCTGTTGATGACATTGGTATCACCACTCTGTCACTAGTGCTTGATCTATGTCTCATTTGTTTTATTGCATGTAAGCACATTAAAGAGCATTACAAAATATTGTCATTTGTATGTATTGTTTGGAGAACCATTTTCTCAAAATATATGTTTCCCTATACTTAATTGAGTTGCTTTTTCTTTTCTTTTTCTGGTGACGTAGACACAATTCTGCCTTGTGCATGCTTGGCAGTGACTTCAGCACTGGGCATACCCTAGCTCAGCTCCTGAGTTTGCTGCTCCTTTGTGTAGACCACACTGGTGACCACATCAGTAGATGCCATTCTACAGATGTTTCCTCCATGTTTACAGTTTGTCCTTTTCCTCTTAAACGTTTTTTGTAGTAGTTTTAAAAACTGACATCCAACTTAGCTCTTCTCACCAGGATTAATATTTAGGTGGAATATTCCAGAAAACCCAGACTTCATTTCTCTCTGTATTTAGGGTACCTCAGTAGCCATGTGAATATCATATTATGATTTTCTTAATCCACACAGTGTGAACAAAACCAGACAAGGAGAATTCCGGTCTAATGTTCTAATGTCGTGGCACTTCCATCTTTACGTAAGAATCTTAAATAAGCTTCTCCAGAGACCCTCACAATAACTTTTTTAAAAACAAAATGTCAGGAAAAGTTTTTGCAAAAAACTATGTGGGTTAGTACGGAGACTTGATGGTGTTTCTTCTGCTTCTGTGGTAAAGCTTGGGAAAACTCTGACTAATCTTACAAATGGTACACAAAGAACTTTCAGTGAGCTAAAAAACAAAACAACTTTATGTAGACCCGTTTAAACAATGTAAATGTCCACCTTGCTTTCACTGTGTGTAAAGATCAACAAAATTTCAAAAGAAAGGTCCAGAAAAATTTAAAGGATACCTTTCTGAACCCTGCAACCCATAAATCTACTCACTAAAAATTCCTTTTACCTCCAGCCTCTTCTGCGTTATATCATTAATGGAGCCTGCACTAGAAAAAACCTGGGCATTCTGTCCCAGATCTTAGCCAGGAATTCTCGTTTTAACATTATACAGCAGGGTCTCTGGAAATTTAGAAGCAGTGGTTTCAAGGTTCTTTATTTAGACCTGTAAACTTCCTCCCTAACAGCTGTGAACCACGTGAAGTTCACAGTGGGTGCAGCAACTTGGAGGTATTCAGATATCATGAAGGCAAAACCCCTCTTGACCCTATAGCCAATACATTTCCAGAAGTCCTTTCCAGTGCTTGTCCTGTGATGCAGGGAGGTCCTGTATGTTGCTGTAAACTTCTGGGCATCTTTCCTGTGTTTTGCTGGGTTCATTCTGCCCAGCAGACCTGGACAACTCTGGTCCTAGGGACTCTTATTGACGGTTGGACAGTAGGCACTCACACTGATTCCCATTTACTGCTGGGCCTGATGAACTTCTTCTCCACCACCACCCAGTCATACCTGGATCTGAAAGTCACTGTCACCTTCTTACCTGCACTGCCTCAGCTCAGATACTCCCTTGTTTTCCCCACTCACATTCCTTCTTCTTTTCAGACTTGTTGGCCATCAAGGACCATGTTCCTTCTCCTAGGGACACACCACCCCCTTACAACCTCCAGTCTGCCCAGGGTCACCCATTTGTATGCTGTGAGTAGGGTGTCTTCTCCTGCCATAGAGTCTTGTTACAGTTGGACCCAAGGTTGCCCAGGTGTGTGCTACAGGCTGGCTGTCTTCCCCTGTTCTGTGGAGCCATGGAACACTCTGCCCCTATGTTGGGTATCCTCAAGAAGAGAGAGGGTGGCCTCCAGTAGAGAACTTGAGTTTTGATCTGCTGCAAGAGTGTGATTTATGTGACCTCCATTGACCTGTCCTGTGCCCCACAAGGGAAGACTCTGCATTTGGTCCAGGCAGTATCATGCTTCCTGGAACATGCCACCAGAAACAACTGTGTTCATGTACTCTGTGATTTATAATTTAAGTTTTTAGTTGTAGTCTGAGGAAACCACAAATTATTTTCAGCTAATCATGAATCTACCAAGTAGAAAAGGAATTTGGGAAGAAATAATTTTTTGTCTCTTAGTAATTTTTTATTTAGATAGTGCTTTTTTGGTGTTGCATATTAAAGCTTTTCTCTTTGCTTTGATTTGGAATAATTTTTTTGAAAACTTATTGCTTGGTTTTGTAAGCACTTAAAATATGCATGAGATTGTAACATGGCTCCAGAATTTGCCAATCCCTAGAGTGAAACCAAATAGCCTTCGATAAGGGTCAGCAGATGCCTGTGGCTCTACTTCAGGTGCTGCTAAAGCCTCCAATCAGGTCTACATTGTACATGTACATGTAGGTCGAACGGTACATGCTGTGGAGAGAGCAGTTTCTGCTCATGCTAAGGGATTCACTGATCTGTTTTTAAAGTATTTAAATCATCCTGAGCAAAGCCTCTCCCACACCTATTTAAGTGTCCTAGATGTCTGTAAAAGTTTAGTCTTGGTGTGCACATCAGTATAGTAACCAGACTCCTAAGAGGGCTACAATATCTCCTGGAAATACCTGCCTACCACTTCTGGGCAATAGTGTTGGTATGTGTCATGTAAGCTACCTGGTACCGTAACCCAGGAGGAAAACTCTCGGAGGCAGAGTAAAGCTTTTACTACTTTTACTTCTACTTTCTTAGAGCTTAGAGAGGGAAAGAAAGATTTTTAGAGAGAAAAATTAAAGCAAGCTTTTCTTCTTGTCTTCTTAGCTTAGAGTCTTAGAGAGAAAGAAAGATAGAGCTTAGCTTAGAGAAAGATTAGAGCTTCTTCTCTCTTCTTTCTTCCTTCTTCTTTCTTCTGTCTTCTGTCTTCCTTGGGAGCCTCGGCCTAACTCTGACCAGTCATTACTTCTTCTATCTGGTTTCTCTTCTGTAACCACTCTGCCTACGTTCTGGCCGCTCTGGTTCTTCTGACCGACCGAGTGACTGCCCGACTGACTGAATTCTCCGTTCTCCTAACTCAGACCGCTTTCACCCGGTTATATACCTTCAGCTTTGCGGGTGCCTACAGGTGCATCACATACATATCAGGTGGAACTTATGACTTCCAGCTAGCTGCAACAGCCCTTCCTAATTAGGGCTCCTTCAGTGTCATAGCAGGTGGAATGCAACCTTCTGATAAATTTTGGCGAGTAGCTTAAAGAGTACAGAGGAGGTACAATGATTTAATGAAAAATAAATTATTATTTGCCATACTGAAGGTGTGACTGTGGTGCCAAACATCTTAACAAGTAACCTGCCTGACCTTGAGTCACATATTTTCCTTTAAGTATGCATTTTCTCACACAGTTTTGTAGCATGATGCTTTTGTTGAATAAACTGAGAAGTATATGAGTAGGTTTTATTAAATGGCATAGTGCACTAGAAATTTTGAATAACTGCAGCCAACTGAAATTTCAACTCTTGTAAATTTATAAAACGATTGTACAATTTTCACAATAGTTATGAATCAACAGTGCAGTGGCACACGCCTGAAATCCCAGTCATTTGGGATGCTGAGGCAGGAGGATTGTGATTTCAAAGCCAGTATCCCCCCAAATAAAACACAAAATTACAAAAGAGGGAATGGTATGTGGCTCAGTGTCGCAGTGCCTGTTGCCGCCTGTAGCGATTTCCGCTTGCAGCAATGATGCCGCGGGAGAAAATTCAGAGGCAGAATGGAAATGAAAAAGTTTTTTTTTCTTCTTTCTTCTAACTTCTCTCTCCAGCTCCAACAACCTCTCCAACTCCAACCACACCTCTAACTAACCCTCACCCGGTTAAATACTTTTTGCCTTAACCAGGACACGTGCTAAGAGCTCGAGCTTACAGGTGCATCACACAGTGTTCACGGGCATAAAAAGAGTCTTAGATAAATGCATGAATATCAGGTGAAAACACTTTAACACATTTATGGCTCTCAGCTAGCCGCCATCTTAGCTATCTTCTCAATTAGAGCTCCTACATTTCTCCCCTTTTGTTTTAAAAGAGGGCATGCTCTAGGAAGTCCCATGTGCAATCAACATTCTTACCCGTCATCGGATAAACAAGGCTGTGCCCTTGACTCCTGTCTTAGGTTGATATGTCAGTCACATGAGACTGTCCGGTGGATGGATGACGATCTCATCCAGTTCGACTGTGCCTGTCTTAGGTTGTCCCCCTCTGGAGATCTTACCCATCATTGGCTAACCAGCCATCCAATTGAGCCATTCAGGATTGACTGTGTGTTGACTAACAGCCGTCCAATCATGAAGAGATGCTGTGGCTTTAAGGCGGCATGCCTTCTGCTGACAAGCCATGTTCCATAGCGAATCAAGGTCTTTAAACAAATCAGCTGCCCTAAATTCCTTCAAGTAACGCACTTCGTTCTCTAGACAAATACCCGCAAGGTATTGTCCCGTAATGTCTTAAATAATGAAAGATCAAAATGTCCACTTGGTATAACACGTTGATCTAGGAGGCCCCATGCATGCAGAACAGAGGCCACACTGCTGGTGAGGTTGTTTGATGCTTGAGCAGCAGGGATGCTTGTAGCGACCGCGATCCCTGCAAGTGTAGCAGCATTTGTCGTTTTTATGTCTAGAAAATGCCACCGGCAAATCCTCAGTACTCGCTACCTAGAAACTCAAGCATCAATTATTAATGGAAAGGCAGTGCTATTCCAGCACTGAGTCAAAAGGCAAGTTGTCAAAGTAAGAAATAGAATTATTAGATTAGTAAATTAAAGTTGATCTCTGCTCACACACACTGCTGCTTGAGCTTCTACAAACATAAAGATAAATTAAAAATTAAGAGCACTTTGGAAAAAATAATTTGTTAGCTGGAACACCCGAGTCTCTGCATACACAGCAACCGTCTATGAAATTGCCTGTTGAAATAATTCAAATTAATCAGCTATTAAACAAAGTTAATTACAAATAAACAATCCTATGTCAAAACTCCAAAATATCAGGTTACACAGTATTAGTCATATTCTTTGCTGAAGAGAAGTCCCAGGGACACCTATAAATCAAAATTGAAGGTACCTTCACTTTTTAAATTGTTTACCCAAATTGAATACTCTATACTTAAATGAATTAAAGTTATTTGGATCCATATATATATATCCATATATATACATATATATAAATAATATTAATTTTCATAAGCGCTTTGTTATTTGTGATGTCACAGGAGAGATGCACAAACATACAAACATATTTGTGACATCACATTAACATGAAATTTAGACAAATGCACAGACATAAAGACATATATAAAAAGAAAAAAAAATACAATTGTGTGCACACTAAAGAGAGATCTTTTCGTCCCGGCCGGGAGGAATGAGACTTAAGTTGTGAATTTATTGAAGGACTCTTATAAGGGAATCATTCCATAACAACTTCATCTTGGCCTTCTTTATTTTGTACTTGTTTTATTAATCTTGATTCCTCAACAAATTCATCTTGATCTTTTTGATTTGGTACCTGTTTTATTAATTTTGATGGTATCCATATTGAGGAGGATTCGTGCTATGGAGAAACACAAACAGATCCTCTCCCCCAAATTAATACTGGATCTGGATCCTTTAATGTACCTGAATGAACATCCTTTCAGTAAACCAAAGTTTTATGATGTTGGTGTGGGTTCCGGTGTCTGTTTCCAGCCGAATATTCATTAGAATCTAAAGTTAAAAAATTTAAGGTAAATAGGGCAACTGCCAATCTGACCCTAGGATTTATCCAATTTCCTTCTTTTGGCTTCAATAGCATAATTTTGAGTGTGCAATTAGCTCATTCAATTATACCTTGACATTGAGGATTGTATGGGATACCTTTTTTATGGGATATATTGAATTTTGCGCAAAACTGTTTGAAAGATGAGGACGTATATGCAGGGCCATTATCTGTTTTAAGCATTTTGGGAATGCCCAATGCAGCAAAAGCTTGTAGACAATGAGATATAACATCTTTAATTTTTTCTCCAGCATGTAAGGAAGCAAAAATCATGCCTGAGCATGTATCTATGGTCACATGAATAAATCGCAATTTTCCAAAACCTGGCTTATTAGTGACATCCATCTGCCACCAATGATTGGGCATTAATCTTCTTGGGTTAACCCCATAATGTGGATTGGGTAAATGTGTCACACAAGATTGACAATCCTTCACAATTGTTTGAGCTTGCTCTTTAGTTGCCTTAAAGTAGTACTATTAACATAAAATTGGGAATGGAACAAGGTAGCTTGTTGGACTGCTGAAAAAATAAAGATTGTTTGAGTGAGGGCATCAGCCTTTTGATTACCTTCATGAAGAGGACCAGGGAAATTAGTATGAGCTCTGATTGAATTTGAAAAAGCAATTTAAATTCTGGAGTATGTGGTGCTATTGGACCTGCTAGCTCCAATTTAGGGACAGCATGTACAATATAGTGGCTGTCTGAAAAAATATTTATGGGCTGTTCTTTAAAACTTTCTAGAGCTATTATAATAGCTTCAAGTTCAACTAATTGGGCTGATTTTTGCCCAGTAATATGAATCATATTTTCTTTTTGAGTGACTACTGTAACAGTACCATTAGAGGACCCATCTGTAAATACATTTAATGCCTTAGGAATAGGTTGATTTTTTATTACCTGTGGAAATATAATGGGATGATTGACACAAAAAGATAGTATAGGAGACTTAGGAAGATGGTTATCAAAATTTGCAGAAGTAGAGCATCTAGCTATAGCCCAATCATTATCATTGAAGCACAAATATTCAACCTGTGACAATGAATAGGGAGTAATAATAGTAGCGGGATGAATGCCAAAATTTTAGTAGAAGTCTTAAGTCCTTGAAGAATAAGTTTAGCCACCATGGAGGTGTAAGAGTCAACTGTACTTTTAGGAGAGTTGGGCAAATGTATCCATAATAAAGGTCCCTGTTGCCAAAATACTCCTGTGGGTGTATATTGTGAAGAAATAATAATCAATATTAGCAGTCGAGCTAAATTAATTCTATCACTATGGGATCTTTCAATTGCCTTTTCTATTAACTTTAAAGCTTCCCTAGCATCAGGAGTCAATGTTCGTGGTGAAGATGGATCAGGGTTCCCGTGAAGGATATCAAATAAGCGTTTTAATTGTACAGTAGTGAGGCTTAGTTATGGCGAATTCAATTAATGTCTCCCAGCAGTTTTTGGAAATCATTGAGGGTGGTCAAAGGTTATTCATTTATTAAAATTTTTGAGGAATAATGAAAGTATCCATGATTTTAAATCCTAAATATAATATGGGAGATCTAGTTTGAACCTTTTCTTCTGCAATTTTTAATCCATATCTTTTTAAATTTTTTGTCATATCATTGAATATGGTAAATACAATTTCTTGATTAGGGTGAGCCAGCAAAACTATCCATATAATGGAGGCACATAAGGTTTGGATATTTGTTCTTCATAGGCTGAATAGCTTTGTCTACATAGATTTGACATATAGTGGGGCTTTTAGCCATTCCCTGCGGTAGCACTTTTCATTGATATCTTTTATCAGGGCCATTATTATTGATAGAAGGAACTGAAAAAGCCAACCTGGGGGCATGCATCAAAGGATGTAGAGGAATGGAAAAGAATCAATCCTTTATATCAAGAGTTATAAGATGTAAATTTTTAGGAATAGCTACAGGATTAGGAAGTCCAGGTTGGGTAGGGCCCATGATTTGCATGGTTTTTTAATTTCTCCAAGGTCATGTAGCAATCTCCATTTTCCAGATTTTTTCTTGATTACAAATATGGGGGAATTCCAGGGAGAGGTGGAAGGCTCTATGTGTCCTGCTTCTAGTTGTTCTTGGATTAATAGGTGGGCAGCTTGTAATTTTTCTCTAGATAAGGGCCACCGAGGGACCAAAACTGGCTTATCAGAAAGCCATGGTATTTTCAAAATTGTTTTCTCAGTGGCCCCTAGAAAAAAATATCCTTTACCTTTATTATGATGATTTAGATTTTTAATTTTAACACCTGTGGGCTTGGTTGCGAGGTGTACCCCCATTTGCTGCAGAATATCTCTTCCCCATAGGGTAACTGGCAAGCTGGTCAAAACATAAAGTTGGAATGTTCCTTTATGCCTTTCATTATCTTCTCAATTTAAGACTACAGCACTTTGTGCTGGGGTGTTAGTATATCCCAAGCCTCTTAAACTGGTTGAAGCCTTCTGCAGAGGCCAGTGCTTGGGCCATTGTTGTAGAATAATGATGGAAGAGTCAGCCCCAGTATCAATCAGCCCCTCCATCTCTATACCTTGATTTTTTATTTTGCACATAGGTCTCCGTGAACAATCCTGAACCCAGCAAGCCATAGGTCCCGAGCCAGTGGAACCAAATCCTCTATTGTTTCTATTCTGTGGCATACTCTTTAATGAGTTTTGGAAACTGGGAAGGAGAAGCAGCTGAGCAATTCTATCTCCTTGGTTAACAGAGATAATGCCTCTAGGTGAACTAAGCATTATATTTATTTCTCCTTGGTAATCGGAGTCAATAACACCTGGTGTTACTTGAAAACCTAATAAGCTTTTAGAACTTCGACCGAGGATAAGTCCTACAGTCCCTGAGGGAAGAGGTCCCCTGACTCCTGTAGGAACCAGTTGAAACCCCATTTCAGGTGTTAGCACTATTCGGGCGGAGGAACAGAGGTCTAGTTCTGCATTTCCTCTTTTCCCTCTGACAGGGGAGTCAATGGGTAGAAGGGATTGTGATGAGGAATCATCTGTATGGATGTTTGAGGATATTCCTCCTCTAATGCCTAGCACATTTTTGGGCCCCAAGGCATTGGGCCCCGTGCCCCGTTTTTTAAATTCCTGGACAAAACATTTCCATAGATGTCAAATTTGGAACGGCATTTATTGGCCTAATGATTACCCTTTTTACACCTGGGGCAGTGGCCTGGGGCACGGTATGAGCTTGGTCTTATTTCTCTTTGGGGATATTGCCTAGAATATCCTGGTTTAAAATGATAATTTTGTATGGAATATCCTGATTGATTATAATTTTTTGTTGAGCCCTATTTGTGAAATTTTGAGGGGAAGCACCGCTCATTGCTGCTGCAATCACAATGCCTGTGACAAAGGCATCATTAATATCTTTACATAATCTAATGTATATTGAAAGGACCTTTTTATTTTTCCATGGTCTTATAGCACCTTGTCAATATTTATTGGCATTTACATATGCCATCTGGATGTCTAAGGGCATTGCTAGATCCACATCACCGAATATTCTGCCTGCAATTCTTTAAAGTCTGTCAGCAAAATCAGCATATGGCTCGTTAGGCCTCTGTATTACTCTTGATGAACTGCCTTGCAAATAACCTGTTCCTGATAAGGTCTTCCATGCTTTGACAGTGGCAGTGTCTATCTGTGTGTATACACCAAGATCATATTGCATTTGTATTTGTAGTTCAGCAAACTGTCCTTCTCCTGTTAGCATATCTGCGTTTTGGTCTGGAAAGCCTGCAGTTACATTTATCCTAGCTGTTTCTACACAAAGTTCCTGGAATTGTGACCTCCAGATCAGGTATTGTCCCCTGCTCAATACTGCCTTGCATAACCCCTTCCAGTCTGAGGGGGTTAAAGTTAAAGTATTAAGGGACTCCAGCATGCTCAACATGAATGGAGCTTGAGGCCTATAGGTCATTATCACCTCTTTGAAATTTTTTATTGTATTATAATCTAGGGATTGGTGGTACCTTTGCCCATTTTCATTTTCAAATACTGGCAGGTCCCAATGTTCCTGCGGTTTTTGGCGATTGAGGGCGCATAAGTGCATAGAAAGGCCGTTAATCTCTCCCTCAAGGGCATGCATATGCTCAGAAATACCCCTCATGGTTTCTGTAATTGATTCCACCCATGAGGTAGCAGAGGGCGTAGGCGCAAGTGGTTTCTCCACTTGATGTCCCCTTATCTTAATCTTCCTTAATTTCTTTTTGCTACTACCCTTAGTGGTCCTAACTGACTCAGTGGAGGCTATGCTTTCATAATCACTATTACTTGATTCCTCACTACTGCTACTCTCACTGGTAGTAACATCCTAAATCTTAGGTTAAATTGAGAGCACATATCATTCAGCTATTTTTAACAACTCTTGAATAGATTTAGCAGCTCAGATTTTTGTCATTTTTGAACCCATTTTCAAAACTATTTTCTCAGTTTTCTTACCGTGCCAATTCCAAATTCCCGGCATGGCCACAACTTGTTGCCGCCTGTAGCAATTGCTGCTGGCAGCAACGACGCCGCAAGAGAAAATTCAGAGGCAGAATGGAAATGAAAAAGTTCTTTTATTCTTCTTTCTTCTAACTTTTCTCTCTGGCTTCAACAACCTCTCCAACTCCAACCACACCTCTAACTAACCCTCACCCAGTTAAATACTCTTTGCCTTAACCAGGACACGTGCTAACAGCTCGAGCTTACAGATGCATCACAGAGTGTTCACGGGCATAAAAAGATACTTAGATAAATGCATGAATATCAGGTAAAAATACTTGAACACCTTTATGGGTCTCAGCTAACTGCCATCTTAGCTATCTCCTCAATTAAGGCTTTCACAAGTACCCCTGAATTTGGTTCTTGGTACTTCCCACAAAAATGCATATAAATCAAGTTTTAATAAACTAGAATGGATGGATGGATGGATGGGCTTGTCCATTATAGTATTTTCTCTTTTGGATTCTTAGTCACGGTTTGGCAGTAGAAGAACTGTGTAAAATTAACAAATTCAATAAAAAGCACTTATATGGATTTTAACATAATGGTATACCAAGGCAATGAAGTGCAGTTTCCTGCTCTGGGAACACTCAGTAATTGATGGTCCTCAAAATTGAGCATGATTTTCTTATCATAAAGCCGTTGTGAAAGCCTCTGCAGTGTAGGAGTCTCAAAAGGTGCTAAGAGCGCCTGTCTTTTAAGAAGCTTTTGATGGAATCCCAAATGGAACTCCCTGATTTATAGACGACCTCATTGGGGAGATCAAGTGAGACTTATGAGTGAGGAAAATATTGCCTGTAGGTCTAGTGCAGCCTTAAATGTGTCAGATTTTCTTGTCATTAAGGAGTGTGCCAAGGACCCTTGGAGGAGGATGTCAGCAATGTAAAATCACTCCTGTGCTCTTGGAGAAATTAGGATGATGTGAATCTCTGCTCAAGGTCATTTGTGAAAAGCTGTTAAGTAGTCTGAAAAAAAGAATTTTGTCTTTTTAGTGGTAAGAACAATTTGCAGTAGAATGCTATTGAAATTTTGAACACAGAAAATATTAGCCAAATCTGAGACCAAAATATTTATCAGTTGCTATTTAGATAGATAAGTAATTAAGTTAAATTTGTTATTGGGTATGGATACTTATAGCTGGGGCCACATCATGAAATTAGCAGTAATCTACACTAGGCAAGAGTTAATATAGGTTCTATCTGTTTTTATGTAGTTGGCATTTTATTGTTTCACTGTGATTATCAGCGGTATTGTGTTTAAACATTTCAGGATACCCAGATATAACTGTCATTTTTTCCACATTTGATGAATTAGGCAATATTAGTCTATTAAATATTGTGATAAGCTCATCAGATTTTAGATGAATTTTAAGTTTCCATGCACCTCGTTTTAACATACCAACAATTATATAAAGTGATTTAATTAGAGATACATGTGGTTCATTTTTATTTATTTTTTTATGGCAATGGGGATTGCCATGACCAGCATAGATAGACTAGCAGGTTCTGGTAAGGAGCAATGAGATATTGGAAGAAATAAAGTGTCACACACACAGATATTGAAGATGAAACAGCTGGGATGGTGTGACGTACTGCTATGTGATGGAGCAGCAGGTCTAAAGAATTACAGCAGCAATCTTCATTATATATGTCTCATTAATCATATGAAAGTCTATGCAAGCATTATGCTTTGTACTCAAAAAAGTTACAGTTAGCAACAGTATGCAGCTACTTCCTCAGATTTATTCTATAGTTGCAATGTGCAATAGTAAGAGAATGGTGCAGCTCTCAAGAAAGTCTATTGTGTAACGTTGATAAATTTATGCATACACACTAACTTTATACATACACATTCTTTATATATTTGCATCCAAGCAGTGACTCCTGTTCATAGCATAGAATTAGACCTTGTTTTGACTCTGTCTGATGATTTCTATCTTTGGGTAGTATTGCTCAGTCAATTCACACCTAATGTCACCGTTAATATAATTAGATATATGTCTGTGCTTTCATGTTCTTCTGTTTCTTATGTCTTTTTTCTTTCTCTATCACTCTTTACACTGTGTTTGTTTGTTTGTTTTACTGAGGATTGAGCCCAGCAGTGCTCCAACACTGAATTACATTCCCTACCCCATTTAAAATTTTTTCTTGAGAGAGGGTGAAGCTAAGTTGCTGAGGCTGGCCTAGAATTTTTGATTTTCCTGGCATGGTTTGGACCACCATACCAGGACCACCATACCAGGCTACTGCTCCATTTTTGTTTTGTTTTTGTTTGCTAACAAACAATTTCTTCAATTTATTTTTCACATTTTTTGTTTTGACCTAAATATGTGTCATGATGTGTGAGAAATATGCTCACTTGTCAAAACCCAAAGATGGCCGTGGTTTAGACCTGGAATCTTCTACAAAACTAAGGCAGTGTTCAGACCCCCTTTAGTCTTAAATTCTTGGAATCAAGTCAGAAAGATTTCAGACATGTTGCCCAGTAATAGGCATGAGCTATTTTGAAGGGCTAGGGGATACTCTATCGAGAAAGTGGGTCCTCTCATAGATGAGAGGGTATAGTGTGCCTGTCCTGCAGTCCAGTTTTATTGGTGTCCCAGAGAAATTTCCAGAAGTACTGCTCAGGTCGACCACTTGACTTTTGACTGACTACAGGGTGACACCAGACTTTCATGTTCTCCCTGTCATGGCAACTCTATATCACCTTTGCCCATTTTGGGAAGTTCTAATTTGATTCTTATCCAAAGAACTATTCTTGTTTCCCAAAATATGGCTTGTAAAAAGGGTAAAAAATCTCTCCCTGCAAAGTAACTTGATTTCCTTTTAGGGTGTTTTCTGCCTGCATTTCTCATGCAGATAATAGGTATTTTCTGAGAAATGTGACATAACCTGTCCACTTCGATCAGAAAGGGTATTTTGCTTTTTGTCCATGAATGCATATGGGGATCAACACAGTGGTCCTATTTTATAGTATTATTCTTTTATTTTGTATTTCCTGTGTTGTCATCAGTCTGTTTTTTAAACGACTGAGAGACAGAGGTACAGAGAAGGCAAAGAGAAACTTTATGGTCAGCATTTTATCCTCTGCTGCACAAGGTTTTTCTACCCACTTCCATTACTAATTTGCTATGTAAATTGGGTATACCATCTTTCATATCATCACCTGGGTTTTACTGTCTACCATTGGATCATTTTAAGAAATATGCTGCTGGACACAGTGACACATGCCTGTAATCCAAGTTGTTTGGGAGGCTGAGAAAGGAGGATTGCAAGTTCCAAACAAGCTACACAACTTAGTGAGGCCCGAAACAAATGAGCAAGACACTATTTTTATATATGTATATATATAAAGTAAGAAAAGAAAAAAGAAAAAAAAAATCTAGAAATTTTGCTCAATGGTTAGGTAGACCTCAGTTTAATCCCTGGTTTCTATGTGTATATATGTAAATAAAGTACTACATCATGTTTTTGTGAAAACTTCCTTTTGATAGCTTTCTGTGAAAAGCCTTCTTGGATTGAGTACAGGCATGTGGACAGTTTTTACTTTACCTAAATTAACAGATATTTCTATCTCTTTTCATCAGGCTGACCTTTTCCCCTACATCCTGTGTGTCAAGGGTGGTTCAGGTGCATGCACTCTGAATCTGCCACATCCACAGGCTGTTGTGCTGTGTGTGTAACTTTCCATTCTGCTCTGTTTCCCCACAGTCTGCCATTCTCACATCTCAATTTTGTACTTAACACTAAACACTGTGTTCTGAAAAATAAATCCCTGGACTTTCTTTTTCTCACACCATGTATATCTCATTAGAATCATACACAAATTAATAACAACTCAAGAAGAAAAGAACCATTATACTACACAGCTCTATATCCTTCTATGCATAAAGCTATAAATCCTTTTGTACATTCCTTTTTTTTTTGCATAATATTTTTTATATGTCATATCTGTAAAATTACAGATTAAACAGTAAGTGGGTAGAATTGTTATTGCATTATGCATTCCTATGTATTTTGTAAAAGTTAAAGGGAGACCTATGATATAATTAGGGTTCTTTATTTGGTATTTCACATTGAATTCTGGGGTACTTGGCCACTTAGCCCCATCCCCAGCCCTATTTTGTACTTTATTAAGAGATATGTTCTTACTAAGTTGCTTGGTGCCTTACTTTTGCTGATGTTGACTTTGAACTAGCAATCCACCTGCCTCAGACTCTGGAGCATTGGGATTACAGACGTGTAACAATATTTCCAGCCAATAAAGATTTTTTGGCAATTTTTTCATTTGTTCAATAATAGACTGGATTTACCATAGTTATATTTCAAACCCATTACATTTATGCTCTCACTCACTTTCTTTGTACCACAATAAAAAGAAGGCTGAGGATGTAGCTCAGTGGTGCAGGGCCCCTGCCATGACTTTAATCCCCAGCACAGAGGGGAGAAAAAGCACCTAGAGTTCAGTTCTCAGCCATGTACAGGTAAGGGGGCACTATTCCATACTTGTAAAAATATGACTCTTCATATATTAGCCCCCCTCCATGGGCAATATTATTTGGTACAAATAATTTTTTCTGATGTAAAAAATGTAGAAGAGCCGGGCACGGTGGCGCATGCCTGTAATCCCAGCACTTTGGGAGGCTGAGGCAGGAGGATCGCGAGTTCAAAGCCAGCCTCAGCAATGGCTAGGCACTTAGCAATTTAGGGAGATCCTGTCTCTAATAAAAATACAGAAAAGGGCTCGGGACGTGGCCCAATGGTCAAGTGCCCCTGAGTTCAATCCCCGGTACCACAAAAAAAAAAAAAAAAATGTAGAAGACTTCACAAAGTCCAAGGTAAGAGTAAAGAATAAAACTTGATTTACTTTTCAGGAAGGGGTAGATACCACAGGCATATCTGCCCAAAGTGGGTTTTTATATGCAGTTTATGGGCAGAGCTGAGTAGGGTTGTTATTTCTTTCTGGTTTAACTATCAATTAAAACCCAGAAACCTGCGAGCACTGGGTCAGCATCTAGGGATATATCACCTTCCAGGCAGAAGCTTCTGGGCTTGCGGATTTTCTTGGCACTTCTGAATCATTGAGATGTAATGCGGTATTTCTCATCTGGAGATTTGAGCTCGACCCCCAACCTGTTAATTCAGGGTTGTGTGGGCCAAGTTCTTCCAAACCAAGAATTGAGCCAGGTCTCCGAATCTGGGTTCTTCCTTGGTTATGCAAATGAGTCTGAGCCCAAGCTTTTTCCAACTTGGAAGTCTGAGCTTGGCTCCTCTTTGCCGATGAGATGCTGCCTTTATGCGACCATAAGGAATTAACTTTGTTTGTGCTTTTGTCTGTATATGCTCTTGATGTATTTCTACTGCTCTTGATGTATTTCTACTGTATGACCACCAGGTTCTAATACATTTAATTTTCAAACATAAAACCAGTTCTATGGCCCTGTGGAATCTAGCCAGAAGCTGGCTATACTAGCAAAGATAACTAAGATTAGCTTTTGTAAATAGCCCCTCCCTAGAGGATGTAACATTACTCACTGAAAAGCTAATGGTCTTTTTGTGTCTGTAAAAGACTCTCCCTTATCCTTCAGCAAATCTAGGATAGATAAGATTGATCTTAGGTACTTAGGATAACTATTTTCTTTTTCCCTGATTGACTCTGGAGTGTTCTGAGATTCTTTAAAGTAACTTCCTATAGTTAATTACTGGAATTCTTTATTCTAATCTCCTTTACTGGAAATCTTTAATCTAATCTCCCTTACTGGAAATCATTAATGTAACCTCCTTTACTGAAAATCTTTATTGAAATCTATAGTTGAAATGTAAATTGCTGTGTTCATTGGGATGTATAAAAAATCATGTGTAGAAAAGTAAAATTAGAACAGTAGAAGGATTTCTACAACCTGTCTTGTGTGTGAATTATTTCCTTTCCTCAATGTTCCCCTCCAGCACTGGTCGGGCTAACCTTGACATCCTTGCTGAAGTGGGCCTTCAGCAGAGATGGAAAAAACACATGGGAGTGGGACTATTCCTGAAAGATAATTTTTTTTCAGCCTCTGGAGTGAAGTGTTTTGTGCCAAAAGGGCGTGTGAGCAAGAACTTACCAACATTTTTGAGACACACAGATGCCTGAAGCCACAGATAACACCAAACCATACATGCAGTTTTTTTTTAATGCATACATCCCATAATTACCCTTTCTATAAGCCTGAAAGTCCTTCCTAGGCCGGAAAAGCAGTGCCAAAGACATGGTTGCCTTCTTTTCCCAGTGTAGTCACATTGATTAAAGTTCCTTTACTGCTTCTCATCTTGTCTTTTTTTCTTGTTTGTTTGTTTAGTTTTGTTTTGTTTTGGGTAAACAGATGACCTGATGTGTAAGATCACTAGGGTCAGTTCTCTGCCTATAACTTTCCTAATAGTAGAATGTAGAATATCTACATTAAGCACAAGGTACCCATTGTATTTCCACAACACATTTGTGCCTTAGAGAATTGCCTCACTCCCCCCCCCCCTTTCTACTGGAGATAGAACACTGAGCCAAATCACCAACAATAATTATTTCATTCATAGCTCAGTCTAACTCCTCAAAAAAGCAGATGATGAGAGGTGATGAGAATTACAAAAGTAATTTCCAAACAGTTTTTTTTTTTTTAGATATCATATATAGCATATATATCACTATATATGCTATATTCAAATATTTTTTCAAAATATTTGAAACTTTACATTGCTAAGTTGCCTGTGCATTCCTGAAGGGAACGCTGGGTCACCAAGGAAGACAAAAATGGTGAGTTTGTGAGAGCTGAAGGTACAGGATTAGCACTTGCCTTAGGGCCCTGGCATGCAGGTGAGCTGTGGAGCATGGCGGAGTCTCCTCTGCTGGTTGGCCCTTGGTCTCTGTAACCAGGCACCATGGGTTAGGCTTGGTTGTGGATCCATGAAGTCAGCTGCACAGTGTGCGACATTATCTCCGCTGGCCACTGCCAATCTTATGAATATGAACAATGTTGTGAAGCATTTTTTCTCTCACAGTCATTCAGGACACATGATAACACACAGTGAAGGTAAAATTTTTAAATTTGAGATTTGTGGGAATGTCTTTCAATTCCCATCTTCATTTAGAGGACAAGAAAGACCTCACTGTAAAGAGAAATTCTATGAATGTAGACAAGGTGGTCAAACATTTATTTCACAAGTGTTTAAATTCACATGTTCAAGCACACTGGGAATAAACATTTTAAATGTAAGGTATGTGAAAAACTTTTTGCTTGTTCCAGTTTATTTTGAATACATCAGAGAATGCATACTGGAGAAAAATCTTAGGAATGTCAACAGTGTGGCCAGGCCTTCACTCACTCCACTGGCCTTCACTCACATAAAAAATATGTCATACTGTTGAGAAGCCTTATGAATGTAGGCAGTGTGGAGAAGCCTTTGGTAGATCCAGTAACCTTCACAGACATGAAAGTACACATACTGGAGAGAAGCCCTATGAATGTAAACAATGTGGCAAAGCCTTTGCTAGATCCAGTCATCTTCAAAAAAATGGAAGAACGCACACTGGAGAGAAGCCCTATGAATGTGATCAGAGTGGCAAAGCCTTTTTTATATCCAGTACCATTTAAAGACATGTAAGAACTCTTACTGGAGAGAAGCCCTATGAATATAAACAACATGGCAAAACCTTTGCTATGTCCCCTCAGCTTCACATGCATGGAATAACGCCTACTGGAGAGAAGAAAAGTGATTGTAAAGAATGTGGAAAAACCATTGGTAGATCCAGTGACCATCACGTATATGGAAGAATGCATGCAGGAGAGAAGCCCTGAGAATGTAAGTAGTGTGGCAAAGCCTTTGCTCAATCTTCTAGGCTTCCCTCACATGAATGAGCTCAAACTGGAGAGCAGCCCTATGAATGTAAGCTGCACTCACATGAATGAACTTACACTGCAGAGAAATCATATTCATGAAAACAATTTGCAAAGTTTTATGTTATTACTGTTTCACTGATAAACATGTAGGGAGTTTACTAAAAACAATCCTTTGAATTTGAAATGTGGTTAATCAGTGTATCTTGTCACCTTCAAAGAAAAGAGAGGAAGGAATGGTTCACATTGTTAAATATATATATATAGTAAAAGATTTAGTCTCATTGTGCTGTACCACTGAGCCACATCCCATTCCTTTTTATTTCTTATTTTGAGACAGGGACATTCTGAGTTCATTAGTGTCTTGCTAAGGTGCTGAGCCTGTCCTCGAACTTGCAATCCATCAGCCTCAGCTTCCCAAGTCTCTGGGAATAAAAGCATATACCACCACATCTGACTGATTAACTGTTTAAATTTTAAAATATGGCAAATCATTCCATTTTTCCTATTGTATTCAAAGCCATTTCATTCACACTAGAAAACAAACTCTCTCAATATGGGGGATTTTCTACATAGTGTCAGCTTTACATCCCAGCCCTATTTTTTTCTTCTTATATATGAAAATACTCATAGAGAGAAGTGCTTGGAATATGAGACATGTGGGGAATCTTCTAGTTTCCACATTCACTCTAAGGAGTGGGAAGATTTTTTTGGGGAACGATTCATGACAAAAATGAATAAATCCCATGTAAGTGATAAACATTAAATGTACTATGAATGAATCCTATGCAATCAATATAACATGAATGAATAAATCCTATGTAATAAATATAATATGAATGAATCCTATGCAAGTAAGAAATATAAAGGATTCAGATGTTCTAGTTTTGTTCAGGATAAACAATGTGGGGCAAAATGCAACTTTCACCATTAACTTCAAAGACATAAAATGATTCACATCAGGGAAAACCTTTCTGCTCTTTAAAAAAATGTGGTAATATTTTCAACTTTCCAGGTCTCTTTGAACAGCATGAAAAAAAAATCACATTAGAGAAAAGCCTGCTACGTAGAAATGTGGTGAGATTTTCAGTTGTTTCAGATCCATTTAGACTTGTTCAGATTTGAGAAAAAAATTTGTTTTATTTTATTGTAACACAGATTAATCCCAGTGACACCTATCTACTCAGACATATCCCGTTCCTTTTTAATTTTATTTTTTCAATGTTGAGATTTTGTCTCACTGAATTTCTTAGGTCCTATGTTGCTGAGGCTGGCTTTGTACTTGTGGTCCTCCTGCCTCATCCTGATATAGTCATGCACTACGATTCGATTCGCAATCAACCTCTTTTTTGAGAAAACCGCTGCGGGTGTGTTCAAAGAGTGTTAGCCTTCATTTCCTCACTGTCTATTTACAGGCAATAAAAATGCACCCTGGAGTGGAAATAAAGATTGCATCACCATGAAGATGTGAAAGCCCCATGATTTCTGGGTTAAGTCTCCATTAATGTTAGATTCAATTTTCTTGTATTTTAAGTTTTTGGCATCTGTTGTCAACTCTCACATAATATGACATAATCTTGTGTTTACTGTGCATGTATATTTGTGTAAAATCTAGTATGTAGTATAATTTTGCACATAGAAGTATATTATATAGAATAGTTTATAAGATTTTTGTTAAAATGTATTTACTTTTAGTTCCTGCATTTAATATCTCCTAGATTTTTCATGTCTCTACTTCCATTAAGTATTTTTTCTCATATTTTCATTTTTTTCCACTAAAGGCTTTAACAAATAAATGATATTTTAAAATTCTGGTATGGTAATTAAATAACCTTTTCCAGGCCCATGTTTAATTCTCATGTTTTCTGTCTTGTCAAATATCTTATCACTTTTATGTATGTTGTGAGAAACAAAAAATTGTGAGAGGTTTTATATGTAATTACCAGGGTCAGAGAATACAGGAGGAACAGAAAAGAAGTATTAGTAGTAATAGTATCATCTTCATCATCATATCTTGTTGCTGAAGCACTGAGCTCCATCCTTAGTACTTTTTATTTTTATTTTGATAGTTGAACTTGCTAAGTTCTTCCAAAGGGCCTCACAATGTTACTGATGCTGTTTTCACCTTGTGATTTACTGGGATTGTAGACACATGCGACCATGCCCAGTTCCTGAATGTTTCTTGAAACTCTTATGTAAAAGAAAATGTGCCTTGTTTGTGGATACTTTGCAGGTGTTAACTGATTCAGAAGCAAGAATTACTCCTTCATGTGTTTCTGTGTATTTACTTTGTTCAAGTTCTAAAATTGTAGAATAATACTGATCATTATAAGAACTTTAGTTCACACATCACATTAGAAATTGTTAGAAAAAGTTTATTTTAGATAATTTCTTTGGAAAACAGGGGTGGAAGAACTATTATAATATTTAAGAGAGCAAGCTATTCTTTTGTATTAAGATCTGTTGATATTACAAACTTCAATTAATCACAATGAATCTTATCATATTTTTTTCAACAAATATTTTAAGGTTCTCTTCTATGCACCAGGCACCAACTAAACAACTTAGCATGGTCCCAGAGGCTATTAAACATGGTATGGTGCTCATGTGTTTTCTAGAGCACCAAGTGAAATTACAAAAGGAAATACATGGGAGGGGTGACATGCACACTCACACTCACATGCACACATATATACAAAATCAAGTCACCCTCTTCTGTACATACCCTCCCAAGAGCAGTTCTTTAATTCTTACTATGGAATGTGACTATTTATTTTATTTTTCTCACAATGTTGCTGCCCACTATTCCTTCTCAAAAATCAATTGGTTTTCCATGACTTTACAATTTACTCCTTTGTGTCTTTTTTATGTTTAATTACACATACAATGTGTTAGTTTAAGCCTCTCCACTTCAGCCTTGTCTACATATTGGTAAAATGTCTCTTCCTTCCTCCTTTGCTACCTTCCTTTCTTCAGATTTCACCCAGGAGTTCTCCACCACTGAGCTTCACCATAGCCATTTCATTTCATTTCATTTTATTTATTTATTGATAAATGTACCAGGGATAGAACTCAGGGGCACTCGACCACCTGGGTCACATTTCCAGCCCTTTTTAAAATTTTATTTGGAGACTCTTTGACAGTAGTGCTTGTTCTAAGACTTATTGTTCTATTTATGTACATTAAAAAGCATTATAAAATATTTTTATTTGTGTGTATTATTTGTAGAGACATTGTCTCAAATTACCTTTGGCCCTATACTTATTCAAGTTGTTTTTCAATCCTGTCTTGTGCATGATATGAAGATGATCTAGCAATAAGCACTCCCCTAGATCAGGTCATGAGTTTTCTGCTGCTGTCTGTGTAGATCCCTGTGATCACCAGGTAAATAGATTCCAGTCTTCAGGTGTTTTCTCCACGTTTGCAGCACATTTTATATAGCAGTAAATTTCAAAAACTGATATCCAATTTCTCTTTTCTTCACATGATTAATACTTAGCTGGAATATGCAAAAAACCCAGGCTTCATTTCTCTCTGTGTTTAGGTACCTTCCCCTTCCCCTACCTTTTGTATGTCAAATGTTGTTGTGGTGCATGGACTCTGCATCTGCTACATGCACAGGTTTTGTGCTGTATGGACAAATGTGCATTCTGCTCTACTTCCCCTCAGGCTGCCTTTCTAACAATTCAATTATAAATTTAGGGATGAATACTATGTTCTGAAGATGGATCAGTAGACTTTTTATTTCTCATACCATGTGCACTATATTAGCCACACCTCCACAATAATAATTCCAACTTAATATGAAAACATTTATCCTACCTTGTTTTCCATCAGTCTGCACATACAGTTGTCAGTCTTTTTCTGCCGAGTCCAACTCCAACAGGGGGTGTGAAGTCACAAAAGGATGGTGAGGAGTCAGCAAAAATGGCAGAGAAACAGCATACAGACACAAGAGTCAAACTGCTGAATCTGATCTATATTCAAAATTAGGTTGCCTATATACTATGCTTTTTTGGCATGAACATAGAGTCTCATGATTAAAAAAAGGAAGTAGCAGAAAAAACTACATGGAGAAATAGAAAAACGAGTTCATCAATAACTCCCAACTTGCATCAAAGCAGAAGTTATTATTTTTTGTTATGCCTTAAGCTATTTCTATTTTGCTTAACTTTTCTAAGGATTATAATTAACCCAGGCAATGGAATCACAGCCTTCAATGTGATAGCCGTGATTAAGCTATGTGGTCATTAGTTCATGTCAGGTTCAGCTGTATTAATGTTATTTTTGTCTCTTAGCAACCAGGGGCAATGGGGACATTATTTCCTATAATATCTGTTCCCTAGTTTGATCAAAGTTTCTTTTTTCTGTCGCCCACCTTTTGTACACCATGGGGTCCTGCTCCTTTTAATATTTTGCTATGTATTTAAAATATCACCTAATTATTATTTATTCCCACTACAGGGTCTAATAGGCAGGTTCAAAAGGTCCCATGACTGCAGTCACCAACACCTGGGTTTCTTAATTTTCCTGGTTGGTTTAACTTTTTTTTTTTTTTTTTTTTTTTGGTGCCAGGGATTGAACTCAGGGGCACTTGACCACTGGACCACATCCCCAGCCCTTTTTTGTATTTTATTTAGAGACAGGGTCTCACAGAGTTGCTAAGTGCCTCGCCATTGCTGAGGCTGGCTTTGAACTCGTGATCCTCCTGCCTCAGCCTCCCAAAGTGCTAGGATTACAGGCGTGCGCCACCGTGCCCGGCTTCCTGGTTGGTTTAACTTTAACAGGAAGAACTTCAAGTGTTTTTGGGGTAGCAATCTGTGATGTAATTATAATTCTTTGTTTCAGTTTAACAAATTTCTATTTGAGATTTGAAGAGAAACTTCCCTGCGTAAGGTTATGATTAACTCTGATTCAGAATTATTGCAGTTAAAACACAATGACCTGTTTTTTAAGCCAATTCATACAGACTTAGTGGTCATATGAGAGAAAAAAAATTTTCTATAATTATTAAAATTTCTAAGAGCCAAATTAATATTTTTGTTATGCCACGTTTCCCTGAAGGAGGGTTGCTTTGCACCAGCTCCATATCGGAGACTCCTTGCTCATCCACAGATCAAGAGGGGGACGTGGCATTTTTCTACATTCCTTTTTTGCATCCTATTTTTACACATTTTATCTGTAAAATTACAAATTAAACAGTACCTGGCTGGAATAGTTATTGCATTAGGTAATTCTAAATTCTCTGTCTTTTGAGGAAGTTAAAAAAAGAACAATGGCATAATTAAATTTTTACTTTTTTTTTAAATTTATGTATTCATTTATTTTTGGTATTGGTGATTGAACTCAGAGGCACTTGGTCACTGCACCACATCCCTAGCCCTGTTTTGTATTGTATCTAGAATCAGCTTCTTAATGAGTTTTATAGCACCTCATTTTTTCTGATGTCTGCTTTGAACTAGCAATTCTCCAGTCTCAGTCACCTGAGCCTCTGGGATCACAGGCATGAACCATCATGCTTGGCATAACCTTCTTCTTTGTCAGCATCCTTATTTGTTTGATAATTGGTTGGACTCACCATTGGAAGTTATTTTCTCAGACCATTACTCTTATGTTCCCACCCAGTTTTTTTGGAACACAAAGAAATGGGGTCTGGGATTGTAGCTCATTTGGAAAGTGCTCCTGCCTTTGACTTAATATCTCCCATGTGGGGAAAAAAAAAGCACCTGTTTTGCTGCCTGAAGCAGAAGCCGCTTGGATCAATGAACGCTGCAGGAAAATTCAGAGGCAGGATGAAAATGAAAAAAAAGGTTTTTTATTCTTCTTCTCTCTCCAGCTCCAGCAATCACTCCAAACGCTCTATCTCCAACCACCACCTTCTTCTTCTTCCCACACACTTTAACCAACCTCACTCACTTATATACATATAGCTTTAACAAGGACAAGTGCTTACAGCTCGAGCTTACAGGTGCGTCACAGAGTGTTCACGGGCATACAAAGATTATTTGGATAATGCACTAATATCAGGTGGAAACTAGAACATCTTTTATGGCTCTCAGCTAACCGCAAGCTTTAGCTATCTCCTTGATTATAGGCTCCTACATTTCCCCTTTTTAGTTTTAAAAGAGGTGATGTTCTAGGACGTCCATGTGCAACCAACATTCTTACCCGTCATGGAAATCAAGGCTGTCCTGACTCCTGGCTTAGGTTGACATGCCGGCCACCTTAGACTGTCCCTTGCGACTGTGCCGTGTCTTAGGTTGTCCCCTTCTGGGGATCTTACCCATCATAGGCTAACCAGCCATCCAATTGAGCCCTTCAGGATCGACTGTGTGTTGACTAACAGTCATCCAATTTTTAGGAATTGCTGCGGCTTTAAGCCGAGCCAAGTTTCCATAGCGCATCAAGTTCTTTAAGTGAATCAGCTGCCCTTAGTTTCATCAAGTAACGCACTGAGTTCTCTTAGACAAATACCCACAAGGCATTGTCCCATAATGTCCCAAAATAATGGAAAATCAAAATGTCAGGAGGCCCCATGCATACAGAGCAGAGGCCACACTGCTGGTGAGGCTGTTTGATGCTTGAGCAGCAGGGATGCTTGCAGCGACTGCGGTCCCTGCAGTTGTAGCAGCAGCCATCTTTTTTATGTCTAGACATTTCCACCAGCAAATCTTCAGGGCCCGCTACCTAAAAAACTCAAGCATCCATTATTAAGGGAAAGGCAGTGCTATTCCAGCACTGAGCTCAAAAGGTAAGCTGTCAAACTAAAAAAAAAAAAAAAAAAAAAAAAAAAAAAAAAAAAAGAATTATTAGAGTAGAAAATAAAAGTTGATCTCTGCTCACACACATTGCTGCTTAAGCTCCCACAAACATAAGCTGGCAAAATATCACATTCAGAAATAATCAAAGAGAAACTGAGGGTGTTTACTGCATTAAAGATAAAGAAAAGCTAAAGGCACTTTGGAAAAATAATTTGTTAGCTGGAATCCTTGAGTCTCTGTATATACAGCAATCCTATACCTGTTGAAATAATTCAAATTAATCAGCTATTAAACAAATGAAGTTAATAACAAATAAATGATAAAATACCAAAATATCAGGGTGTACAACATTAAACATATACACAGCTGAAGAGAAGTCCTGGAGACAACTATAAATCAAAATTGATTATTATTATAATTGATTATTTAATTAGAATATTCTGAACTTATATGAATATCTATCTATCTATATATATTGATTATCTAATTAAAATATTCTAAGCTTAAATGAATTAACGTTATTTGGATTAATGTCTCCCAGTAACTTTTGGAAATCATTGAGGGTGGTCAAATGTTCTTTACTTATTAGAGTTTTGGGGGGTTTAACAAAAGTATCCATGATTTTAAAGCCTAAATATAGTATAGGTGATCTGCTTTGAACTTTTTCTTCTGCTATATAAAATCCATATTTTTTAAAATTTTTGTTATTTCACTAAATATATTAAATAAGATTTGTTGATTAGGGTGAGCTAATAAAACATCGTCCATGTAGTGTAGACACACGAGGTCTTGATATTTGTTTTTAATGGGCTGTATAGCTCTGTCCACATATAGTTGGCACATTGTAGGGCTATTTGCCATTCCCTGTGGCAATACTTTCCATTGATATCTTTTATCAGGGCCATTATTATTAATAGAAGGAATTGAAAAAGCAAACCTGGGGGCCTCCAGAGGATGTAGGGGAATGGAAAAGAAACAGTCCTTTATATTAAGAGTTATAAGGTAATAGTTTTTTGGAATAGCTACAGGATTAGGAAGTCCAGGTTGAGTAGGGCCCATAATTTGCATTGTTTTGTTAATTTGTCTTAAATCTTGTAATAGTCTCCATTTTCCTGATTTTTTCTTAATTACAAATATGGGAGAATTCCAGGGAGAGGTGGAAGGCTCTATGTGTCCTGCTTCTAATTGTTCTTTAATTAATTGATGGGCTGCTTGCAATTTTTCTTTGGATAGGGGCCACTGAGGGACCCAAACTGGCTCATTAGAGAGCCATGGTATTTTTAAAATTATTTTCTCAGTGGCCCCTAGAAAAAATGTCTTTTGTCTTTTTTATTATGATTATGATTTTTATTTTTAACACCTGCAGGCTTGGTTGCTAGGTGTAGCCCCATTTGATATAGAATATCTCTTCCCCATAGTGTAACTGGCAAGCTGTTTAATACATAAGGTTGAAATGATCCTTTGTGTCCTTCACCATCCTCCCAATTCAAGATATTAGCACTTTGTGCTGGGAAATTACTATATTCCAAGCCTCTTAAACTGGTTGAGGCTTTCTGTAGAGGCCAATGCTTAGGCCATTGTTGTAGAATTATGATGGAAGAGTCAGTTCCTGTATCAATCAGCCTCTCCATCTCTATACCTTGAATTTTTATTTTGCACATAGGCCTCCGTGAACAATCCTGAACCCAGAAAGACATAAGTCCTGAACCAGTGGAACCGAATGCTCTGCTATTTCTATTTTGTGGCATGCTTTTAAAAGAATTATGGAGACTGGTAAGGAGGAGCAGCTGTGCGATTCTGTCTCCTTGATTTATGGAGATGATGCCCCTGTGTGTACTTAGCATTATTTTAATCTCTCCATTATAATCTGAATCAATAACCCCTGGTATAACATTAAAGCCTAAAACTCTTGGAACTACACCCAAGGATTAGTCCCACAGTTCCTGAGGGGAGAGGTCCCCTGATTCCCGTAGGAATCAGCTGAACCCCCTTTTCAGGTTTCAGGACCATCTGAGCGGCAGAACAGAGATCTAATCCTGCACTTCCTCTTGTTCCTCTGACAAGGGAGTTAATGGGTAGGACAGATTGTGACGAGGAATCATCAGGATCTGAGGGCATTCCTCCTCTAGTGCCTCATATATTTGTGGGCCCTGGCGCATTGGGCCCCGTGCACCATTTTTTGAAATCCTGGACAAATCATTTCCATATATATCATATCTGGAATGGCATTGATTGGCCCAATGTATACCCTTTTTGCACCTGGGGCATCAGCCTGGAGCGTGGTATGAATTTGATCTTATTACCCTTGGGGGATATTACTTAGCATATCTTGGTTGATTATAATAATTTTGTCTGGAATATCCTGTTCTAGGTTGAATCCTTTGGGAATTTTGAGGGGAGGAATTTTTCATCACTGCAGCAATTACATTGCCTGTGATAACAGCCTCGTTAATGTCTTTGCACAGTCTAATATAAATTGATAAGTCTTTTTTACTTCTCCACGGCCTTATTGCATCCTGGCAATATTTATTAGCGTTCTCGTACGCTAATTGGATAACTAGGGGCATAGCTTGCTCGACTTCGCCAAAAACTCTAGATGTTGTTTTTAAGAGTCTATCTACAAAATCAGCGTAAGGTTCATTAGGCCCTTGTATAACTTTTGATAGGCGGCCTTGCAGATCCCCTGTGCCTGATATTGTCTTCCAGGCATTGACAGCTGCTGTGTGTATCTGGGCATACACACCAGGTTCGTATTGTAGCTGATTTTGTAGTTCGGCGAACTGACCCTCCCCTGTGAGCATATCTATATTGTGTTGAGGGAAACCTGCTGCAGCATTTCTCTTTGCTATTTCTGAACAAATTTCCTGGAATTGAGTTTTCCAGATTAGGTATTGTCCCCCACTTAGTACCGCTCTGCATAGACTTTTCCAATCGGAGGGGCCTAAGATTAGGGTGTTAAGGGATTCTATCATACTTAATGTGAACGGAGCTTGAGGCCCATAGGTCATTACCGCCTCCTTAAAATTCTTTATTGTTTTAAAGTCTAGGGACTCGTGATACTTTGTCCCTCTTCATTTTGAAATACTGGCAGTTCTAGGTGCTCCTGTGGTCTATGTTGTTCGAGAGTATATAAGCACTCAGAAAGGCCGCCAATTTCTACCTCTACCACGTACACGCCAATTTCTACCACGTACACTCTGATCAATACTCTTTATTGTTTCTGTTAGGTATTCTATCCATGAAGGAGCAGAGGGCACTAGTGGTTCCTCTATTTGATGATCTTTTCTCTTTTTAAATTTCTTTTTGTTCTTTTGATTGGAGACTGTGCTCTCCGAATTGCTTTTTGATTCCTCTTCACTACTAGCTTCATAATTCCTAACCAGCTCAGTGGAGGAGACCGTACTTTCATGGTTTGGCTGCTTGTTACTATTATCACTTTCACTAGTATCCTGAGTTTCAGCTTCTAAGGAGAGTACATACTCCTCAGCTAATTTTATTAAGCTTCTGATGACTTTTGCAGATCTTACTTTTGAATTTACATTCCTACTCTCCTTGCTGGTCTCAACTGAATCAGAGGATATGCTTTCTTGCTCACTTTTCTCACTATCCTCTGAGTTCTCAATATCAAAAATTTCATTCATGGCTTTTATAAACCGACTTTTTGTTATATTTGCTCCCATCTTTTTAAATTTCTTTTTTCTTTCCTGGCCGCCCAATTCCCCGTCCGGGCCACCACCTGTTGCTGCCTGAAGTGGAAGCCGCTTGGAGCAACGAACGCCACAGGAAAATTCGGAGGCAGGATGAAAATGAAAAAAAGGTTTTTTATTCTTCTTCTTTCTCTGGCTCCAGCAATCACTCCAAACGCTCTAACTCCAACCACCACCTTTTTCTTCTTCCCACACACTTTAACCAACCTCACCCAGTTATATACATATAGCTTTAACAAGGACAAGTGCTTACACCTCGAGCTTACAGGTGCATCACAGAGTGTTCACGGGCATACAAAGATTATTTGGATAATGCATTAATATCAGGTGGAAACTAGAACATCTTTTATGGCTCTCAGCTAACTGCAATCTTTAGCTATCTTCTTGATTATAGGCTCCTACACACCTGGAAGTCAATTCTCAGGCCTGGGCAAGTATGTGCCCATTTTTCCACACTTGTGTGAATATGACCTTTTTACACAATAACCCCTTTGTCCATGGGCCATATTGTTAGGTAGCGTGAATGTGGGCCAGTGTGCAGGATATGAAAGTCTTAATAAAGTCCAAATTACAAACAGAGGGAATTAGATATGACAGCCCATATTGGCCCCAAGTGAAAAAATTTTGTGGTTTATATGCAGGCATTTTGGGAGAAGCTGAGTCAAATTTTTCTTTCTTTCTGGTTTGACTATCAGTTGACACCCAGGAAGCTAAGAGCACTAGGTCAGTTTCTTGGGGTATGTTGCTGCCTAGGCTCATTGCAGATGGGCTTGTGGCTTTTCTTGAGAATGTTGGTATGTCTGAAACCTTGATATGGAGAGAATACATGGGAGGGGGACTGTTTCCGCCTGCAGCAATGAGACCGTGGAAAGAAATCAGAGGCAGACTGGGAATTAGTTGTTCCTTTATTGTTTCTTCTTCTTCCTCCTCCTTTCTTCTTCTCCTCTATCTTCTCCCTGATTCCACCCAGCCCATTCCTCTCTACAGTCTGGTTAAATACTATTTACTCATCACAAGTGCATTAGTTATCCTAATAAGCATACACGTGTCTCACAAGCTCGACTTACCAGTGTAGCTCGCAGTGGCCACATGCACAGAAAAATTCTTAGTCAATTACTGTAGAGGTCAAGTGTAAATTGTAGTAAACAAAGCCTTGCTTCTGACAAACAAGTAAGCACCACCTTTTGGTTCTCAGACAGCCGCCATCTTAGAGCTACTTCCTCATCAAAGGCTCTTACATGGGACTTTCTCCTGAGAGACAATGTGAGGTCAGTCTGTGCAATAGAGTGGTATGTGTCAAGAAGGCAAGTGAGTGTGAACTCAATGATATGTTATGAGACACACAGATGCCTGAAGCCCAAATCCTACAGATAATACTAAACCCTACATAGTTATTCCTATACATACATGCCTATGATTACCCTTTCTATAAAACCTCAAAGTCCTTGTCACCACCTGAAGACAGGGATAAGGACAGGGTGACCTTGTTTCCTGGTGTAGCTGCTCTAGTGAAAGCTCTTTTCTTGCCTTTCATTATGACCTTTTCTATTTGGATGTTGGGGAAAATTGATGACCTGACCTGTGGAATCTCCAGAGTCAGTTCTCTGCATAAGACTTTGTAATAGTAGAATGTAGAACATGTACATAAAGCACAAGGCATTTATTTTATTTTCACCACACATTGCTGCCTTTGAGGATATCCTTCCATTCTTTTCTTTCTTTTTCTTTCCCTTTCTTTTGGGGATGGAACACAGGGATATAGAGTCAACCACAATTCCTTCCTTTTATAGCTTAGATTACCTTCTCAAAAGAGTGGAGGCCAGGAGGTTATGAGCATTACTAAGATAATTTTCAAATTCTTTTCATTTTTAGATATCATTTGTATGTGATATATATAATAACACTAAATAGTGTTCCAAAAATTTGGAGACTGTGTCTTCTTGTTGCCGCCTGCAGCAACAAAACTGTGGGAAAGAAATCGGAGGCAGACTGGGAATGAGAGTTTCCTTTATTGTTCCTTCTTCTTCTACTTCCTTCTCTATCTTCTCTCTCCTTATTTCCACTCTGACACCCCTAGTCTGGTTAAATACTTTTTACCCTTCACAGGTACATTAGTTCTCTTAACAAGCATACCCATGTCACAAGCTCGATTTACAGGTGCGGCACGCAGTGCCCACGAGCACAGAAAAATTCTTAGTCAATTACATTAAGGTCAGGTGTAAGTTGTAGTAAACAAGTAAATGCCTCCTTTTGGTCTCAGCCAGCCACCATCTTAGAGCTACTTCCTCATCGAAGGCTCTTACATTTCCTCCCTTTTGTTCTAAAAGAGTGATAACTTAAATGGATGGGTGACAACCCTCACCACATCAGGATCGACTCTCTCTGTTTTAGGTGTATGCATGTGCAACCGACATTCTTACCCATCATCAGATAATCAAGCCCATAGATAGAGTGCCCTTGACTCCTGTCTTAGGTTGATATGTTGGGCACATGAGACTTTCACGTCTTTGACTACCAGCCATCCAATTGAGCCAACCAAGCATGAGCAGATGCTCCGGTTTCTAAGGCGGCAAGTGCATTTTTCTTTCCACTGACGAGCATGTATTTTACATAAGCAATAGAATGACAATACAATGAGAAAAAGGAATAATAAATAAAGTCCCAAAATACCTGCCCATTTTTGACCCCAAGATACAATATTTTTTAAAAAGGACATCACATCACTAAAGGAGGGCACAGACACTCTTGTGGAATTGACTAAATCAATTTGAGCTCTTAAGGTTACTAAGGTTAAGAAAAGGGATACCCGTAAGGCATTTTCTTGTGTAATGTCCCAAACATCCTATGGTAGAAAGATCTGCCAAAATGTCCACTTGCTCTTGGAGAAGATCAACACGTTGATTGAGAAAAACAATTCCAAGACATGGATGCTGATTTAGGAGGTCTTGTGTATGTAGAGCAGAGGCCTCATTGCTGGTGAGGTTGCTTAATGCTTGAGCAGTAGGGATGCTTGTAGCGATTGCGCCCTCTGCAGTTGTAGCAGCAGCAGCCGTCTTTTTTATGTCTAGACAATGCCACCAGCAAGTCTTCAGGGCCCGCTAAGACTGGAATAGGGATGTACCTAGAAACTCGAGCAACAATCATTAGAGGAGAGGCAGTGCCATTCAAGCACTGAGTCAAGAAGCAAGTTGTAGGAGAGTAATTCAAACTATACTTTGTATACAAGCAGTTGTATGTAAAAAAGATGCTATACTTGTGATACTTGTGCATTATAAGCAAATAAAAATTTTAAAAAATATTTAAAAAATAGAACTATTAGATCTCAGGTCAGGTGTTTTAGTTCTGAAGTTGATCTCTGTTTACATATATTGCTGCTTGATCTCCCATGAACATTAGCTGGCAAAATATCACATTTAGAACAGATTAAAGAAAGGCTGAGAGTATTTAGCTGACAAAATATTACATTAAGAACAGATTTAAAAAATGCTAACAGCATTTAACTTTTTGTGGAAAAGTAGAAAAATATTTTGTTTACAGTACTCTTAATAGGAGCAGCTGGAAACTTTCCAGCCTCTGCAAACACAGCAACCTTTTATAAACCCTTATATAGTATTACACACTTCTGTTTATACCTGTTATAACTTTAACGTGTTTCACTGATGACAAAGACCAATGTATGAAAACAATCAATACCTGGTGGCATATTTAACAGTGAGCAATTTAACCTTGTAAATTAATCAGCTGTTTAACAAAGTTAATTACAAATAAATAATCCCATGTCAAATACCAAAATATCAGGCTGAACAATATTAGTAATTTTTCTTGCTGAAGAGAAGTCCTGGAGATACTTGTGAATTAAGTTTGAAGGTACCTTCATTTTTTATTTGTTTACCCAATTTGAATTGAACACTTTTGACTTAAATGAATTAAAGGTATTTGAATCTATTTTTTGAAAATTAATTTTCATGAGTGCTAGGTTTTTGTTATTCGTGACATCACATTTACATGAAATCTGGACAGATGCACAGACATAAAAACATATAAAAAAAAACACAATTGTGCACACACTAGAGATAGATCCTCTCATCCTAGACAGGAGGAATGAGACATATGTTGTGAGTTTATTGAAGGAAAAAGCACACAGCTTAAGGGAATCATTAAGAGGAGGATCCACAACAACTTCATCTTTGCCCTTTTGACTTGGCACCTGTTTTATCAATCTTAATGGTATCCACACCAGCGAGGATGCATACTGTGGAAAAGCACAAACAGATCCTTGCCCCCAAATTAATTATGGGTCTGGGCCCTGCCATGTGCCTAAAGAATAACTTTACAGTAAACCAAACGTTTATGTTGTTGATGTGGGTTCCAGTGTCTGTCTCCAGCTGAATATACTTCGGAATTAAAGGCTGGAGTATGAGGTGCTATTGGACCTGCTAGCTCTAATTTAGGGACAGCATGTACAATATAATGACTGTCTGAGAAAATATTTATGGGATGTTCTCTAAAACTTTCAAGACCTATAATAACAGTTTCTAACTCTACCAATTGAGCTTATTTATGTGCAGTAATATGAATCATATTTTCTTTTTGAGTGACTAGGGCAGCAGTACCGTTGGAGGACCCATCTGTAAATACATTTAATGCCTTGGGAATACGTTGATTTTTTATTACCTATGGAAATATAATGGGATAATTGATAAAAAATATAGTATAGGAGACTTAGGAAAATGGTTATCAAAATTTGCAGAAGTAGAGCATCTAGCTATAGCCCAATAATTATCATTGAAGCATAAATATTCAACCTGTGATGATGAGTAGAAAGTAATAATAGTAGTGGGGTGAATGCCAAATATTTTAATAGAAGACTTAAGTCCTTGGAGAATAAGTTTAGCCACCATGGGGGTGTAAGACTCAATTGTACTTTTAGGAGAGACGGGCAAATGTATCCATAATAAAGGCCCCTGTTGCCAAAATACTCCTGTGGGTGTATATAGTGAAGAAATAATAATCAATACCAGCAGTCAAGTAAAATCAATTCTATCACAATGGGATCCTTCTATGGCCTTTTCTACAAACTTTAAAGCTTTCCTAGATTCAGTAGTCAATGTTCGTGGTGAAGATGGATCAGGATTCCCATGAAGGATATCAAATAAGGGTCTTAGTTGGCTAGTAGTGAGGCCTAGTGTAGGACAAAGCCAATTAATGTCTCCTAGCAATTTTTGAAAGTCACTAAGAGTAGCTAGATATTCCTTATTTATTAAGATTTTTTGAGGCCTAATAAAAGTATCCATAATTTGGAATCCTAGATATAATATTGGGGATCTAGTCTGAACATTTTATTCAGCAATGTTTAGTCCATATCATTTTAAGTTTTCTGATATATCGCTAAATATGGTGAATAAGATTCTTGGTTAGGATGAGCAAGCAGAACATCATCCATATAATGGAAGCTCACAAGCTCCAGGTATCTGTTCCTGATAGGATGAATAACTTTATCTACATAGATTTGACACATAGTGGGGCTATTAGCCATACCCTGGGGTAAAACTTTCCACTGAAATCTTTAATCAGGTCCGTCATTATTAATAGAGGGAACTGTAAAAGCAAACCTAGGGGCATCCAGGGGATGTAAAGGAATAGAAAAAAGCAATCTTTTATATCAATGGCTATGAGCTAAAAATTTTGAGGAATAGCTATAGGATTAGGAAGCCCAGGTTGGGTAGGGCCCATAATTTGCATGGTTTTCTTGATTTCTCTAAGATCATGTAACAATCGCCATTTTCCTGATTTTTTCCTAATCACAAATATGGGGAAATTCCAGGGAGAGGTAGAAGGTTCTATATGTCCTGCCTCTAGTTGTTCTTTGACTAGTGAGTGGGCCGCTTGTAATTTTTCTCTAGATAGGGGCCACTGAGGGACCCAAACTGGATTATCAGAAAGCCATGGTATTTTCAAAATTGTTTTTTCAGTGGCCTCTAAAAAAATATCCTATACCTTTTCGATGATGATTTCCTTTAAGCTCAATAGGGTTAGAATCACCTTGTAGATTTTTTCCTAATCATTTACCTGGAATATATTTCTGTTTTTACATGAGACTCCAGCTCTTACTTGTAACACATACTGGCTTGGTTGTGAGGTGTACTCCTATTTGTTTTAATATATCTCTTCCCCAAAAGGTAATTGGCAAGCTGGACATAACATAAGACTGAAATGTTCCATGATGCCCTTCATCATCTTCCCACTTTAAAACTGTTGCACTTTGTTCTGGGCTATTAGAATATCCTAGGCCTCTCAAACTAGTTGAAGCCTTCTGTAAAGGCCAATGTTTGGGCCATTGTTGGAAGTTAATAATAGAAGAGTCAGCCCCAGTTTCAATTAATCCTTCCATTTCTATTCCCTTTATTTTAAGTCTGCACATAGGCCTCTGTGAATAATCCTGAACCCTCCAAGCCATAGATCCCGAGCCAGTGGAGCCAAATCCCCTATTCTTCCTATTTTGAGGCATACACTTAAATGAGTCATGTAGACTGGGGAGAAGAAGTAACAGAGCCAATGCCTCGAGGTGAACTGAGCATAATCTTGATTTCTCTTTGATAATCAGAATATATCACTCCTGGAGTAAATTGAAGTCCGGATAAGCTAGTTGAACTTCACCCCAGGATAAGTCCCACAATCCCTAAGGGAAAAGGTCCCCTGACTCCTGTGGGAATCAGTTGAACCCCCATCTCAGGTGTTAGCACTATTCGGGCAGTGGAACATAGATCCAGTCTTGCACTTCCTTTTGTCCCTCTGACAAGGGAGTTAATTGGTAAAAGGGATTGTGTTGAGGAACCATCTGGATAGGGGTTTGAGGATACTTCTTCTCTAATGCCTCGTACATTTGTGGGCCCCAAGGCATTGGGCCCTGTGCCACGTTTTTTGAATTGCCAGACAAAATTTTACCATTAATATCAATTTGGGATCTGCATTCATTAGCCCAATGGTTTCCTTTTTTAAACTGGGGGCATCGGCCTGGGGCACGAGACGAGCTTGGTTTTATTTCTATTGTCTCTTGCCTTCTTTGGGGAGATTTTATTTTTTTTAAGTGACCTGGTTGACTACATTAATAATAACTTTTAGGTCGAGTCTCTCTTGCAAGATTAAGAGGAAAAGCACCTCTCGTGGCTGCTGCGATTACACTCCCTGTAATAAAGGCATCATTTATGTCCCTGCAAAGCTTTATATAAACAGAAAGGTCTTTTTTAGATTTCCAAGGTCTGATAGTGTCTTGACAATATTTGTTGGCATTTTCATATGCCAGATGAAAAACTAATGGCATGGCTTGATCTTAACACAGCCAAAAACTCTACTTGCTGTCTGTAAAAGATGATCAATAAATTTGGCATATGGCTCATTGGATTCCTGAATTACTTTTGACAAACTACCATGTAAGTCGCCAGTTCCTTGAAATGTTTTTCAAGCCCTAACAGCTGCGGCGTATATTTGAGCGTAATCTCCAGGATCGTACTGAGTCTGAACCTGTAAATCAGCATATTGCCCTTCTCCAGTTAACATGTCTATGTTACGACCTGGAAATCCTGCAGCCGCATTTCCACAAGTGGCTTCAACACAGAGCTCTTTCAATTGAAACCTTCAAACTAAGTATTGTCCCCCGCTTAATACTGTCTTACATAAGCTTTTCCAACTTAATTCTTCCTCACTAATATTACCTTTACTAGCCCTAACTGACTCCCTTTCTTGTACCTGTCCCAAAGCTTCGGTACATTCAGTTACACTTTCCTAAACCTTAGGTCTAGTTGAGAACAGGCATTCCCTAACTAAATGCCACATTGGAAACAACAAATCTCTAATCCTTGAAATTTACGAACCCATTTTTCCTCGCCCTTAACCGCTCTGGCCAGAGACTCCTGCGAGGTTCCTCAGTTTACCTGCTGTGCCGATGAGTTCCCCGTATGGGCCACCATTTGTTGCCGCCTTAGGCAATGAGACCATGGGAAAGAAATCAGAGGCAGACTGGGAATGAGAGGTTCCTTTATTGTTCCTTCTTCTTCTACTTTCTTCTCTATCTTCTCTCTCTTCTTCTTCTTTCCCCTCTGAGCCCCCAGTCTGGTTAAATACTTTTTACCCTTCACAGGTACATTAGTTCTCTTAACAAGCATACACGTGTCACAAGCTCAACTTACAGGTGCAGCATGCAGTGCCCACGAGCACAGAAATATTCTCAGTCAATTACATTAAGGTCAGGTGTAAGTTGTAGTAAACAAGTAAACACCTCCTCTTGGCTCTCAGCTAGCTGCCAACTTAGAGCTACTTCTCATCAAAGGCTTTAAGTTGCCTGAGGTCAAATTAGCTGAGCATACACACACACACACACACACACACACACACACACACATGCACGCACGCACATGCACGCACGCACACACACACACACACACAATATCTTTGTTTTCTTGAAGTACTGGGGAATAAACTAGGTGGGGCTTAACCTTGAACTCTGAGCTCAATCTCCAAACTTTTCATTTTATTTTAAGCTAGGGTCTCACTGTTTGCAGTAAATGGCCTGACCTTGGGTTCCTCTTGCCTGTCACAATGGACAAAGTTGCAACTTATGCAGTGGGGGGAGAGAAAGTAAAGAATGTCCACACACTTCTGCCTTTATCAATGCTTTATTCACTCAAATTACTGAATACAATGTCACTTTATAGGTTCTTAATCAAGAAAATTACAATTCTTAATGTTAGGCACTGCAGTAGACAATCAATCCACACCAAACAAGTCTAAGTTAATTCAAAGCTCTGCAAACACACTTACTCATGACAGAGTCATAATAGACATTTTCTCTTTATGCCAAGCTTAAATGCTAGATTAAAGGATTAAAGTATTATGTCTTAGGTCTCAAGTACAGCAGATGTGCACTCCCTCAGACCATGGTGATCAGATCAGGAACTAAGGTCAGCTTCTCCTGGTGTGGAGCTGATAGCTGGTTAAGGAGATGGTTGTAAGGAGAAGGCATTTTTTTCAGCAGAGTCAAGAGGTTGCTCTAGAGTTTGAGAGTGGTGAGGCTGACACAGAGGTTCAGGCAGATAAGAAGAGTTTGGAGGTCAGTCCAGGTCCTCATCAGGCTCTCCAGCATGTGGCCATCAGTTTGGGCTGGCTGAATGTCTGTTCATTGGCTCCATCATTTATACTTAATTTGGGGGCTTTTAACTGCCCTTTCAACCTCTATCAGTTGCTACTGTCTTTCTCAGTGATATCATTGCACTGATGGTAGAACCTCTGGTCTGGTGGTCCCCATCCTGATTTTCTTGCCTCTTCCTTATCAGGGTCATATCATGGGGAGGGTAACATCACAGAGACTTCCCCCTGGGTTGTAATTAGTGGATTAATTTATAAAGCTATGTCTGATGACTAAAATGGAGTGCTCTGTAATCGGGCCTGGTGGGTACTGCAGGTTCAAAGTGAAGTTTAAAAATGGTGTTGCTTAGGCTGAGGCCTAAGGCCCTCCTCACACTGCCTCAGCATCCAGGAGTAACTGTAAGGACCACATGCATGCTCGGAAAGTTCACTAAAACCGAGCTACTCTACAGCTCATGAAAATTAGTATACAGTCTGTTGTTTATTTATTTCCTTATTTATCAAGTGCTGGGGATTGAAGCCAGGACATGCTCATGCTTAAGTTATCATCCATAAATACATTTCAACTTTGTGAGCAGCTTTTTAAAGGGGGGCAGGTGTGTTCCTGGTCATTAAACCTAGAGACACTTGACCACGAAGCACATCCTCAGCCTTTCTTATTATTTATTTATTCATTTATTTTTATTTTTTGTATAGTTATACATGGACAGAATACCTTTATTTTATTTATTTTTTATGTGGCTATAACAAACATACCTAGTGTCTCATGTATGGTAGCAAGTGCTCTGCCACTTAGGTATAGTCCCAGGCCTCATTTGTATTTTTGATGAAAACCAAGTGTCACTAAATTTCTGAGTGTTTTGCTAAGTTGGTGAGCCTGGCCTTCAACTTGCCGTTTTCCTGCCTCAAACTCCCTAGTTGCTGAAATCACAGTTGCACAACACCCCACCAGCAGTTGGAATGACTTTTACAGACTTATCATCCTATTTCTCTGCAGATGGAAACATTATTGAAAAAAATCAGTTCCCTTGCTTTTCTCCATAGTTTTGAAATTTGTAATTTTGAGTCTTCCAATTTCCTTTAGTTTTGATTTATTATGGACAAAGTATTCAGCATGTAATATTTTTTCTTACATATATATTTGTAAAATTTTATAACATGGTTACTTATTCACTTTTTAATTAAATGAACTTTGTTATTTAAAGCAATTTTAGGCTTACATAGTATATTAGTCAGTGTTCTCTACAGGAACAGCATCAACAGGAAATATGATTATAAATTGGCTTGATTCACTAGAAGCTGTATAGTCCACAATGGCTGTCTTCAGGCTGGAGAGCTTCAGAAGTTGTAGCTGCACAGTCCAAGAGGCTGAAGCCTCAGAAAAAGAGGCATCAATGGTGCTACCCTAGTCCAGACCTAAGGCTTCTGGAACCTACCTGGAGAATCACTGGCAGATGCCACTTTGGGGGAGTGGGGAAAAGAGAATCTGATATTCTCAAGCCATTGCAGCAGTAATCAAGATCCCATCTTAGAAGAAAAGTGATTACATTTGCTGCTACTCTTGTTCTTCCAACTTTTGTTCCATCTGAGCCACCATCCTATTGGATGGTGCTTTCCGTGCTTAAGAAGCACGGGCATGGACACACCCAGAAGCCTCATAATCATCCATATCTCTTAATGCAATCAGGTTGACAATTTAAATAAAGGATTAAACATAATAGCTGGCCCCTTCTCTCCAGCTTATAGTCTCCACAGTTTTTAAAAACTTCATTGGTGTAGTATGTTTTTTAGGTACTGAACCAGTGTTGTACATTTGATGAAGATAGTGGATGAAGGAAAACATTGTCAGTGCCTGAAGTCCATACTTTACCTTAGGGTTCCTCCTCTGTGTGGTGTGATTGTGTGTCATGTATTCTACATGATAGTGTCATACAGAGGAGTTTCACTGCCCTGAGAATCCTTTGTTCCACCTGTTCATCACTCCTCCCCATCCCTTCCTCCCTCTGTGCTCCGTAAGACCCTGAAACACAACAGTTCTGCTACTGCATCTATCATATTGTCTTCTCCAGAGTGTTGTTGACTTGGAATCTTACTGCACTAGGCCATTTCAGACTGGCTTCTTTCACTTACCAGCCTACATTTAGGGGCATAATTATTCGAGTCACTTTTTCTACACAAATATTTTCACACAATTCGTGTCTTCATACATGCACATAGGGAAATGATGTCTAACTCATTCAATCCTCATTCGCACCACTTTATCCCCTCACTTCGTTCTCACCACTCTAATCTATCAGAAGGTCCTTCATTTCTCCCATGCTCACCCCCTTCCCCAGATTACCATTGTGAGTCAGCATCCTCATATAAAAGAAATCATTTGGCTTTTTTTTTTTTTTTTTTTTGAGATTGGCTTACTTCACTTAGCATTATTTTTTCCAACTCCATCCATTTACCTGCAAATACCAGGAGTTTATTCTCCTTTAGCTCTGAATAATGTTCCATTTTGTATCTATATCAAAGTTTCCCTATCCATTCATGTTCTGAAGGGCATCGGGATTGGTTCCACAATTTAGCTATTATGAATTATGCTGCTAGAAAAACTTATGTGGCTGTGTCCCTGTAGTATGCTGTTTTTAAGTCATTTGGGTAGAGAGCGAGGTTGGGGATAGATGGGTCAAATGGAGGTTCCATTTCAAGTTTTTCAAAGAATCTCCATACTGCTTTTCAGATTGTTTGCACCATTTGCAGTCCTACCAGCAAGGTAAGAGTGTGTCTTTCTCCCCCACATCCTCATCAACATTTATTGTGTTTTGTATTTTTGATAGCTGCCATTCTGAGTGGAGTAAGATGAAATCTTAGAGTAGTTTTGATTTGCATTTCTCTAATTGCTAGAAATGTTGAACATTTTTTCATATTTTTGTTGATTTATTTTATATCCTCTTCTGAGAGTATATGTTCAGCTTCTTGCCCCATTTATTGATTGGGTTATTTGTTTTCTTGGTATCTAGTTTTTGAGTGTTTCCTATATTCTAGACATTAGTGCTCTATCTGATGTGCTTGTGGTAAAGATTTGCTGTAATTCTGTAGTTTCTTTATTCACCTCACTGATTATTTGGCTGAGAAGAAAACTTTTAGTTTGAATCCCATTTATTGATTCTTGGTTTTAATTCTTGCACTGTAGGTTCTTATTAATAACATTGGGGCCTAATCCAACATGATGCAGATTTGGACCTAACATTTTTTCTATTAGTCACAAGGCCTCTGGTTTAAATCCTGGATCCTTGGTCTGCTTTGAGTTGAGTTTTGTGTAAGGTGAGAGACAGAGGTTTAATTTCATTTTGTTACATGTGGATTTCCAGTTTTCCTAGCACCATTTGTTGAAGAGGCTATGTTCTCTCTAATGTAGATTTTTGGTGCCTTTGTGTAATATAAGAAAACTGTAGGTATGTGCGTTAGTCTCTGAGTTCTCTATTCTGTACCATTGGTCTACAGGTCTGTTTTGGTGCCAATATCATGGTGGGGTTTTTTTCCTATTGTTTTCTAGTATAGTTTAAGGTGTGGAATAGTAATGCCATCCATTTAACTCCTCTTGCTCAGAATTGCTTTGGCTATTCTGGGTCTCTTATCTTTCCATCTCTCTCTCTCTCTCTCTCTCTCTCTCTCTCTCTCTCTCTCTCTCTCTTTTTTGTACCGGGGATTGAAGTCAGGAGCACTCGACCACTGGGCCACATCCCCAGCCCTTTTTTGTATTTTATTAGAGACAGGGTCTCACTGAGTTACTAAGTGACTCGCCATTGCTGAGGCTGGCTTTGAACTTGCGATTCTCCTGCCTCAGCCTCTCATGTGTTGGGATTACAGGCGTGCGCCATTGTGCCCAGCCAGATCTCTTATCTTTTTTTCATGGTTGGTTTTTCTATTTATATGAATGCTATTGGGATTTTAATTGGATTGCATTGAATTTGTATAGTGCTTTTGGTATTATGGTCATTTTGGCAATATTAATTCTAGATATCCAAGAACAAGTTAGATTTTTCCATCTTTAAGATCTTTAGTTTCTTTTTTTAGCATGCTGTAGTTTGTGTTGCAGTGGTCTTTCACATCTTTCGTTGATTCCAAAGATTTTTTTTTGAAGCTATTTTAAATGGAGTGGATTTCCTAGTTTGTCTTTCTGAGAATATTTCACTGATGTACAGAAATGCCTTTTATTCATGGGTGTTGATTTCATATCCAACCACTTTGCTGAATTTCTTTATTAGGTTTAGAAGTTTTCTGGTGGAATTTTTTGGGTCTTCTAGGTATAGAGTCATATCATCTGCCAATAGTGATAATTTGAATTCTTCTTTTCTTGTCCATATTCCTTTAATTTCTTTCATTTAATTCCTCTGGCTAGGATTTCAAGAACTATGTTAAATAGAAGTGGAGAAGGAGGGCACTCCTGTCCTGTTCCAGTTTTTAGAGGGAATGCTTTTAATATTTCTCCATTTAGGATGATGTTGTCCTGGGTCTTAGCATAGATGGCCTTTAGAATGTTGAGGTGTGTTCCTGTTATCCCTAGTTTTTCTAGTGTTTTGAACATAAAAGGGTGCTATATTTTATCAAATGCTTTCTCTGCATCTATTGAGATGATCACATGATTTTTATCTTTGAGTCTATTGATATGATGAATTACATTTATTGCTTTCAAATCTGTTGAACCAACCTTGTAGTCCTGTGATGAATCCTACTTGATCGTGGTGCACTATCTTTTTCTTATATTTTTTGTATTCAATTTGCCAGAGTTGTATTAAAAATTTTTGCATCTCTATTCATTAGAGATATTGGTCTGAAGTTTTCTTTCTTTGATTTGTCATTGCCTGGTTTTGGAATCAGGGTGATATTGGACTCATAGAATGAGCCTGGAAGTGTTCCTTCTTTTGTATTTCATGAAGTAGTTTGAGAAATATTGGTGTTAGTTCTTCTTTAAAATCTTGTAGAACTCAGCTGTGTATTCATCCAGTCCTGGGCTTTTCTTTGTTGGTAGGTTTCTGAAGGTGTCTCCTGTTTCTTTGCTTGAAATTGATCACTTTAAATTGTGTATATCATTCTGATTATGTTTGGGTATTTCATATGTCTCTAGAAATTTGTCAATGACTTTAATATTTTCTGTTTTATTGGAGTATAAATTTCAAAATAATTTCCAATTATTTTCTGCATTTTTGTAGTGTCTGTCATATTTACTTTTTCATCACAGATGTTAGTAATTTGAGTTTCCTCTCTCCTTGTCTTTGTTAGCATGGCTAATGTGTCATTAAAATTATTATTTTTTTCAAACAACCAACTTTTTGTTTTGTCAATTTTTTCAATTGTTTTTTTGTTTTAATTTCCTTTATTTTAGCTCTGATTTTAATTATTTTCATCTTCTACTGCTTTTGGTGGTTGATTTTTTCTTCTTTTTCTAGGGCTTTGTGTTGTAATTTTAGTTTATTTTTTTGATGAATTTTTCTTCTTTGAAGGAATGCTCTCCTTGCAATGAACTTTCCTCTTAAAACTGCCTTTGTAGTGTCCCAGATTTCAATATATTTTATTGGTGTTTTCATTTATCATTAAGAATTTTTTAGGGCTGGGATTGTGGCTCAGCGGTAGAGCGCTCGCCTAGCATGTGGGCGACCTGAGTTCGATCCTCAGTACCACATACAAATAAAACGCATTGAATAAAATGCATTGTGTACAACTAAAAGCAAATATTAATAAAAATATTTTTAAAAAAGAATTTTTAAATCTTTTCTTTGATATCTTCTGTACCCATTGTTCATTCAGTACCATATTGTTTTGTCACCAGGTGTTGGAGTAGCTTTTTTTTTTTTTTTTTTGTGGTACCGGAGATTGAACTCAGGGGCACTCGACCACTGGGCCACATCCCCAGCCCTTTTTTGTATTTTATTTAGAGACAGGGTCTCACTGAGTTGCTAAATGCCTCGCCATTGCTGAGGCTGGCTTTGAACTCACGATTCTCCTGTCTCAGCCTCCCAAAGTGCTGGGATTACAGGCGTGCGCCACCGCGCCCGGCTGGAGTAGCTTTTATTTCTTATTTTATCATGGATTTCTAATTGTATTCCATTCTGATATGATAGAATGCAGCATATATCTCTAGTTTTTTTTTTTATATTTACTAAATGTTGTTTTTTTTTTCATAATATGTCATCTCTTTTAGGGAAGGATTCATGTACTGCTGAGAAAAAAGTGTATTTGCTTGTTGACGGATAACATACTAGAGAGATGTCAGTTAAGTCTAAGATATTTATTGTATTATTGACTTCTTTAGTTTCTTTGTTTTGCTTTGATTTCAAAGATCTATCCATTGATGAAAGAGGTGTGTTAAAGTCACCCAGAATTATTGTGTTGTGGTCTGTTGGACTCTTGAACTTGGGTAGAGTTGCATTGATGAACATATATGGTCCATTGTTTGGGGCATATAGATTTATAACTGTTATGTATTGTTGATGTATGATTCCCTTAAGCAGTATGAAATGTCCATCTTTATCCCATTCGATTAACTTTGGTTTGAAGACTACTTCATTGATATAAGAATGAAATCCCCTCCTTGCTTACATAGACCATGTCAATGGGGTGTTTCATCTCATCCTTTCACCTTCAGTCTGTGGGTGTCTTTTCCTATGAGATGAGTCTTTTGAAGGCAGCTAATTTTAATTTGAAGTTTTCTAGTTATATGCTGGTGAACATCTTCTCTCATGTGCGTTAGCTGTCTATATCATGGTTGAGTGATTCTCCAGAATCTTTGCCCATTTCCAAGTTGGTTTCTTGCTTTCTGAGTGGTCTTCTTCTTGTATTT